>CM070601.1:30593199-30992214 GCA_036346395.1 Hsuehochloa calcarea
CTCCTTGAATGAGGGATACATGGGGTATATATAGGCTCTTGGGTCTGTACAAATGACGGGAATACCCTTCAGTGAGATAGCTAACCTATGAGTACAAATGAGGGGTATTATAGTCTTTTATGAGCATAACTGTATTTCTTGGACATGTACACGAATCTTCTACAAAACGGGCCCATTAATGTGATGGATGAATTATTCTTACAACACACACACACATGAAGTTAGTTTTAAAGGCACAAGCAACCACTGCTTGGGAGACTATATAGAGAACCCACCCATATCATCCAACCATCTCAGACACCCACCATAGCCCACATCATTCATCACCCACATCACAGAACAAGGGGAGGGAAAGGGATATAGAGTAAAGGGGTGTGGTTACCCTAGTGCAACCGGCAAATCGACCACCAGCAGTAGCTCACCACACCCATCTCCTGCATGTATGCATAAGTAACAACAACCCACATCAGTAAAGAAGGGAAACTCAAACCAAAAAACTAAAGCAACAGAGAATGGAAAAATTTGTATGTGTAAAGACTGATGTTTTGCCCCATCCGATCCACATCTCATGAACCAACATTATACACAGAGAACCCACACATATCATCCAACCATCACAGAACACCCACCATAGCCCACATCATTTATCAACCACATCACAGAGCAAGGGGAGGGAAAGGGATATATAGAGAGCAAAGGGGAGTAGTTACCCTAGTGCAATCGTCAAATCGGCCACCGGCAGTAGCTCACTACATCCATCTCCTGCATGTATGCATAAGCAACAACAACCCACATCAGTAAACAAGTCAAACTCAAACCAAAAAACTGAAGCAATAGAGAATAGAGAGGTTGCTGGGGGAGGTCAATAGAGAGGTAGCTGGGGGAGGTCGATAGAGAGGTCAAAGAGGGGAAGGCAGATCTGGTGGCGGGGAGGTGGATTTGGCTGGGGGGAGGTCAATTGGACCGGCGGCGGCGACGTCACTGTAGTTATGTCACGACGGTGACACTGCACAAGAAGCTCTTACAAAAAGAGTGTCTTGTGCAGTGAACCGTGGTGTCACAACCGGCGGCGACGGGAAGAAGGGCAACGTCGGGGAGAAGACGTGACTTAGGGGCGGTCGTCGGGGAGGCTTCGGGCGACAGTGTCGAGGTCGGGGGCACTTGGGTGGGGAGGGGAACAAGCGAGAGTAAGGGCGCTGGGGAGTGACGAGTTAGGGTGCAAACCGTAGCAGGCTCCTATTAATAAAGGGATATCACAGACGGTTCTATTATGGAACCGTCTATGATATGGTCGCGAGTTCCCGTCGAGTGTCTCGTCCATGTCTCGCATCTTGAAGACATCCCGACCGCGCCAAAATCCTTAGCCACCATTGTCATTTCTATTTTCTCCTTTGCTGGTAAGTTTCCCCCACTATTTTGGTTGGAACAAACCATCGTCTGGAGCTCTGGTGCGCTTGCTCTGCCGAGGCCCAAGCCTATCTCGGTGAGCCAACTCCATGACATGTGCGTCATCTTGCGCCACCTTGTTCGCTCACTCAAACCCCTCACACCTTTTTCCTTTTGACGCAATGTAGATCCCCAACCAAGTTGTCTTCCCCAACTCCGGTGTTGTTGTCACTGTTGGAGATCTCTGTGCCCAGTAAGTCCCTGGTCGCTTCGTGGTCGATTTGAGCTTCACCTCACCTCCCTGATCCTGCTCACGTGGTCCATTGCAGCTATTGTTGCCTGCACCGAGTCGTCGCCATGGACCTCCTTGTCGCCGCCGCCGCCATTGATGCCTTCTGCTTTCCGGTGAGCCCTCGACCCCACCAAGGTCATTTTCCTCATCTATGCGATCTCCTGAAGCTGTTTTCGTGCTCCATTTTAGCACATTTCCTCCGAGGAGCCTTTTTACTGTGTAGACCGACGCCGTCGCCTCTGTTCACCGACGATCGGCCGCCCTGGACCTTCCTGACCTCATTGACACCACCAAGGTGATCCTGGTAAGCTGCTAGAGCATAAGCACCATTCAATTTGATTAGAGCAAGGCATTTAGGCCATTATTGCTAGCAATGTCCATGGCGCCACCACAAAACATCATCGCCGGCTCACCTCAGATGATCCTAGGTCCCCGAGCCACATCCCTTAGCTGCTACGTGAAGGCCTCCTGATCCCATTTTAAGCCCCAAATCCCACTGCCTTCACTCCTGGCGCCAACACCGTGTTGGACCCGAGGCGCTCCGCCGCATCTCGCCGCTGTGACGTTGCCTTTGTCCACCTCTCCGGCCATCATCACCACCCAAGGCATCACCGTGACCTTCACATCCCATTCCCGAGCTCCCTCGCACCTTTCCACACCCGCCTTACCGTCGGCGAGCTTGCCTTCACGCTTAGCCGCGTGTGACGTTGCTTCCGTCGCTCTCTCTCTTGCTGATAGCGGGCCCCACTAGTGGATTAATTAAGGTTTGGTTAGCGTTAATGACTGTAGTTAAGGATAGTAAGTCTATGACATGTGGGACCGACCGAGAAACAAATTGATAATCTATTTTAAATATGTTTTAGCTAATCAGTCTATGACATGTGGGACCCACACACTATTTTCAGTACTAAAACGTGTTTAAAAACTGAGAGGCTAACAAGTGGACCCCACTTGTTAGAGGGTTAACTCAGGAATAAAATCAAACTAGGTTTAATTACTTAGTTAATAGCTAATGAGTCACTGACATGTGGGACCATCATTGTTTTCTTAAATAAAACCCAGAATTAAAAACCCGAGAGACTGACATGTAGGGCCCCACATGTAAGAAATTAATTTTTTAGAAAAATGTAAAATTGGAAATGCCACTTTCAGTTCAAAGGAAATGCACTTTCTCTATTGGAAAGCTTAAATTTCAGAAAATACGCTTTCGACATCACCCTTTTTCTTATTTTTAGGATTTTTCAAACCAAGCCAAATTCAAACGCTAATAACTTTTGCATATGAACTCCAAATTGGATTATTATTTTTTATAAATTCATATAAAATCATGATCAATCTGAATATGCAAAAAAAATATTTCAATTTTTTTTGTTGAATTTATTTTACTATTTGTGATTTGTTTTCAACTCTTTTCGAATAGATGTCGGGAACAATAATGAGATTATCGACGATCAAGCACCGTCATTCTTTGAGCAAGTAGAGTAAGGCAGGCACCTTCTTTGACCATGTTGATCTCATTATTTAAATTATTGTACTTTGTTTTGTAAAATCTAGTATGAATGCGTGTATGTTTGGCTAAAATTGCTATATTTATGGGCAACGGTAGTTAAATTCCTATTGAATTCATGATTCCTCCCTGTTAAGTTGATTTCCTTACTGTTCTAGCCTTTAGGATATAGTTTAGACAATAGCTAATGACGATTTGGGTATTTCAATTTAGAATATCGAATAGATGCTTAGCCGGGCTCTAGTTTCACTAAATTTGAATAATTGATGAAAATTTAGTATGGATTTGGGAGTATTTGTAATGTTGGTCCAAGGGGTAACATCTATTAGTTTGGAATAAAAATGAAAAATGAAAAACTTAGTTTTTGACATGGGTGAGTTATATTATAAACTGAGAAATGTGAGAGGTGTATCTCGCATGTAGATAGGGGGAGATCCTCGCCTGGGTCGATTAAGTACCAAATGTTGTGCCGCCAATCTAAGCCTAAGAGTACAACCACACGACCGAACTGGGGCAGTCCTAGCTATTTAATTTGTGGAGGACTAGCCTTGCATGTTGGTAGGCCGCAGTAGTATGGGCAATCCAGGAAGGTTTGCTCGACGGGGCTCTCTTCACTGAGATGTTGGGAACAAAGTAGGCTGATACAACAGTGGATAGCTCACTGAAACGGGAAGAACCCTGGTTATTTGAGGGTGTGTCATTTGCTGGGCTAGTGCAAGGTTAAGACAAGGTGTTGTTGTGGATATCACAGGGATATACTTCAGATCTTAGGATGATGTGACAATTGGCAATGGCATTTATGGTTTGTCGTTTCACATGGTTTTCGACAAAGTTCAGGCATTCTGGACAGGGGCGGTCCGACCGGCCATAGCATGGCGGTCCGACCGGTCCCAAATCGGTCGGACCGGCCATGTGCGTGATCGGACCGCGATGACTACAAATGGTCGAGCAATTGGGCCAAAAATAGGTGTTGTAGGCAAGTGAGGGGATCCCAATGCACTTGGTCTCATAATTTTTGGAGTTCCCAAGCAAAAGTTCTTTTCGTTTTAAGTTTCTAGAAGGTTTCGGAATTTCAGGGCTTGAAATTCAGCTAAGTCCCTTGTGGCGGTCCGACCGGCTCACAGGGAGCGGTCCGGCCGACGGAGGCGGTCCGACCGGCTCAATGTGAGCGGTCGGACCGGTTTTGACTTGTGCATCAGCCAACTTCGTGGTGATGTTAATTTGTTAGGTCAAGTTCATTGGAATCATGACATATGTATTGCATGATGCATGTTTTGACTAACATGGGTCAAGTTGTGAAGAACTTGTTCTCGAATTCGTGTTTGCTTGTCTATGGTTGTGCAGGTTGCTTGGTGGTCAACGACGGTCAACAGCGAGGAGGATCAGGACTAGACTTGGAGAGTTGAGGTCCAGAACGATCGACGATGCCGGGTGAGGTCAATGGACTCAAGCGTGATACAAGATGGATAAGGGTGACCTATTGGCGAATCCATGGCGCATGGTGAAGCGGTTTAGGTCAAAAGGTTAAAGACGGCGCTTTGCGAAGCGTGCGTGTGTGACCCGTTTGTTAGTGGGCCTTAACGGGAGCCCAATAGAGTCAAACCCTAGAGGTTCTAGGCCTCCACTATAAATAGGAGGAGGTGGTGGCTGCACCATCTCTCTCTCGCCTCTTTTATGTTTCAAAACCCTAATTGGCTTAGGGGGAGTTGAGGTGCAGGCTAGGGCTCTTGATGGTTTGAGGTGATTTTCGTGATCTTAGATTGACCACTATTCCTTCATGGAGTGGATGTAATCCAGCATCAATCATGATTTTAATCTATGCAAGGTTTGCTTGAGATAAGTCTCTTTTCGTTCCTGCTTTCAATTTCGTGATTTTAGAGTTCTCTTTGATCTACGAGTTTTTGATTGATTCTTTCACGTGAATTAGCTTGCTGTGATATGTGTGAACCTATCTAGGATCATCTTGATCATCATTCACTCACGAACAAGCATTAGAATCAAGGTTTCGTTCTTGCCCGGTTTTAGACCCTCTGTTACTCAATTGACAACTGTTCAGGATCTATCCTAGAATTATCATTATATTCGATTGGAATAGGTCCTCAATAGCATAGAGAAGGTGTGTGCAAAGTTTCGTGAAGTTTGGAGTTGAGAATCAAAAGTTAGACCTAATTGCAACTTCGTCATCGGGCTGTTTTTACTGTTTTAGATCGGTTCTGGAGTCTGCCGGTCAGACCGCCCCTCACCACCGGTCCGACCGATTTGGCAGTGGTCCGACCGCCAGTATAACAGCGGTCCGACCGCCCGGCAATCGGTCCGACCGGTCGGGTCCAGAGATCAGACCGCCCATGCACTGTGTTCCTTTAATCTTTGATGATTTTGTCATATTGCTTAGGGGATTAATTTGAATTCAATACTAGTCTTCCGCTGTACTGGTATATTCATCTTCATAGCTTCCTAATAGCTATTGGAGTGAAATTGTGTTGAATTCATAATTTGTGAAAAAGTGAGCGTGCTCCTATTCACCCCTCCTCTAGTCGTCTTTTCGGTCCAACAAGTGGTATCAGAGCCCGGTTAGTTCACTCTTGATCTTAACGGTCCTTTGAACTTTAAGCGATGGATAAGTTTTCTACTAAACCGCATATCTTCGATGGGCACGACTATGCCTATTGGAAGAATCGTATGCGAGTCTTTCTTGAGAGCGAGGGACAAGCTATTTGGGATGTTGTTCGAGCCCCGCTTGTTATTCCTGAAATTGCTACGCCAGCTTCAGCGGTTCTTGTGGCAAACAACAACAAGGCCAAAAATCTTTTATATTGTGCGCTTGGTGGACAAGAATATGATCGCATTTGCAATCTTGCAACTGCGCACGAGATTTGGAACACCCTCGAAACATATCATGAGGGTTCGTCCCAAATCAAGAAAGTGCGCCAAACAGTTTACAAGCGTGAATACAACAAATTCGAGATGCGTCCTGGAGAGAGCATCGATGACATTTTCACTCGCTTTAATAAAGTGATTAAACAGATGAAAGCTGTTGATATTGAATACTCTCAATCTGAAAAATGCCACCCATCTCTTGGCTGCAATCAACACCAAGGAGTGGGAGATGAAGGCTACTGCTATAGAGGAAAATGTTGATCTTTCGAGTCTTACTTTAGAATTGCTTTATAGTAAACTCAAGACTCATGAAATTAAAAGAGTTGATCATTCTAAGAAAGACAACATGGCATTGATAGCTGATCCTCTCAGAAGGTCCTCTGATGGTACTCTTGAATCATTTTCTGGTTTTTGATTTACTTATTTATCTGCGATTCATGAGGAGGAGCTTGAAAGTATTCCTGAGACAGAGTTAGCTCTCCTAGCTAAAAAATTTACAAGGGCCTACAACAATGTAAGAAACAAAAAGAGAGACGGCCCTGTGACCTGCTACGAGTGTGGTGAGCTTAATCATATCCGGGCAAATTGCCCCAAGCTGAAAGGTAAGAGCAATCATAAGGAGGGAAAGCTAGCTTGGAAGAAGCCTCTATTCAACAAATCAAGGTATGAGGCTAATAAGCTTGTGAAGGCCGCTCACCGGGTTCTTGCCGCTTTTGAGGATCAATCCTTGAGCGATGTGGACTCCGGGAGCGAGGAAGACAAGGAGGAGGAGATCCATCAAGACAAGAAGAAAGGGAAGGCCAAAGACTTCACCGACATGTGTTTCATGGCTGACACTGACGACATTGATGATGAGGAGGTATCTCTCTCTTATGATGAGCTTTCTGCTAAATATGATTCTATAGTTGAGCAATTGCTTAGTCAAGATGAAGCGCTAGAATTTGTCATGAAAAAAAATAAGAAATTAGAGTCAAAGATTAGCAAACTGAAAGTAGAACTTAAAAATGCTAAGACTCTTGAACCTGATGAATGTTTGTCTTGTCATGCTATGCATTCAGAAATTGCCAAATTGCAATCTGCTCATAATATTTCTGTGCAACAACTTGAGAATGCTAGATCTGAGTTAAATGAAATTAAAACTGCTCCTTGTGAAAAATGTTTAGAATCTAGCAAATTGATTACTTCTGATGTGATTGATTCTAGCTCTTGCACTTCATGCTTAGAAAAAGAACGTGAAATCGAAGATATCTTAGAAGCTGCTAGAGTCAAATATGCTAAGCTTAAGGACAATATTGAAAATACTATTTGTGCTTCTTGTTCCGCTCTTAAGCTTGAAATTGCTTTATATAAGGAGAAATCTATGGATAAAACTTGTGATGCTTGTGTTAATTTGAGAAAAGAAAATGCTTACCTTCATGATACATTAGAAAATTTTTCTAAAGGTAAGAAACAGTTAAACATGATTCTTGACAAGTCTAAAACTCCTTATAAGAAGTAAGGTTTAGGATTCAATTCTTTTCAAGATAATTCAAAGCCAAAAGTCATTCAAGTCTTGGAAAAAGGTTTAATTGAATTCAAAACCCAACCTGCAAAAATATCTTTTAAATCTGCAGGTTTTGCCCAACCTTGTGTTAACTCAAAGGGTGCTTCTTCTAGTGGTACCAAGTACCATTGTACTTATTGCAAGAAAAGTGGGCATTTGATTGAATTCTGTTGGCGTAGGTTGAAAAATAATAAGAAAAATCTTGATAGAATTTCATTCATTCAACCTAGAGCTTTTATTAGACATGGTAACACTGAAAAGAATAAACCTGGATTAGGATTTTCATCACATGCTAATCATTATGTTTCTCAATATCATAATTCTCATGTTCTTCAGTGGTGGTCGACATTGGTGGTCACCTGGTCGACCGATTGGGTCATGATCGACCGCTGAATAACGCCGATCCGATCCGCCCAGAACGAGTTAATTCCATGTTAATTTAAACATTGCTCATAATGTAATTTTAGATAAAATTAAGGATAGTACTTCGGTTTGCATATTCCTCGCAGACGTGTGTCTCGATCTTTGGATCCCTAAATCTTGTTTATCTAACTTGATGTTGAGACACATCATTCTTCCATTCCTTGATTTTCGGGATTACCGCGGAAAGGGAAGAACATGTGGTTAAATCGACTCGGGTGTTCACGCCACATGACCGGAAACTCAAGATGGTTCACCTCTTTCACGCGGGCAACAGGTGATGACTTCATCACCTTTGGAGATGATTCACAAGGGTGAATTGAAAGAACAAGATCAATTAGGGTGAACAACAAATTCATCCTAAAGGATGTCGCTCTTGTGAACAAGCTTAGGTATAATCTCCTTTCTGTCTCTCAGCTTCTTGATGATGGCTATGAGACTATATTTAAGAAAAATGCTTGTCGTGTGCTTGATTCTACTGGTGAGCTTGTGTTTGGAATATCTAGAGTTGGTAGAATTTTTGGAGCTGATTTTTCAGAATCTCTTGCTGGATCTCTTAAATGTTTGATTACATCTTCTGATTTCTGGCTTTGGCACCGACATTTGGGGCACATTGGTTTTGATCATCTGACGCGAGTTAGCAACCTTGATCTCATGAGAGGTTTGCCCAAACTCAAAGTCATCAAGGATGTCATGTATGTGCGCCCTGTAGGCATGGCAAACAAGTTGCCGCCTCACACCCTCCTGTGACTATGGTTATGACTGACGGACCAGGACAATTGCTTCATATGGATACTGTTGGTCCTGCTAGAGTCCGGTCAATCGGTGGAAAATGGTATATTCTTATCATAGTCGATGATCTTTCAAGATATTCTTGGGTGTTCTTTCTTGCTTCAAAAGATGAAGTTTTTGGTTATTTTCATGACCTTGTTCTTCGTTTGGTTTCTGAGCTTCCTGGTGCCCTGAGAGCGATCCGCAGTGACAATGGCACGGAGTTCAAAAATACTTCTTTTGCTTCTTTTTGTGTTGAGCGTGGTATTGAGCATCAGTTCTCCTCTCCACACGTCCCTCAACAAAATGGCGTGGTGGAAAGGAAGAATAGGACCTTAGTCGAAATAGCTAGGACGATGCTAGATGAGTATAGCACACCGAGGAGATTTTGGGCCGAAGCTATTGCTACAGCTTGCCATATTGTAAATCGTGTCTTTTTAAGACCATCTTTAGGCAAGACTCCTTATGAGCTTCGTTTTGGTAGAAAACCCTCTGTTTCGCACTTTCGAGTCTTTGGATCAAAGTGTTTTATTCTTAAGACAGGAAACCTAGATAAATTTGAGTCAAGGACTTTTGATGGGATATTTCTGGGTTATCCTGCTCATTCGAGGGGTTTTCGGGTACTTAATGTTGAAACTAACCTTATTCAGGAGACTTGTAATGTCACTTTTGATGAGACCTTTGCTCCTGTTGCTAGACTAGAAGCCATTCGCATTTTGCTCGCATTTGCTGCATCCAAGGGTTTTAAATTAAATCAGATGGATGTTAAACGTGCATTTTTAAATGGTTTCATAGAGGAGTAAGTGTATGTTAAGCAACCTCCGGGTTTTGAGGATCCCAAGTATCCAAATCGTGTTTTCAAGCTATCCAAAGCCTTGTATGGTCTTAAGCAAGCCCCTAGAGCCTGGTATGATAGACTTAAGACTTTCTTGCTTAAGAATGATTTTGAGATGGGTAATGTGGATAAAACTATATTCATTCTTAGGCGTGGCAATGACTTCCTGCTTGCTCAAATTTACGTAGATGATATTATTTTTGGTGGTTCTTCTAATGCTCTTGTTTCCAGCTTTTCTGAGACTATGTCCAGGGAATTTGAGATGAGTATGATGGGAGAGCTCAATTACTTTTTGGGGTTTCAAATCAAGCAATGCAAGGAAGGGACCTTCATCCATCAGACAAAGTACACTAAAGATCTACTCAAACGCTTTGACATGGGTGACTGCAAGCCAATCTCCACCCCCATGGCAACCTTCGATTTTTTGGATCGGATGAGGAAGGAGAAGTCGTGGATCAACGCGGGTACCGCAGCATGATCGGCTCCCTTCTGTATCTGACGGCCTCGAGACTGGACATTCACTTCACAGTATGCTTTTGTGCAAGGTTTTAGGCGTCTCCGAGAACTTCCCATCGCCAAGCCGTTAAGCGCATATTCAGGTATTTACACTCTACCCTCTTATATGGCATTTGGTATTCCTACTCTTCAGCTTTGTCCATTAGGGGTTTTTCAGATTCTGATTTTGCGGGCTGTCGGTTAGATAGGAAGAGTGCACCTGTCACTTCCTAGGCACTTCACTTGTATCTTGGTCTTCTAGGAAGCAGTCTTACATTGCACAATCCCTTCTTTGAAGCGGAGTATGTAGTCAGCGCTAGTTCTTTGAGCTGATTTTGTGGATGATGTCCACTTTGAAAGATTATGGGTTAAATTTTGCTAGTGTTCATCTTTTCTGTGATAACACTTCTGCTATTAATATTGCTAAAAACCCAGTGCAACATTCTAGGACTAAACACATAGACATTCGCTTTCACTTCCTTAAAGATCATGTCGAAAAAGGGGATATTGTGATGCACTTCGTGGAGTTCGATGCTCAATTGGCGGATAACTTCACCAAGCCTTTAGATCAAACGAGGTTTGCCACCTTGAGAAGCGAGTTAGGGGTAATTTATCCCTATGGGTTGGTTTGAGGGGGAGTTTGATCCTTTCTGATCTTTCCTTGTTCTTTTGATCTTTTATTGTTCCTTTTTCTAAACTTAGTGATCTTTTTGAACTTTTTAGTTTTTAGGCTTTTTATTGCATCTCATTGTATCATATTGCATTCATATGAAAAATACAACAAGTGGTATAAAAAAAATCCAAAAAGATGCATTGTACTATAAGATTTTATGCTTATCTTTTAAAATTGATGAAGCTTTGCCTATTACCCTTTGGAGACTTAGTATTTCAATTCTTGCTCAATGCCATGTCTAGTTCTTTGACTTGCTAGAATTATCATGCTTTTACATGTGTAGCTATGTCTTTGCTATGTGAGCTAGAACTTTAAAACAACTCGAACTAAAAATTGTAATTTGTGGATGTTTTAGCGAGTTGCGCAATTAGTGCTCCTTTTGTGACATTGGCCCTGTTAGAATTGCTTTGTTAGCTCTTGAATCTAAAATTGACCATTACTTGAGCTTTTGTGCTCTTGAGATTCTAAAACTGCTCATGTGAAAAATGAAAAATCAAGATTGTCTTATGCTTAAATTGTGCCAAACTATTCTTACGAGACTGCTTGTCAATGACATAAACTTGGAGATAGTTTGATGAACCAGACAATCTCACGGGGACTGCTTGTCAGAAATGACATGAACATCAAGATTTGTCGCCCTGGTAGAAGCTTAGAAAGAGTTTGTGGATGGCTCCCAGTCCAGGATCTTCTTTACTAAGATATACCTTTAATCAACTTCTGGTCGAAGCTTAGGATGAGTTTCTGGATGGCTCCTAGTCCAGGATCTTGTCACTAAGTTAGATTATTAGTCAACTTCAATATTCAATGCATATGAGAAAATTATTGACAAATGGGCTTTTAAGAAATACTGAGCAAAACGATTCAATACAGGACCCGATTGACTCTTAATGTGGTCTTTGTTAGATTTTTTATCTCACTTTGACATTTTGACATGGCCAGTTTCACTTTAGGATCCCTGTTGATGAACTTGCTGAATTGGAAGGTTTGCTTAAATTGATCAAATCTATTGCTTTACTTTTGAGCTTTTGTGCTTAGCTTTGATATATGTGTCTTACCATGATGTTGCTAGCGCTGTCAGGCTTGATATGTTGTTTGTGCAATATTAGAAATGCTGGCTAAATCTTTTGGGTAATCTCCAAAGCTTCTTGTTAAATCAAAAATTAAAATACAAAAATGAAGCCACTTCATTGCACTTCATGCATACTTCTTCTTTTTTGCTTCTCTCTTCATTCTGCATTTGTTATCTCTGGATGAGAGGAAGGCGTGATTCCTTGATGACTCCATTGTCAAAGGGGGAGAAGATATTTCAATGTTGGGGAGAAGATTATACAAAGGGGATAAAGTTGGAGAATTTGAAAGAATTTGAAATTTTCTGAAATCCGAGGATCATAGTGAGGGGGAGTTTTTGAGTTGCATTCTTATTGTCTTATTGAATATTCTGAACTTGAATTGCATTCATTTATCCTCACAATGATCATAGGTCAATTGAACAATTGTTCTTTCATATGGACCTCATGTGAGAATTTTGACTCTTTTATAGAAATCAAAGTTTTTATGCTTTCTTTTGCCTTATCTCACGTGCCTATACTATTCTGATGCCAGCTTGGTCATTTACATTGCTTTTTCTTGCTTATGGACCAAGTTGTGCCTTTGTGCGAAAACGAAAGTATTTTACATTTCAAACCTCCAAATTACACTTTCTGAATTATTGCCAATGTGTTCATCAAGGGGGAGATTTTGGATATCATGGGGATATACTCCAGATCTTAGGATGATGTGACAATTGGCAATGCCATTTATGGTTTGTCGTTTCATAAGGTTTTTGACAAAGTTCAGGAATTCTGGAAAGGGGCGGTCCGACCGGCCATAGCATGGCGGTCCGACCGGTCCCAAATCGGTCGGACCGGCCATGTGCGGTGATCGGACGGTGGTGACTCTAAATGGTCGAGCAGTGGGCCAAAAAAGGGGTTGTAGGCAAGTGAGGGGATCCCAATGCATTTGGTCTCATAATTTTTGGAGTTCCCAAGCAAAAGTTCTTTTCGTTTTAAGTTTCCAGAAGGTTTCGGAATTTCAGGGCTTGAAATTCGGCTAAGTCCCTTGTGGCGGTCCGATCGGCTCACAGGGAGCGGTCCGACCGGCCAGAGGGCAGTCCGATCGGCTCAATGTGAGCGGTCGGACCGGTTTTGACTTGTGCATCAGCCAACTTCGTGGTAATGTTAATTTGTTAGGTCAAGTTCATTGGAATCATGGCATATGTATTGCATGATGCATGTTTTGACTAACATGGGTGAAGTTGTGAAGAACTTGTTCCCGAATTCGTGTTTGCTTGTCTATGGTTGTGCAGGTTGCTTGGTGGTCAACGACGGTCAACGGTGAGGAGGATCGGGACTAGACTTAGAGAGTTGAGGTGCAGAACGATCGACGATGCCGGGTGAGGTCAATGGACTCAAGCGTGACACAAGATGGACAAGGGTGACATATTGGCGAATCCATGGCGCATGGTGAAGCGGTTTAGGTCAAAAGGTTAAAGACGGCGCTTTGCGAAGCGTGCGTGTGTGACCCGTTTGTTAGTGGGCCTTAACGGGAGCCCAATAGAGTCAAACCCTAGAGGTTCTAGGCCTCCACTATAAATAGGAGGAGGTGGTGGCTGCACCATCTCTCTCTTGCCTCTTTTATGTTTCAAAACCCTAATTGGCTTAGGGAGAGTTGAGGTGGAGGCTAGGGCTCTTGATGGTTTGAGGTGATTTTCGTGATCTTAGATTGACCACTGTTCCTTGATGGAGTAGATGTAATCCAGCATCAATCACGATTTTAATCTACGCAAGGTTTGCTTGAGATAAGTCTCTTTTCGTTCTTACTTTCAATTTCGTGATTTTAGGGTTCTCTTTGATCTACGAGTTTTTAATTGATTCTTTCACATGAATTAGTTTGCTGTGATACGTGTGAACCTATCTAGGATCATCTTGATCATCATTCACTCACGAACAAGCATTAGAATCAAGGTTTCGTTCTTGCCCGGTTTTAGACCCTCTGTTACTCAATTGACAACTGTTCAGGATCTATCCAAGAATTATCATTATATTCGATTGGAATAGGTCCTCAATAGCATAGAGAAGATGTGTGCAAAGTTTCGTGAAGTTTGGAGTTGAGAATCAAAAGTTAGACCTAATTGCAACTTCGTCATCGGGGCTGTTTTTACTGTTTTAGATCGGTTCTGGAGTCTGCCGGTCAGACCTCTAATACCTCGGAATCGAATCGGGTAATTAGACTATCAGCCGGGAGAAGAAAGGGCAAAGAAAGGAGTACAAATTCTGAAACAAGAAGGGGTTTTTCACATTATTTCGACAACTGGGCCTGGTCGCAGCCCAGAGGGGCTAGAGAGGGGCCGCCATGAGGGGATCCCACTCCCAAAACCCTAAAACCCCTCCCTCCTCCCCTATTCCCCCTAGTGGCCGCCGCCTCTCCTGACCTCTTCCCTGCGCCACTGTTGATCGTCAGTTTTGGGTAAGTTTTGTACGTTTTCTGATCTTCTCACCTCTTAGAAAGTTGTAGCACTTTGTCTTAGCTTACTTTTGGCACCGAGATCACTAGATTCCGCCTTACGGTTTAGGAGATATGAATTTTTAATCGCGCACTATCCTGTCTGCCTGAGAATTTGGAACTGCTGGTTTGCCTCTCGGTTTTGATCTAGTTAGAGTCCGATTCAGAACTTCCACCCAACTAGGTTTTTGTAGCCCTTGAAATTATCTTTCTGAGTTGATAAATATCACCTCAATTGGATCAGTATATTGAAAGTTACATCATTTTCTTTGCTACTGTTATGTAATCTGGACAGTTATCTGTTTGTGTTTTCATCTGTTGTTTAGGCCACTGTTTTGACCGAATCAAAAGATCCAGTCAACTAGAGTTTCGTAGTGTTATGCGTTAAGAGTATTTGAGCACTGGTTTCAAGTCATTCGGAGTTACAGATATTTAATTACGATTTTTCTCGTACTGCTGTTCAGAAGGGCTGATATTGGCTGATTAGTTAATTCGTCATTTTGAGTTTTTGGTTTTGTTGATTAGATAGAGGGTTATGGTAAAACGCTTGTAGACACGTCCTGTCTTGTTATTCTTATTTCGAATGAATATTTGTGTAGGCGGTGGGGCAGGGAGTGGAGAAATTTCGTCGTTGCCTTCTAACTCGTCACAGCGCGGAAGGCAAGTACATGGTAGAGTGGTGAACAATGGGTTGTTCACCATGATCATTGTTGTTACTTATCATGCTATTTATTATGCTTTCGTTCAGCTTATTCTTATACATGATATTGATGACCTTGAGTGAATGAGATTATGATATTGAGAAAATGAGGAGGAGATATTGAGTTAATGAGACGGACTATGTTGATGAATAAATAAAGATGTCGATCATTTACATTCATCATGACAGGGGTTGCATGAGGCAGTCGGTGAGAAAGTCATGTAACTATTCGGTGAGGTCGGTGAGAAAGATACATGACTAGTCAGGAGAGCTCTAGATAAAATCCTACTTTGGTGGGGACTTCACGGAGTGAGGATAGAGTGTGTCATCGACGGGTGAACACTCCGCTATACCGGTATCAGCTGATGAGATGCATATGAGCATGAGCATGTTAGTGCATTCGCATATCTAAGTAAATTGTTAAATTGTGCAACTTTACCTATATGGAATATGGCTTGGTTGTTTGAGAATGACAATGGCATTAACTAAATGGATGATGATGATAACTTTGATTATGGTTAATAAACTATTGTTTATGGCTTTATTATGTATTTTTGAGTCTTGGACTCATTCTTGCTCTATTGTTGTTTTTAGGTGACCGGTGATGACGTTTTACTCGGAAGGGCTAGCGACTTGGAATCATGCACTTCACCCAATTATTTGATTCATTGGACATGAGAAACTTTTAGAATAACTGAATATTTATATCTAGGACATGATGGTATTGAATAACCATAGATGCTTGGTTTATTTTAATCTTGGTTTATTATTCGCTATGCTCCTAGGTCTAATTTATCTATGATTGTCATAGTGTTATGCTTGTGTTAATCGACCCGTGGATGGGTTTTAATGTTGTTATACTTGCTGAAATTTTATAGTATGTTGATGTAAATTAGATGGTTATAGTAGATTAGTGGCATTCTAAGCTCAATGTTGAAATTTGAGGTGTTACTGATTGGTATCGAGCACGGCTTTAGGTCCGTGGTGAATAGGTTAGCAACTTAGGTAACTTGATTTGTACAAAAAAATATGTTAATGGTTAATTAACTTAAAACTTGACACTTGGTGCATGAGGATGGGAATGGGCAAAGCATTGCATTTACGTTTCCGTTATGTAGCATTGATTATTGCCGATATGAATTGATTATGAATGCTTATGATTTGGTTACGTGATTGTTATATGTGATGATAGTAGATCTTTGAGAGGTAGAGATTGTGGTTATGGCCATAGGTATGGTCGGGTTGTAACGCCGTTGGTGGTAGGAGAAAAGGGAAGTGTTTACTCTGAGAAACTTTGTTATGAAAGTTGGGGATGGGTCTCCTTGGGAAGCTTGTTGTTTTCTTGAGTTTCCATTGGGATATTCTGATTAGCCATTGTTGGTTGATGAATTCTCATGGATTAGTGGGTACAAAGCGACGTGTTGAAAAGTTCTATTTGGTCCTTGAGAAGTTCATTGTGGTTGATGGTTGCTTCGAGAAAGATTAATGTGTTTCCGTTGGCTTAACTTGTCTCTTAAAGCAATTATTGTTTTCCCAATTGTTGAGTTATTCTTGCTACTGGTGAGCTTGGTTAACTGTCATGGATGACCTTTGAATAGGAGTTTTGTCTTTCTTATTGGTAAACATGACACATGTATTTCGCTTGATGATTTGGATAATGAAGGTTTTCTTTTGCGAGTCTTTTAGTATGTGGAAGGTTTGACTCAATGTAACTCTTTTGGGTATTCTGAGCGTTGAAGTTGAATGGTTCTCTTTTATGAAAGAAAATGTTAAATCCTTTTAGCGATGTATTCTCATGGTTAAGTGAGAGATTACTATCAAAGAAATTAATGGGTATGATATGGGTTATCAGCCTGGGTTTGCAGTGCGGTGCATAATAAATTTTAATGAGTACCCCTGGAAGTGAAATCGGGTAAGTCGATATTGTCCTCTAGTAGTTCTCGATGAGCTATGAATATGAGGGTGACTATACTTTGTTGGAATCAATAGAGTTATTAAAAGTGTGGAACATTGATGAAATGGTTGATTATTAGAATTGTGTAGTTTGCTAAACTTGTTGGATTATTTGGTCTCGATTGGCTAATCTAACGGTGTAGAATGAGAGACATAAGGATTTGTTCGATCGTTGTCTCGAGAGATAATGATATGGAACTTTCTTTGATTGGTTACTTGATGATCTTGTGTATGCAGGGAATACAAATAGAGAAAGAACCATAGATTCGTCCATGATTGGATAACCATCAATGGTTTATGATAACCTTGATTGGAATTAGTGTGTACTAGATTAGTGTGAGCATTGTTAAGAGGTAAAGGGTTGAAATTTAAAAGTAATTTATTCATGTGTGTTTTATGAGGTTGGCCTGCGGCTGCATGGCCTTGTTAAAAGAGGTTTGCTTTGATAGTGTGGTTTGTGTATCGATAATCTCTAGGACAAGTTGACTGTTAGAATATTATTGAAATAATGAAATATTATGAAATAGTTTATTGTGTTTCTTTTAGAAGGGTTTATGTTATGATTGCATAGGAGCGGTGTTTGCATGACGATGAAATTGTCGGATAATAGTATGCCTCGATGAAAGGGTTTTGGTATAACCTATTAAATTGTGTAGTAGATTCCTCTAAATTAAAGTAGTTGTTGTAGTGAGGTTGCATGATTTTAGTATACCCTCAATTTGAAGTTGAGATGATAAAGTGGTATATACCAATTCGGTGAACTTTGGAGCTTTACAATGGAAGAGTTGACGATAAGGAATCATGTTAAAGAGTGTGTTATTCTAAATGTTAGTGAGATTGTGCGCAATGGATTGTGACTTGCGGAGCGGTGATGATTCTTTCGGAAAGAAAGTAATTTGACCGCCTTGTGTAATATCGGATAAATGATAAGTTTAAGAGTTTTGTATTCATGAACTTTTCAGTAAATCATGATTACTGTAGTAGCTGAAACTGTTGAGCAAAAAAAAATAGATTAATCGAGGTGTGAGAATGTTCTACGGGGTTCTTAAGTGATTAGTGTGCTCTGGTTTTAAGGCACTTCTTGTTAGAGGTGGCAAGTGATGTGGTACACAAAGAAAATTATTTTCGTTGTTAAGGAAAAGAGTGTGGTAGAGGTATTTGGAGTTAAGTTTTGCGGTGGCAAACTTAATAAAGTGTGTTTAACATTTTGTTTGTTGTCGCTAAGAGTTTCTTGAGTTTCAATGGCAATGTTTTATTCTTGTTTGTTGAGGGTTGAAAATTCGCTTCTAGTGGAATTTGTGAGCTCAATTGTGGTCTCGTCCTCTATTTTCCGAGATCTTGGCTATTTGACTCTCTCCATTGGTTTTGTGTCTCTGCGAGTGGTAAATGTTTTTTACGTGCTGAAACGTGTTTCTACCTATAGCTTCTTTTGAGAAAAGATTAACTGATTCGTGTTGCAATATCTTTTAGGATGTATAATGGCAACTTGATAGTGGTGGTCAAGGAGATGATTTTGGGTGAGACTCTGCGTGTCAATTTGTTTGAGATGCATTGAGTGATAAGTTGATTTCTTGGACTAGTCCTTGGAGAGGGTTTACCTTAAATAGAAAGTTTGGTCTTTGGGGCCAAACCGATGGCAATATTTGTAACTAATAGAACCTATAGTGTTTGCGGTCAAAGATTATTTGTTCATGTTGAGTGGAATATTAGAATTGTTGAAAGCATGAAAATCTTGGTTAGTCTATTACAGATGAATTGAGTAATGTGCCAGATTGTATAGGCAAAAAAAAATATGAAGGTATAAGTTAATGAGAGCAGGATTAGCGAAGAAATCGATTGTAATGTCAATTGATGGGAGAGTAGGGATTCTTTGAATTATTACAGTGCGACTTGGCTTCGTGAGTAACCCTCTAGGAGTTAGAATCTCTCTAAAGATAATTTGGTTGAGAATAAGTTTTTCAGGTGGTTGTTAATGAATGAATATGTTTAGATGGTGAGAATCTTAGTCATCGGACTTGAGAGTTTTCATATCAGTTGCATCGAAATACATTTACACGAGACATGGAGATTGAAAATTTTGACTTGGTGTTCTATGCTAGGACCTTGGAGGCTAATGAGATTGTGTAAAAATAGTGGAACAAAGTGGATTTTAAATAGCACGATGATCATTGATAGCATCCTTTGGGTGTAGTAAATGAGGGTGTGTGTCTTTGCGAATTTTAAGTTGATTATTCTTAAAGGATTGAGAAGATGTGCTCGTGGGTGCAATCTATATTGAGGTACGTTGGAAATTATTTATCAAAGTGATTCATTTGGTAGAGGAGTTGGCTAGAGCATGTATTTGTGGATTAGTAGAGTCTCTCTACATGAGTGTGGTTGTTGCTTTCGGGTTGAGCAACGCTTTGAGGCTGTTGGATAAGAGAAAGGAGCAGCGTGTTAATTGGGAATACCAGAATCTAAATGAATGTTTATTCCTAAAATAAGGATTGAGGGAGCAGAGTGTTTTCTTGGGTAATAGAATGCTCTCTTAATTCTTATTCGAGCAACGTGTCATGACGGGTGTCATTTGCAAATTTGATTTGGCTTTATGCGGGTATGTGTGGTTCTTTCCGATTCATAAAGAATAAAGGAAGAGATTGATTTGAGCATTCGAGTGATTTTCGCAGCTTACTTGGTATTTATTTGCAAATTGTCTACATTGGGAAATGGAAAAGGTTCTTGAGATAAATCTTCAACTTTGGATTTGATTCTGTTGGTAGGGAGTTGTTAATGCATGGTTACGATGAGAATCTTTTATTTTCAAGTTGGGATCTGTTTGCAAAATAGTTGTTTAAAAACGAGTTACATTACGCGTTCTGGTTTACTGGTTGTGCTCCTTGTTAAGGTGAAAGAACTGATTGAGACGTGGAACAAGAGTTCCAGTGTTTTGTGTTGGTTGTGTTATTTGGCACCAAGAGAAGAGTGGCCTAAGGTACAAAGGTTCGTTTTGGAAGCTGCAGTGATTTTGGAAGGAGAATCGCTAGGACCGTCTCGAGTCCTGGCCCAGGGTATACAATGTTTTGTGCAACCCAGTGTCGAGGGAGTACTTGAGGCATCTGGAGCGTGAGGTTTCTTTAGAGCCGTCGAACCACGAGTCAGAGTGTGCTATCGAGTCCTGCCTGTGGAGTGGCTCAAAAGAGCGGATGAATAATACAACATAATCGTTAGTTAGTAAATGTGCGGTGGATGCATCAGACCGAGTGAAAAAGCGACTTGGGAGCTGGAATCCCGCGTGCTAATTGTAAATGTCCTTCGAGTAGAAGCACGAGAAAGAATTGAGGTCGAATTACATTTAAGGGGTAGAATGTAATACCTCGGAATCGAATCGGGTAATTAGACTATCACCGAGAAGAAAGGGCAAAGAAAGGAGTACAAATTCTGAAACAAGAAGGGCTTTTCACATTATTTCGACAACTGGGCCTGGCTGCAGCCCAGAGGGGCCCAAGAGGGGCCGCCATGAGGGGATCCCACTCCCAAAACCCTAAAACCCCTCCCCTCCTCCCCCTATTCCCCCTAGTGGCCGCCGCCTCTCCCGACCTCTTCCCTGCTCCACTGTTGATCGTCAGTTTTGGGTAAGTTCTGTACGTTTTCTGATCTTCTCACCTCTTAGAAAGTTGTAGCAATTTGTCTTAGCTTACTTTTGGCACCGAGATCACTAGATTCCGCCTTACGGTTTAGGAGATATGAATTTTTAATCGCGCACTATCCTGTCTGCCTGAGAATTTGGAACTGCTAGTTTGCCTCTCGGTTTTGATCTAGTTAGAGTCCGATTCAGAACTTCCACCCAACTAGGTTTTTGTAGCCCTTGAAATTATCTTTCTGAGTTGATAAAGATCACCTCAATTGGATCAGTATATTGAAAGTTACATCATTTTCTTTGCTACTGTTATGTAATCTGGACAGTTATCTGTTTGTGTTTTCATCTGTTATTTAGGCCACTGTTTTGGCCGAATCAAAAGATCCAGTCAACTAGAGTTTCGTAGTGTTATGCGTTAAGAGTATTTGAGCACTGGTTTCAAGTCATTCGGAGTTACAGATATTTAATTACGATTTTTCTCGTACTGCTGTTTAGAAGGGCTGATATTGGCTGATTAGTTAATTCGTCATTTTGAGTTTTTGGTTTTGTTGATTAGATAGAGGGTTATGGTAAAACGCTTGTAGCCACGTCCTGTCTTGTTATTCTTATTTCGAATGAATATTTGTGTAGGCGGTGGGGCAGGGAGTGGAGAAATTTCGTCGTTGCCTTCTAACTCGTCACAGCGCGGAAGGCAAGTACATGGTAGAGTGGTGAACAATGGGTTGTTCACCATGATCATTGTTGTTACTTATCATGCTATTTATTATGCTTTCGTTCAGCATATTCTTATACATGATATTGATGACCTTGAGTGAATGAGATTATGATATTGAGAAAATGAGGAGGAGATATTGAGTTAATGAGACGGACTATGTTGATGAATAAATAAAGATGTCGCATCATTTACATTCATCATGATAGGGGTTGCATGAGCCAGGTCGGTGAGAAAGTCATGTAACTATTCCGGTGAGGTCGGTGAGAAAGATACATGACTAGTCCGGAGAGCTCTAGATAAAATCTTACTTTGGTGGGGACTTCACGGGAGTGAAGGATAGAGTGTGTCATCGACGGGTGAACACTCCGCTATACCGGTATCAGCTGATGAGATGCATATGAGCATGAGCATGTTAGTGCATTCGCATATCTAAGTAAATTGTTAAATTGTGCAACTTTACCTATATGGAATATGGCTTGGTTGTTTGAGAATGACAATGGCATTAACTAAATGGATGATGATGATAACTTTGATTATGGTTAATAAACTATTGTTTATGGCTTTATTATGTATTTGTTGAGTCTTGGACTCATTCTTGCTCTATTGTTGTTTTTAGGTGACCAGTGATGACGTTTTACTCGGGAAGGGCTAGCACACTTGGAATCATGCACTTCACCCAATTATTTGATTCATTGGACATGAGAAACTTTTAGAATAACCTGAATATTTATATCTAGGACATGATGGTATTGAATAACCATAGATGCTTGGTTTATTTTAATCTTGGTTTATTATTTTGCTATGCTCCTAGGTCTAATTTATCTATGATTGTCATAGTGTTATGCTTGTGTTAATACGACCCGTGGATGGGTTTTAATGTTGTTATGCTTGCTGAAATTTTATAGTATGTTGATGTAAATTAGATGGTTATAGTAGATTAGTGGCATTCTAAGCTCAATGTTGGGCTGGGGTGTTACAGTTGGTATCAGAGCACGGCTTTAGGTCCGTGGTGAATAGGTTAGCAACTTAGGTAACTTGATTTGTACAAAAAAAATATGTTAATGGTTAATTAACTTAAAACTTGACACACTTGGTGCGCGATGAGGATGGGAATGGGCAAAGCATTGCATTTACGTTTCCGTTATGTAGCATTGATTATTGCTGATATGAATTGATTATGAATGCTTATGATTTGGTTACGTGATTGTTATATGTGATGATAGTAGATGCTGAGAGGTAGAGATTGTGGTTATGGCCATAGGTATGGTATATTAATCTTCATAGCTTCCTAATAGCTATTGAAGTGAAATTGTGTTGAATTCATAATTTATGAAAAAGTGGGCGTGCTCCTATTCACCCCCCCTCTAGTCGCCTTTTTGGTCCAACAGTTGTAAAGGCTTCGTTATGAATTCTAGACTGTTTAATAACATGTTGTGAGCCATGGTGTCGATGGATGCCAAATAAACTAGACAGCTCGTATCGTGTGGGTAAAGTTATACACCTCTGCAAAGTGTAAAACTATTTAAATAACCATGCACGTGGTCATGAGCATGCTTAGTGCAGTTACATCAGGTATAGTTTCTACTTTTCGCAAGAAACGGTCTTATTGGAAAAAGATGGGATGGTTTTGCTGTTGTTGTCATGTGTGCCATGTCTATGGCTGCAAATAAATCGATGATCGCAGCCGAGGAGGGTTGTGATTTACTATTGTTAAGTTACATACACATTATTTCATTATCTTTTAATTCCTCTTTAAAATTATAACCTATCATTATTGCAAATTAAACTTGCTTAATGTAGAAAATAACTTGTAGTGTAGAACCCCATTCTTTGATAGCCTTGCATTTAATTATATTATGTTGCGATACACGACAAGTCTTGCTGAGTACAAAATATACTCAATTTTACTTAATGTAACATCCAAAAATTCACATTTTGGGAATGCGTAATATAAATGCATTGGAAAAATCATTTTGATCATTTTATATGTGAAAATCTAATCATGCATGCATTTTAAACCTATGTTTAAAAGTAAGTAATGAAATTCAAACAAATAAGCACTTAAAGGAAATTTAGATAAAACAAAATAAAAATAGTTAAGAGAATTATTTTGGGCATAATTGCTCAAGTTTATATCTACAAAACAACTTATATGAATAATACTTAAGAATGACAATACAATTACATAGGAACATAAAATTATAAGATTTATAGAGAAAATCATAGACAATAAAAAAGTCCTAAAAACTTTACATAATAAATGATACTAGGTCAGGAGTCCTCACAAAAAGTTTCATAAATTTTCAACTTTGTTTGCTTAGTGTAAAAATTCAGCAAAACCCCAGCCATTAAAACCCAAAAACCCTAACATAGCCCCCTCTGTCTGGCTAGTAGGCCTCGTTGCTAGGACCTGTATTCCAACTCTACTTACCTCGCCAGTGCACGCTGAAAGCATCAATGCTCACCCGTTGTTTCGCTATCGACTGCGGTTCGCCACCAATGACCCCATCACCTCCCCGCCCATATCTTTGCCTCGCCGCGACCCATTCTTGCCCGTTGTCCCTTCGACGCATCCGAGCACATCACCACCATTACCCACAGGCACGCTCGCCCTCCCGCAATGTTGGAAATATGCCCTAGAGGCAATCATATAGATGATTATATTTTAGTATGTTCATAACATTGGATAATATGTTATCTTGTTCATGGAATAATATCAGTAATATTTATTATCAAGTATGTGACTTAATTGTGAAACTCTATATTTCTGTGATGATTATTCTTAAACATTCCCTGATCAAAAACATATGAGAACACATATGAATAGACTAGCATATGGATGACTATGTTTCACAAATCATGGATATGGAGATATCAAACTAATAATATGGACACATGTTAGAGAACATGGTGTTGGAAAAGACTTACCTTGAGACATTGTTGAGAGTGTTATGATTCTATGTATCATTAGTTGGTCTCAAGCAATGATGATGTATAATCCTTAGACCTAAGATCAGTATTGTTTCCTACATATGTAGTAGCACTCTTAGGGGTTGCCAAACGCTACTCGTAACTGGGTAGTTTTAAAGGTACCTTTCGGGTATGCTATGAAATATACGGAGGGATGTGACTGGTTAGATATAGGATTTGCCCCTCCTAACATAACAGGAGAGATGTCTCTGGGCCCATCGTTGTGGTCGGATAAAGAAAGTGCATGACCATGCCACTAGTGGTCGAAGTGTCGACCACATGAAGTTATTAGATACTTGATCGAGAAAGTATTGAACAGTCCATAGATGATACAACCTCTCACTTGGAGTTCAACCAGACATCGTGAGGCAAAGGGAGAATACACGAGAAGGTCTTTCAGTTCGATCAGATACGAACTAGTAGTATGGAGATACGAGCTGGTCGTAGGCTGGTCGAACATGGTTAGTAAGTGGTCGAAACCTGGTAGTAAGGAGTTACGGATTGGTCGAGACCTTATATTAACTAGTCGTATGTAGATACAAGCTGGTCGTTAGTGATATGGACCTGGTCGTATATCATATTGCATTAAGGTTCGTCCGATATATTCTATGTGTGTTTGGGAATCGTTATGTGCTGCTAGGTACCGCTGACGACTAGTGGTCAGAAAAGAGTTTTCGAGTCACAACCGATTACACATGAACATATAGGGTCGCACACTTAAAGGGCTAGGATTTGATTTGGATGGTGATCCGAATTTTTGCAGGCCTCAAGTTCGAGACCCATCATGGATGCCTATAAATAGAGGGACAGTGGCAAGGGGTATGATGACGATCTTTTGAAGAACTTTCTGAAACCCTAATAGTCACGCCTTCCTCAACCACGCTGCCGGTGCTAGCACTCCAGCGCATGGTGTCCCTGCCCCGTATGTCTGGATACCTTGGAGGTGTTGTTGCGAGGCATCAGCACTAGGATGATCCGCAACTCGCGACGATCACACTACTCGGAGGAGCAGATGCGCTCCGAGTACGACTACTCGGAGGAGCAGACGCAACTCGCGAAGATGTGCGGTAAGTACGACTACGACCGCATCAACTTGCTACATCGACTCTACTTCCGCTACGAGTCGGCGTGTCTAGTGGTAATCTTGTGATCTATTACTAGCGGTGGTTTCTTGGTTACGCGATAAAATTTTGTTTTGTGCTATCGTAGCCTTCCTGCGATCCTTCACGCAATTCCACCTCCTCCCATCTATAAATTGCCGCCCGTAGCTTGTCTCACCTCCCTTGGCCAATCCCCCTTCTATTATCTCATTATCACTAAGCAAAACTGCAAAGTGAGGGAGCTCCAGTTCTGGCCGTTGCACCGCAACATCGCCGTCGCCACCCCAGAGGATTTTCCTTCTCGCCATCTGTGTCATCATATGTTCTAGAGCACCAAGACTCTTTCCCCTCACTCAATTGCTTTGTTAGCCCACAGGAACTACAGAATTCTGCTTCTTCCCCAACTCCGGCCAACAACACTGCCTTCACCGCCACTTTCCCCTCAGTGAACCCCACATCAATTCCTCACGGCTAGAGCACCCCTACGCCTCCCTCGTCCTTCCCTGACCATTGGAAGGAGCTTTCCCTCGCCTGGACGCCACCACCATGTGAAGCTCCATGTTGCCACCTCAGTCTTCGTCGTCAGCCATCCTCCATCCACCTCTGTCCTCCCTCTCGGTCTCGGTGAGCTCCTAGTGACCTATAGTAGCTCATGCGTGTGCTAGATAGCCAAGGGCATCACTGGTTTTGAAGTTGGCTTGTAGCCGTAGCGTCACCGCCGCTTCTCACCATCGCGCCGCCGCTACCAGCTACTGCAGCCCTCACTGCCGGCACCATCAGGTGCGCGAATATGAGGGAAACCATTTTGGGTATCCCGAGCCGCCGCAATGTGTCACTGCACCGGCGACAAGCGCGACTGAGAGGAGGTCCAGCTTCTCTATTTCGGTCGGAACCCGACATGCACTGTAGCATCATCATTAATTAACTAAATCATGGTCATTAGGGCAAATTATTATCTAAATGAATGATTTAATTAATGCTTAAGTCATTGACGCGTGGGCTTGTGAATAGAAATTAAGGAGCTATTAAAACCCAAGATTTGTTACGCGTCACTAGCACGCGGTCACTAGCACGCGGGTCCCACCAACTTTAAGTGCGCAATCATCATCTCGGTGAACCACTGCACTGTGCGTGTGGACCTCCGGCCTACACACTGTTATGTGAGCATAGTCACCGACTAGTGGACTCCACATGTCAGCAAATGATTTCCTTTAAGAAAAGAAAAGAAAAGAAAATACATAGGGCCCACCTGTCATACACTGGTGTATTTCTAGCAAAAAAATAAATCAAAATAAAAAAGAAAAGGTCGCAGGTCCCACCTGCCAGAGAGAGAATTCTCTCTCCCTTTTCTTTTTCTGGAATTTTCAAATCGAACCAAATTGAAACCTTAATAACATTTGCATAAAAACTCCAAATTGAATGACTCTTATTTCTAAATTTATCTAAAATCATGATCTACCAGAATATGCAAAAATATTTGGATTTTCGTTGATTTTATTTGGTATTATTTAATTCATTTTTTGCTCTTTTTGGATTAGACATTGATTGCTCGAGCGAATATTTCGACGATCGACCATCCACATTTTTAGAACAACAAGAGGAAGGCAAGCACCTCCTTTGATCATGTTGATCCTATTATTTTACTTACTATGCTTTGTTTTGCAAAATCTATTTTGCATGCGTGTATGTTTGATATGAAAATGCTATATTTGGGAAGTCGGTAGTTGTAAGTCCTATTCAATGCATATATATCCTTGAAATATTGATCCATTTTACTATTGTAGCCATCAGGTTATGGGTTAGACAATATATAATGTCATTTGGGAGTTTTGAGTGCGATTATCGCACAACTACTTAATAGAGTGATATATTTTCCATAAAAGCTATAAAAGGATAATATGAAAAACTTGAGTTTGGGAGATTTATGAAAAACGTCCAGAGCGGTGTACCTCTATTATTTTGTATAAAAATAAAATGAAAAACCTAGTTTTCGACGCGGGCGAGTTATATTATGTTCTGAGAAGAGTGAGGGGTGTACCTCACTAGTAGATAAGGGGGGGGGGTTGGATTCTCGCCCAGGTCAATTAAGGGCCGGACGCCTGCAACTCCAATCTAAGCTAAGCATACAACCACATGTGATGGTATGGGACGGCCATAAGCTAATTAAGTCATTGAACACTCGCCTTTTACGTAGGTAGGCCATAGTAGTGCAGACATGACCAGTTTAGGCATGTTCGAAGGGGCTCCCTTCACCACTGTGTTGGGCACAAAGCTTGCTGACACAACTGTGAATGCCTCACTGAGACTGTCGTGTCCCCGGGTGAAGTCAGGATAAATATTCGCTGGGCTAGTGCAAGGGTAGGACTAGATGATGTAAAGGCTGCATCATGTGCTCTAGACTGCTTACCTACAGTAGTAAGAAGTGGTATCAACGGATGCTGAACAAACTAGAGAATTCGTGTACTGCGGGTAAAGCTGTACACCTCCGCAGAGTGTAAATCTATTTAAATAGCTGTGCTCGCGATCATGAGTGTATTTAGTGCAGACGGTATGGGTTTAGTTTTTATTTTCACAAAAAAAACTATTATATTGGAAAACATGGGCAATGACTTGTGGGTTTATATTTGAGTTAATTGCCATGTTATGGCTGAAAATAAAATGTTACTCGCAGCCGAGGAGGGTTGCGAGTTGTTGTAAAAATAAAATGTTACTCGCAACCGAGGAGGGTTGCAAGTCGTTGTTGTTATTATTCATTCAATTACTTACTTACCGTCTTGTATTTTTTTAACTACTTTTAAACTTCCGTTGTAAATTACTATGTATTGATATTGCGAATAAAAATGGCTTTAAGAAAAATAACTTGTGGAGTAGAGCCTCATTCTTTGATAGCCTTGCATTTATATAAACTTTGCTATACACTATAAGTCTTGCTGAGTACGCATTGCACTCAATTTTGCTTATATTGTTGTTCAGAGTTTGAAGATGAGCCAATGTCCGACGATACGTTCTTCGTACCGAGAACCGGAGGGTTTGGTGACGGGTCAATCTAGGCCTTATTTCTTGTCGGCTGCCTGAGGGTTGGATGGGCATGCTGTTGAAATTTATCTACTTTTATTACTTCTTCCGCTGCTACTTTTACTCTGTTGATACCTGCTTTTATTTAGCCGGTCAGCCGTTGATGTAATAACTTTACACGCTTAATTAGTTAAATACCCTTTTGATTTACTTTGTATATGTGAATGCCAAATGTTGTGAATGTGTGTATTAGCCACTGATCATGGGACTATTACGATACACACATAGGGTCTTTAGGTATTCCACGCCAGGGGGTCCGACGCTTAAATTGTTATTCAGAGTATGAGGATGAACCAGTTCTGGTTCGCACATTCTTTGCACTTGGTACCGGCTGGTATGGTGACAGGTCTTACTAGGTTTTGTCCTTGTCGGTTGCACACTGCTGAACCTTTTTGGTTTTACTTACTATTCTTCAGCTGTTTATCTTTGAAACTCAAGTTTTAATTTGGCCGGTCGGCCGTATAATATAAACTTGTTATGTAAACGCTTAAGTCTATGCCTTATTTGTTTCATGTTGTATGTGTATTGTGTATGGATGTGAATATCAATATAATGGTTGTGTGTACTAGCCACTGATCATGGGACTAGTACGGTACACACACGAGGACTTCGGGTATTCAAAGCCCGGGGTCTGACAATTCTGACTTTGAATTTTTTTTTGCATAAATTAAGAATATTGTGGTCCAAATGTTTTCCTTGTGAGATCATATATTGAAAATTTGTTCACCGGTATCAATAAAATAGAACAAGTCTACAATGGAAATGTGATAGTTTGGTTGTAAGCCTGCTTGTTGTTATACAAGAGGTGATATGTTATGTTTCAACTTGAAGGGTTTGGATTAAGTAATGAGTATGATCTTGAAAATTTGAGATAACTACCTCCAGAAATAAAATAAATTAAATGAAATGACAATAAGCACATAGTGAATGTCCTATACACATTACATCCACCAATAAATATGTACTGGTTGATATAATGTGTATAAGACATTTACTGGTTGATGTAATGTGTATTGTATTATGTACTGGTTGATATAATGTGTATAAGACATTTACTGGTTAATGTAATGTGTATTGGACATTCACATGGGTGCAGCGGCGAGTGTCTCCATGGGATGGGACTGAGAGGTCTCGGAGCAGGGAGAGCGAGCGGATGAGGAGGATGCAAGCAGTGAAAACTTTACCGACTAGAAATTTTTTTCAGAGGGTACCGGTAACCGGATATTACGGCCGAAATTTCCAATTAAAAAAAAAATCAAATTTTCGGATTTTAAATTTAAAAAATTAATTTTGAATAAAATTCAAACAAATTTGATTTTTTTTGAACAAAATTCATCAAAATCAAAATTTTTGGAGTTAGTTTGAATTTTACCGGCGTACCGGTTACATAATAAGGTAGCTGGTAACACATGCAGTGCCATAGATCACATTAGCTTTCAGAATTAGTATTAGTTTCGATCAGTACCTTTTAAGGAACCAACAGTATGAGTTAGCTCACAAGTTATGTGCAGAAACTTCTTTTTAAAAAATGAATCAGGAGCACTGACAGTAAATAGGTACGGAGAGAATAAAGAAATTTTACAAATTAATACAGCAAATCCAAAGAACAACCAACAACATCAGCACCATTTTGCCGCTCCATGCAAGGCATATACAAATCTGCAATTTACAAAGTCATATTTGAACCAATCATCAGTGAAAGCTACAACGACAATGTCCATAATTAAATGAACAATCATAGCGATAACATTAAGCAAACTAAAAAGTTGTATATTGGTACGCAAGTATCAGTCTTTTACATCATCTACCACATAAAATAATAAAAGCACAATGTCTAGAGGAATTCAAGACTAGCTACCACCATGGACCCTTGGACACATCTAGAGATGAACTCTGGGCACTTGTAGATCACTGTGTGTTCTGCTTGAGCGGTAGTTATATGTTCATGCATTTACTGTGGAACAGCCGTTCACAAAAGTTGCAGCAGATTGATCCAAAACCCATTTGCATGGTAGCGTTCACCACAAGCTCCATAAAATGTTGGATCGCTATGTACATTCTTCACCTCCTCGTCATTAATTCTCATCTACTGCGACCTTCAACCCTAGGACACATCTAGGATGGTTTGATTAGATGAGTCAGTGGTAGGTGCACGTTGTAATATACTCTCCTAGTGACGAGGCCTAAGTGCATCTACTACGGTAGTCAATATCCCTAAACTGCAAGTGTGTATTAAGCCTCAAGTTGAGCCTATTATGCATCAATGGAGAAAAAAAACAAGAACTAGGTTCGGCAAAGAGCAAGGATAGGGAGGAATGCCGACCGGGGAGCTTTAGCGGACATGGGAAGACACAATAACAAAGGACTTTGCATGTTGCAAAGTATACAAGAGAATTCAGTCAAGAAAAGACAGAATAACCAAATTCAAACTCTATTCCGAAATCAATACATTTTCAGCCTAAGAATCCAAAATGGGTTTGGATTGACGCAATTCCAATTTGGATCATTTTTTAAAAGAAGTTAATTATAAATTACTTGTAATAGGATAGTTTAATCTATTTTCAATAATTAGAGTAGTTTAAATTTTGAATTAAAGGAGTTTGCAATAAAAATACCTTTGGTCATTGTTCATGCTCTGAAGAATCGAGTGATTCTTATTCATTGCTACAAAGATGCCATTTCGGATTCTTGTTCATTCTTTGCAGATCAAAGCAGTTCTTGTTCATAGGCTATATATTTAGGGGCAGAGCCCCATTGTAAGGAAGTTAGAGTTGAAGAAAATACAGAAAAGTCACAGGTTTATGTGGCGCAAAATAAATACATGCGTTTTGGAAATTCCCATCTAGGGTTTTGTGATTGCGTGAATATTGGAGGGAGGTTGTTCTTCCAAGATCCGTGATTCCTTGTGGATCATCTCACCAATTCGTAGCATCCTCAATTGCTCACGGTTTGGTGTTATTCTTCCGGTTTAATTTTGTTTCTCTCTTCGGATTGATTCAACATCAACCAAGTGTTACTTGCTTTGGAGATATACTTGCTCTTCTATTTTGCCAAATCAAGATAGAGGAAAGCGGGAGTTTCACTTCATTCAGAATTGAAATACAAGTACCGTGAAAGATTGGGCCACATTACGCATCAACACACGTTGATCCGTATCACCTAGTTCCTCGGAGATGTAGCGATCTCTATGTGTTCTTCTTGAGTGGTGTTTATATTCACGCGTTTATCGTGGAACCACTGCTGAAAAATGTCACAGAAGATCCAGAACCCATTTGCATGGTAGCACTAGTAGTCACCACAAGCACAGCGGAATGTCTGATCACTATGTTCTTCATGCTCCTCATCATTCTCATCAACATCTTCCCTTGAGTTCTTTGTGCATAACTCAATTTGCGTTAAGTTTGAGTCGTGTTCTCAAAGCTTCAAGCAAGCTCTTCCAAAATCTTAACATGAATTGCAAACCTTTGTCGAACACTATCCTCTTGGGTAATCCATACAGATAGATGGTCCTGGCCATGTACAATTCTGTCAGTTTGTTGCCTCCATACTTGGTCTTGACCGGAATGAAGTGTGCCACTTTAGTCCAATAGTCAATCACAACCCAGATAGAATTATATCCTGATTGAGTCCTAGGAAGTACGGTGATAAAGCCCATGCTGATCTCTTCCCACTTCCATTCTGGAATTGGTAACGACCGCAACAATCCAGTGGGTTTCTGATGTTCTGCCTTAACTCTTTGGCATATATCGTAATGTGTAACAAACTCATCAATTTCTTGCTTCATTAATTCTGACCTACCAATATTTGTCCTTCCGATCCTAGTACATCTTGGTACTTCCGAGATGAATGGAGTACGGAGATTCAAGGGCTTCTTGAAGAATCAACTATTTTGTATCCTAATGATTAGGTACACAAATGAGGTTCCCAAACCAGACTGTACCTTTCTCATCCTTAGAAAATCTCGGGGCTTTGCCTCTTCTCATGTTCTTCTTGATTTCCTTAATAGCTTCATCTTCTTTCTACTTTTCTATGATCTAAGTTTGAATGGTTGGTTGAACTTCCAGGGTGCTCACACAGCCCTGGTGACAATTTCTAGGTTCAGATGTCTCAACTCTTCGTATAATCTTGACAGATTTTCTTGGACCAACATAATATTGCAATACCCTTTTCTGGTCAAGACATCTGCCACTACGTTTGCTTTTCTGGGATGATAATGGATCCAAGATCATAATCTTGGCTCCCGCATTGCTAGGGTGTTACACACACATTCTCATACTGTTATCTTTCTTTTTGACAAACAGTACCGGTGCTCCCCAAGGTGATGAACTTGGCTAAATGTAACATTTGCTTTGCAACTCTTCGATCTACATCTTCAATTCTGCTAACTCATTAGCGGACATTCTGTAGAGTCTGTTTGAAATGGGTGTTGTCCATGGGACTAAGTCAATTTGGAACATAATGTCCCTATCCAGTGGTATGCCGGGTAATTCCTCAGGAAATACATTCGGGTATTCTTACACTACTAGTATTTCTTCTAACTTCACTTCTTTAAGACTTGTAAGGATGGATCTTTCTTCGATAGGGATCTTAGGCTTGAATTCCACTTTAATCCATTGATCAAATGTGAGGGTGATAAATCTATTGGCACAATCAATCTGACTCTGATTTTTGGCTAGCCAATCCATTCCGAGGATCACATCTAATCATTGGGAGTATAAGACTATCTAGTCAGCCAAACAAGATACACCTGATATTTCCAAGATGAGATTTGGGCACAGAGAACTAGTCCTCATTTCAGCATATCATAGGGTTAACAAAGGGAGAGGTAGATAACCCATATTTTTCCACAAACTTATTTGAAACAAAAGAATATGAAGCTCTTGAATCGAATAAAACTGATGATGCTGGTACTGAATTGACATGGAACGTACCAAGGACTACATGTGGTGCAGTATGAGCTTCTTCGGCTGTGATGTGGTTCACTTGGCCCTTTACAAACTGATTCGGCTTCTTAGCAACGAAAGTGTTAATAGCAGCTGGAATTACTATCTTTGGGCAAGCAGGAAGATACTTCTTAGGACACTTGTTGGCGAAGTGCCCCTTCTAGCAATGATAGTCTGAATATGGCCTCCTGAAGAAGAGTTGCATAACTCCTGACGAGGTACGGAGGTAGGCATCCTTGAAGAGGAAGAAGACTTAAATCTGTTGTGCTGAGGTGGCTGAGATGAAGCAGTGCGGGGCTTTGGAAGACCCCAGAGGTGAACTTCTAGGCCGCCATTCTTATTTTGCGGTTCTCCATCTCCAGATGCTTGCCCTCTTAGTGAATTGCTTTATTCATCAATTTCTGGAAGTCAGTGTAGTCTTGAGAAATCAAATGGGCATAGAGTTCACCATTCAGTCCTTCTAAGAATCGTTCGTACTTGTCTTCATCCTTGGCCACATCTTCTGGAGCATAGCGAGCAAGCTGATTAAACTTATGCAGGTACTCGTTCACCGTACGGTTGCCCTGGCATAATAAGCGAAATTCCTTCTTCTTAAGGGTCATCATGCCGAAAGGAATATGTGCACGTCAGAAGGCTTGCACAAATTCATTCCAACTAATGGCCTAGGTATTAGTGTGAGATATGTTGAAATTATCCCACCACTCGGAAGCTAGACCCACAAGCTTATGAGAGGCGAACAACACCCTCTCATGGTCACTACACTGAGCAATGTACAACTTCTTACCAATTGCCCGGAGCCAATCATCCGCATCCATGGGCTCTGTGCTGCTTGAGAAGGTTGGAGGGTGCATCCTCATAAACTCTGACATGCTGGTCCTTTACAGTGAAGGAGGTGGAGCTTGGACTAAAGTTGCCTACTGGTTCTGATTTTGATTAAGTGATTGGGCAAGCAAATCAATCATATGCTAGTCGTGTCCATCAACTGGAGTTGGTGGTGGTGGCGTGATCAGGTTGTCTTGGTAGTCGACGTTCTCAGTAAACTCTAGCTCCATTATGTTTATTACCTCTAGGATTGGGGATGATGTACGCAGGGTTGCGGAAGTTCTGAGCGGCTGGACGAGGTGCTGAAGTTGGTGCAGGTGTTCTGAATGAGTTCTGCAGTGGAAAACGAGGGAACGGTGGGGAACTGTCCTTGCTCTCTACTAAGACTGGTGGCTTCCTTGCTAAGCCATTCTACGCTTCCGGTTGTCCTCCAACTCCTTGAGCTTATCCTCAAGGATTAAAACTTTATTGACTAGCTCCTACAAGTTTGGAAAGGTATGAGCAATTAACCCGACTTGCAGTCCGGTATTCAACCCTTTTAAGAAACAACTCTGACGAGCCTTGTCGGTAGCGACATCTTTAGCGGCATAGCGGGCAAGATGAGAAAATTTGTTGAGGTAGTCAGTCAATGACATGCCACCTTGCTTGAGCACACGAAATTCATCCTTCTTCAAATCAATAATTCCTTCTGGCACATGATACTGGCGAAAAGCGATTGAAAACTCTTCCCAAGTATTTTGTGGCAATGCCCTCCATCTGATGTGTGTCATAAAGAACCTTCTCATGATCGCTGCATTGATTGATCAGTAGCTTACTTTCAATGACACGAAGCCAATCGTCAGCTTCAACTGGTGAAACATTCCAAGAGAACATTGGTGGGCGAGTTCTCATGAATTCTGCTAGCTTGGATGGTCCACGGTGATGGTGAGTGGTTGGTACCCCATTGTTGTTGTTGTTGTTCTAATTATTGCTCATATTTTGTATTTGGTTCATCATCGTGTACATCATCTGCGTTTGAGCTGCCATAAAAGCTCCAAAGTTATGCAAATCAATTGGGGGTGCATGTGGCAGAACTGCTCCTACTGGTGTCTACTCATTTCTTTCTAACCCATTGGTTCCTGAACCACTAGCAGCAGCATTGCGAGTCTGAACCATCTGGCGAAAGCTCCATGGATTTGATAAGGTAGTAAGCACAAGATAAATTAAGAACTAATTAGGGGTAGATTAAACCCAACAAACACATCTTCAAGAAATCAACTGCAATACTTATATTAATTAAGGTGTTAGCATGGTTGCAACAAAAGCTTAAGGGCCTTTGTTGCTCATACTAGCACACAAGAAAACAAACGCGAATCTAACACACAAATTACCGCCTAAAGGGCGAGACTCCCAACCTTAAACTAACGCGGCTCAAACACACTGATCCTTAACTTACTTAACCTAAACCTGGACTAACTTAGTCGATGAGGTAGCCTCCACAGTCACGACAGTGCTCGCGTGCTGTAGACTTGGAATTGCGCTGGCATCTTTGCAAACTGGTCTTGGTGCCCCGGGACTGGTGCAGTAGGAACAGGTGTCCCTGGTGCAGGCACAACAGGCTCCTCTGGTTCTTCAGGCTCTGCTGGCTCCTCGGCCTCTTTCGGGTCTTCTTCTGGATCTTCTTCTTTAAGGTCTTCCTCTTTATGGTCTTCCTGGTGCTCGTGCTGACCGTAGAGAGCTTCTTCCAGTGTGGGGATCCTTTCTTCTACCATCTACAGAGTCTCGTAGACGCACTCCAATTATGTGGCAGCCAACTCTAGGGATTCCTCCCGAGTAGCAGCAAACTGAGCAAGATGCACCACGGTGATGTTACTCTCTCCATCTGTAGACGGGTATCATGCGGAAAGGTCCACTACGGAGGCCCGAGGGAGATAGCGAATGACTGTATCCTAAAGCTTGCGAGCATAGATGTTCAAGATCCTTAAGATGGCAAGGTGCCAGGACTCTTGGATTCCTTCTAAAAGGACCATCCTTCGAACATAGATATTCACAGGACGGCCGGCTTTAGTGTCCCTCCGAGCATAGATGGTTAAACAACAAAGCACTCCACGGCTTCGGCCGTTCACCACCCAGTCGGTTCCCTTGTACATCGGTGGGTCGAATCCTTTGAGCACTTGCAAAAGCTTCCATTGTTCTGCAGCAAGTCCTCCCTTTCGCTCACCATAGTTCTTGAAATACGACATCTGCTAAGACAACCAATTTAAAATGGCAGGGAGAGGTAAAATTGCAGCAATAGTTGAGTCAAGAGAGACATAAGAGGAGTTAAGTAATTCAATTGATCTTGCAACTTAATTTTTGCTTTAGAAAATAATTTGGAAACTCTAAAGACGGCTGATCTAACTAAGGTCAAGACCTACAGTCTGTATGGCCCTGATACCACCTATGTCGGGACCCAAAAATGCAATTATGAACCCTCTGTGTATAGTGCGCTATCTAGGATCACGCTAGTGCACACAGTATCAACATAGATGAATATCGATCCACACAAGACGATTAACATCATAAACAATTAAATTGAATAACAAATAAGGGTTTTAACCTGATGGTCGAGTTTACATTTATTAAGTCTTGCAGGGTTGGCAATAATGAAATAAGTAGCGAAACAAAAATAAACTTTAGCGGAGACCCATCGACACCACAGGCAACTGAGTGGGATCAAGACTTAACGATCAGCACCTTTGCAGAACTCCTCCTCAAAGGCAGGCGAAGACTCATCTACTTCTGTTGATTGATTATAGCAAGCATGATCAGTACACAACCGTACTCGTAAGTCATACCACAAAATGTAATTTATAGATGATGGTTTATTCCAAAGGAATGACTTCTGTGGTTATTTTGCAAAAAAACAACATTTGCAATTGAATACAAATAATAGATTGAAAACATATTTAAAATAAATAAACAGTATTAATTTAACAGTTATTTTCACAAAGACACAAAGCCAAATCAAATTATTTCACATAGCCTTATGACTTAGATCACACAGCTATCCCATCTCAAATGTTTTATGAAAATCTAACCCTCGTGTGAAATAGTTGAGCATGTCCATGACCTCGGACACGACTATTCGAATAGATTGCTTAACACTCTGCAGAGATTGTACACTTTACCCACACGATACAATCAGTGTAGCTAGCACTAATCATAACAAAATCATTCAGAAACTTCATCTCAAGTATTGACAATCCCGATGTGTTTTACTAATGCCCACTAAGGAAATTAGCCCGTCGCACAACGTTGGATAGGGAAGCTGCGAACTGCCCGCGATGTGAGTCACCACTCAGACTGAAACACACCTCCATCCTAGCACTAAGCCTAACCTACTGCCTAAGTAGTCAATGTCAAGACTTCATAATTACTAAGTTAGGGCCGTCCCATTAGGCATGTGGTTGTGCACAAAGTTAAGTCCTTAATAGACCAGAGCAGTACTTTCAATTTCTAACTAAATAATTGTTCTATTAAATTCCCACGCACCGAGCTTCACCATATCACAGAGTTTCCACCACTTGCCTCAGTCTAAATCATTTCCTAACCTGTTGGTTAAGTGCAACACATGCTATCACAAGGTAATAACACATATCGCATACAGTTTTACACAAAGTTCCATAGTCACTTAGTCACATAGTAAATAAAGTCAAAAATTATAGAAAATATACAAAAATTCCTTGAATTATTTAAAACTTAAAAAAATTATCTACAACTTTAAGTTGTCTTTTAATTTTGCAAATAAATTATTTTTAATTTTTGGGAAAAAGGATGAACCCTTTTTAAATTCTAGAAAATTCAAGAAAAGACTTAAAATAATATTTTTGACTTTAAATGCCAGAAAACCTAATTAAACCAAATTTCAATTAATTGGAGTTTGATTAAATCATATTAAATTATTTTTGTTTTCTAAAATTCCCAGTTAAGCTTTAGCAATAAAATCAAATGGTTATTTTTATTTTCAAAAAATTTCATAAAGCCCTGAAAATTGGGATGTTACATGACACGAATAGATCGACCGAGTGGCTACTTTAGAAGCCACGATCGAGCGGACCCTTCAAGCAGAGTTGAAGGTAATTCTCCATGACATGCTCTCCTCCTCCTGCTGCTCGGACAGCGGTGGTATAGATCTGAAGGAATTCAATGGGATTTTGAGATCTATCAAAATTCTCCATGTTAACTAGTAAAAATCGAGGCAGCCAGCAAACTGTTCGGAGGCTAGGTGAGAATGCTCGACATCCGGTAATGACTTCTTGACGCCTTCATTACGGGAAAGAAGGGTTCATATCACCAAGTGATCGTATACAATGATACCCGGTCATGGGTGGACCCAACCTATAGTAGGTCTCAGCCTTACGAGGGAAATACTCCTCGTATTCCATTTGCCGTGGCATATTTCTGGGTCGGAGTGGTGAACGATCACCTGCCATGAGAGCTTGTCGATCGTCAGACGTTCGAACAACTCTTCTCCGATTGGAGTTAAGGTTAGGAGAACGATGTAACTTGTTGTCGCGCTGATCTTCATGAGGTGAGTTGATCGAACAACTGATGGTCGACGGAGTCGTACCGCTACGACTTCCAGAATGATGTCGGGGAAGATGGTTAAGTCTTGCCATCGTGCTTCGAAGCCTTCGCGCGATCTCTTCGGCGAAGAGGTCGTACCCTGGCGCTCGTGTGAGTTCTTGAGTTGGGTTCTTGAGTAGATCATTTATGTGCTGGAGTTCCTGAGCTTCCTTCGACTGATATTGAACGCGCCCAGGCAAATTTCTCTGAGCCGCCATTCTTCTGGAACCTTGAGATTGTCTCAATGGACTGTGATCATTTCGAGGATTTCCCCCATACTCATCAGAGTGTTGATCCTGTTCATTGCCGAAGGCCTGCTCACCATCCCCACGAGGGGTCGCAGGGTGTGATCGGCAGGGAGCATCCTCAGGCCTACCTCTAGGAGACATATCATGATATGAGGGGAGGGCGAATGTGAGGACCCCCGGGTTATTTCCATAAGACCAAGGCCTTCCCTATCTTATGGAAATACTAAGGGCCTCAAGTGAATGAATTACATCCTAACTCCATCCAAGTGAGAGGGCCTGACCGAAACTAGAGCCTCATAATCATGCGCACTGCTCCTCTGCGAGCACTACATGATGATCGGTTCTCCAAACGGTCCAAGTCCCCACTTAGACAAGTTAGAAGGGGATTCACAACAGCGAGTATGAGACCGTGTTAGCTCCCAGGACCAGTGACTAGCACACTCATACTCTCATTCAACATTGATCACAGAAATACAACATTCATACATCGATAATCCAAAAGACATACAACAAATAGTAAAGTCTACAACTATTACATGATGGCCAACCGGCCAAATTCAAAAAAAAAAACTACTAAGTAGTAGCGGAAGCAAGGTAAATAAACCAAAAGGCCCAACATGGTGTGCTCATAGCCAAGGCAACCACCTGGGAGTCAAATAATAGCACTATTCGTTAGCGTCGCCATAGTCGACGCTAACGAACTCATCGATCGAAGCTCATCTTCACCTGTAATTGTAGCAAGCGGGTTGAACAAATAGTGCTCCCACGCACACTATAGAAAATTACGTCGGCTCCTATGAACAAATGATCGAACACAAATGTCATCACATAACTAGAAACCACCTGAGGCCCAACCCAATCAAAACCTTCCCCCTACTTGACCAAGCGGCACCCATATACTGTGCGTGGTAACACAATAGTTACTTGGAATGACAGCTCATGGCTCGGTCCTTAAAGGTACGAACAAGTCAACCACATAACTAATCTCGTGCACGAAGGCACCATCACTAGCAACCTCTTATCCAAACCAAACTACTTGAAACAACAAATTTTGTACTAAAAATAACCAGATGCAATTATCTTGACCAAACTGTGTAATTGATAAGTGTGAGGTGTTTCCCATGATCGACGGGTTAATCCCGTCAATCGTACTAACGTCTAATCTAGACTTGCATTGCTAAGAACTCAATACCCAAAAGAACATCATTACATCCATCTATTACTAAGCATATTTGTGTACTGGAGTTTAGCAAGGATGACAACAATATTTGGATATAACTAACTCCACATCACAAAAATATTGATATACCAAAATAGCATACAAGCAATTAACATTGCATTTCAAAACACTACTTATCAAAACTAGGATCAATATGATGCAAAAAAAAAAAGGTTCAAATGATGCTTGCAGAACTATATTCCAAATAATAGAGACACTCTTGAAACCTTTTTTCTACTGTAAAAATAATAGAGTTATGGATCATTTTCCAAAACTATATTCTCTACTATAGAGACACGCTTGAAACATATTTTCAAATAAAGTTCACTTAAAATGGAAATTATCAAAATTAGTTTCACTGCTTTTGGAGTTAAAATAAATTAGTTATGCATTTTTGAAGTTAATAGAATTTTTAGTGTGCAAATAATTCATTTCAGAAATTATAAATGCATTTAATACTTTTGGTACTGGCATGAACCTAGTCAGAGTCAATGACGGGTGGGGTCCAGTGCATAGTGCATTTTTTATTTTCCTTTTTAATTTCTGGTTAAACTGACAGGTGGGACCCACGAGTCATAGATTCGATTCACCGAATAGTGTGAGGACCTTTGGTCCACAGTACAGTGCATGGGTATACCGATGTTGTTTACTATGCACTTAATGGCCTCGGGCCCACATGTCAGAGACTACCGCGTTTCAATTAACACCTCTGATCTCTGTGCGCGGGACATGTAAGCGACTCATTCATTCATTAAGACAACCATTAAATACAGTAGCAATAATTAGCCTCATTAATGACCCAGATTTGCACCCTAATGATGTTGCTACGGAATTGTCCATAATCCGACAATATCGAGCTACATTCGTCGGCGCATTGCCGACGATTCTGGCCACAGCGGCGCTGGCCAAGGGCAGGGATGGAACCGCAATAGTCCTACACATCTTATGGTATCGGCAGTGACCTCAATAGCAGTCAGTAGCGGCGGCACGCCGGAGACGAGCGGTGGGACAAACTACGGCAAAACGTGCATGTACACACAAGCTCCGCATAATCCAATCCAGCGGGTGCCCGAGCTACTAGAGGCTACCAGGAGGCTACTTGAAGTTGGATGGGTGTTCGGGGAAGCTTGGAGTAGCTCGACGTTGGCTAAGGCCACGGCGACACTTGCGGTTCACGTGGAGAGGACGACTGGATCAAAACAAAGAGAAATGAAGCTTCGGAATGGCTCAAGGACCATAAGAAGATGCTATCGAAGCAAAGAATCAAATAATGTCATACCAAATCGAAGTAGGAGACGAAAGGTTGAACTTCGGCCGAAAATGGGCAAAGCTTCAAATTCACGAGTTGTTGTCATGCATTGTCGAAATTGGGTGAGAGATTTTCAAAGTCATGCTAAACGACATGATATGATGCGCAAAAGCTAACAGGGATCTCGTCGGAAACGAAGAAAGCGCGAAGGTGTCCTCGGGGGCAAGCTCTGGACGGGAACCGGAGCCGAGGAAGACACGATGACGTTCCGGGAGCAACAAGCAATGACAGGGGCTGGGATTAGCTAAAATGGGATCGTCATGGAAAGTAGAGTCAAGAGGAACCATTGAAATGAAGCTTACCCGAGCAGGGAGAGCTAGCAATGGAGTCCTCCTCCTCTCGGCCGTGAGGAGAAGTGAGGGGGATGCTAGGGTTTGGAGGGGGTATTCTCCCCGGGAGATGACGACAATGGAGGCGGTGTGAAGTGGAGAAGGCTCCGGAGTGGTTGCTAGGGGTGGTGGATCCACGGTGTTAATGGAGCACGAGCAGAGCTCGATGAACGCGTGGTGAAGCAGCTCTACGCGGGCACTTGCGCAAGGAGAACGAAGGAGCTGACAGGTGGGGCCCAGCCATCAGCGATACGAGAGCGGCATGACGCGGCTTGGGCTCGGGCATAGTGTCGTTAGGCGGTACGGTCGAGCCGACTCAAGGCGGTTGGATTCGAGTCGGAGTCCGGCTCGTGTCCGAGGAACAGTACTAGTTTGACTGATTCTCAAATCATTTGATTCAAGTTTGACTGAGCCACAAAATATAGCAAATAAAATCTAAAATAAATCAGAGGAGTTCCTGGGGTGACCTAGTACCCATATAAAATTTAAAACCCCACTGTTCATGTTTAAATTTGTATAATTTAAATTCAAACTTAGCATAGGTCAATGAAATGTGTTTGAATTTTATAAGGGTTGAATCCAGTTCCAAAAATTCTGTAAAAATTATATTAATTCATGATAATTAATATATTATTTGAATAAATTATTTACATAAGATGAACATATGTTTTTATCTCAATTTTCTCTTTGAGCTTGAATTTGAAGTGCGGGTTTAAACTTTGTTTGAGATTTTTCCAATGCAAAAATTGGTGCAAATGTTTCAAGAATTCCATATATGCTAATGAGATGCATAACAATTTCATTTATTAAATTGGAGACATGACAAACCTCCCCCTTACTAAAGATCTCGACCCCGAGATCTCGGTAGGTCGGAAGTTGGACAGGAAGGCTCAAAAAGAAGATACAAGATCTGTTGTCTTTATTTCCTTCAAAGATAGTGCTAAGATAATAAAGTCAAGGTTACAAAGCATTTACTACATTTTTTTTTTCTATTGCTTTGTTTAACCTTTCCTTTCTTGATTCGTAGGCACTTCAAACGAAGGAAAAAGATCGGGATATTAGGTTCGAACCCGATCTTCACGTTCCCAAGTTTCTTCATCTTCAGTATGGTTACTCGACTGAATTTTTAAGATTTTGATGTTGCGATTCCTCGTCTTGCGCTCCATTTTTTCGAGAATGCGAATCGGGTGTTCCCGATAAGAAAGATCGGGTTGCAAGTCGAGTTTTTCCAACTCAGTTGCTTCGGTTGGGATGTGAAGGCACTTCTTCAGTTGTGAGACATGGAACACATCATGCACCTCTGAAAGTGATGGTAGCAACCCCAATTGATAGGCCACCGATCCTAGTGTCTCTAGAATCCGGAACGGCCCGATGTAGTGAGGTGTCAATTTGCCTTTGACTTGTCAATCTCTCACTTTTGGCAAAGTTTGCAAGAGGCTATGGAAACCCATCTCACCTTTAGCACAGCATATCACCCCCAAACTGATGGTCAGACCGAAAGGGTCAACCAAGTGTTGGAAGACATGCTTCGTGCTTGTGTCCTCTCCTATGGAAAGAATTGGGAGAAATGCTTGCCATTTGCCGAGTTTTCCTACAACAACGGTTTGAGCCGGTCTCGGCATGTCACCTTTTGAGGCCTTATACGGGAGAAAGTGCGAACCCGTTGAATTGGTGGAGGCAGGCGAAAGACCTTTCTTTGGTCGGACTCGATCAATGAGGCCGAAACCAAGTCCAAACTTATTCGTGATCGTTACGCACACTCAATCGAGCGGAAGAGCTATGCGGATCGCCGTCGTCGTGAATTGAGCTTTGAGCCTAATGACTTTGTTTATCTCAAAGTCTCTCCTTTGAAGGGCCATCAGTGTTTCGGCGTCAAGGGCAACTTGGCTCCTCGATATGTCGGTCCTTACCGCGTTATCGAGAAGAAAGGAGCTGTTGCCTATAAGTTGGAATTACCAGCTGCACTTGAGGGAGTACATGATGTTTTCCATGTGTTCCAACTGAAGAAGTGTCTCCGTGTTCCAAGCGAGGAAGCTCCGTTGGAAACTCTCGATGTCGGGAGGATTTGACCTATCGCGAGCACCTGTTCGCATACTCGATGGTGAGCGAAGAACAAGAAATAAAACCATCGATTCCTTAAAGTTCAAATTGGTCGAACCATTACGAGGATGAGGCTACTTGGGAAAGGGAAGATCGTCTCGCTGCGGACTATCCATCTTTCTTTCTTGAGTGAGCCAAATCTCGGACGAGATTTTTGTAAGGCGTGGAGGTTTTGTAACATCCCAAAAATGGATTTGTGTTTCAAATGTAAGAAAATCAGGAGAAATTAAAACTTTTCTTGCATCTTGAAGCCAGTGATCATTTCTGTAATTCTTGATTAAGAAATTATGGAAAATCAAAATCCAATCCTCATTTGACTCCTATCAAAAACCTCCTTGTTATAGATCTTGTGCCAAACCCTGGGAAATATTTTCCCTGAGTTCTAGGGAGGCTTGGCAACACCTCTGAATTATCTCATGATTTTTAGAAATTATTTGATAATTTTTGGAGGCAAGTCAAATTTGGTCAAACCCTATTTCTCCTGTTCTGGAATTTCTGGAGAAAGTTTCAGTGCATGAAAGTCTCTGAAATTTTTATAAAAGGTTCCTCCGGTTGTCAGCAAACTCCAGTTAAAATTTCATAATTTTTGGTGCTTGCTACCTTAGATAATTCCTCAAAAATCAGTTATTCAAATTCAAACCCTAACTGGTTTTCACTGTTCCTTAGGTTCGAGTCGGACTCGGGCTCGAGCCACTGAACTCGGTCCAGCCCACTAACTGTATCAACTCGGTCGTTCGAGCGCTAGGGTCGTGAGCCGTTGGATCGGCATCGAACGGTCTTCGACCAGCCGAACGATGGAATCGTTTTAATCCACCCGATCTAACTCAGCCGTTGGATCGGTATCGAACGGTCTTCGACCAGCCGAACGATGGAATCGCCTCAACCCATTCGATCTAACTCAGCCGTTCGATTTCAATCCGACGACCAACGAGTCGTCTCCTTCCTCTGTCCGCGCGCGCGTGAGCCCAGTCATGGCGTGCGCAGAGGGGAAAAGCAGTGGCGTGCAGTCCACTCTATGGCCACCTTTAAACGGCTAGCTCTGCGCGCATTAAATGCCTGTTGCACTCCTACCTCAGAAGGCCATGATTCAACTGCTCCCATCGCTCTCAAGTGCTCTCATGGCAGTGTTGACCCGACTGGAAAATCCGGCCGTTGCTCCCTGCCATTGCTCTATTTAAACTCCTTTGCTTCACCCTTAGTTTCCTTTAGCACCTCGCAACTCGGCCTAGCACTCACCACTTGCTTGAGCTGCGATTCTTCATAATCCTCGACCGCCATTGTTGAGTGGGGAGTTTCGGTGGAGGCGGTGCAGCAGGGGTTTTCTTCTTCAAGTCTTTGCCCCCGCTGCTCCCCCTTTTACTCTCTGGAGCTTAACCCTCGCTCGGTTTGGTTCTCTCTTTGCTCAGGTCGCTGTGGCCTAGTGAGGACCTTACCGCCGCCGTTCGATCACTCGTCGCCGGAGCCACTCCGTGGGTCTCTGGTCGTTCTCCAGCTCAGGTAGGTTCACCTTACCCTATAGGAGCTTAGGTGTGTTTTCGCTGTTCTTTTGGTATTGTCCGTTCGGAGAGTTCTCCCGAGCCATACCTACTCGGCCGCACTCCGTGGTCGTACCACCGTAGCAGCCATACTCCGACCAGTACTGGCTGTCGGTCGAACCGTTAAACTTTTAGACACGCATCCCTGCCCTTGGCTGGCGCCGCTGTGGTCGGAATTCCGACCAGTCACGGTAGCTTGGTCGTTTCGACCAGATGCAGTATTATGATGGGTAAATAGGACGTCCCGTAGTCCCCAGAAGTGCTCCTTATATTTATAAGGGAGAGTCCTACCAAGTGATTGTAAGTTCTCCTACAATCACCCCCATAGTCGTAAGTCTCACTACGACTATGGCGTGGTCATAAGTCCTTCTACGACCATTGCCCCGTCGTAAGTTCTGTCGCGGCCTGTACCTAGTCGTAAGTCTTACTACGACTATGTCAGGGTCTTGAGTCCTTCTACGACCATTACCCGGTCGTAAGTTCTTCTACGACTTGTATCTAGTCGTAAGACTTGCTACGACTATGTCATGGTAGTAAGTTCTACTACGACTTGTACCTAGTCGTAAATCTTTCTCCGAATATGTCACGGTAATAAGTTCTTCTACAACCACTACCTGGTCGTAAATCCTTCTACGACTATTGTTCAGTCGTAGGTTCTTCTACGACCTGTACCTGGTCGTAAGACTTTCTTTGGGTCGTATCTTTGGCATTAAGAATCCAAATCAATTGGTTCTTGTTGCTAAATCCTTTATAAATCAGTACCTTGCTGCTGTAAAATTTTCAGAAATTTTGGAGAAGATTTACTGTTGGATCTTTGCATTTTATTCGTTCTTATCAGTTGCTTTTCGCCTTCTCGTTAGGATCCGAAGAGCACATTGACAATATTGTTGATCCTCAGCAACATCTTGACCCACAGCAAGCAGGCAAGCAGTTTGATCATAAATTTTCCGTTACTTTTAAGTCTAATACTTTGTTTACAAATCATATGTATGCATGCTTTTGTGTCAAATTAATTTTCCCGATTAGAGGTAGTTATTCATATTGCATTGTTGCCCTCAAATTGTTATCCCCTGCCACAACCATAAGTTATTAACATCGCTGGTGGATTAGAGCCCGGTGATTTAATTATGCTCTTTTATTGTCGTTTCGATGTCATGCTTAGAAATGCTTAGATGTCGGTAGTATTGGGCAGTCATCGACTTAGTCGATGATCTTTGATCACACAAATACAATTATTACTCCATTATGTCCAGCACTTGTGTTGTGTTACTTTGTAAAGTCAAAAACTGAAAATAAAATTATTTTAGACTTAGGCACAATGGTATGTTGGTGTGATCTGTTGGTGTGAATGGAATGGTGACTAGGTCATCAAGGACCGAGTTACTTGTGTCACTAAGCCAAGCGCTTATGCTAACCACCCGAGAGGGATATGAGACCTCTCTTGACTTAGTACTTTGGCGTGTGTTATCTCCGAGTCGCAGGAGGGGGTTGTGTGTGTTGTGTGAAACATGATATGTGTTCTTGTGTTCTTGTGTTGGGTGTGCGGTGGTGGAGATTCCGTGTAGGCTCTCCACCTCGAGGAGCATTGTAGTTGTCCAAGGTTTTACCTGAGACGGGTAGTTGACCGAGGCTTTACAATGACTCCGACACAACGTATGGGTTTCTATCCATACGGGCGGCTCGTGGGGTAATACACAATATTGGAAATGTCTCGTAGGACTTAGCCGTGTCGGCATACCTACAGAAGTGTGCTTAATAGCTTGGCAAAAAGGCGGTCTGGCGTGTGGGTACATTGGTACACCCCTGCAGGGATAAAACTATTCGAATAGCCTCGTCCTAGGTTATGAACATGCTTGGTAAGGTCGTGCAAGAACTAGACTACAACCTTTTAAATTAAAATTTGACATGGGTGGTATGAATGGGTAATTCATGCTATTGTTGTGGTGACTAATGGGTTAGTCACTTCGGATTATTGTTGTCATCTATCTCTTTGTTATATTGTTGTCATTTACGATTATTTGAACATTAAAAACTGATTTGTTAACTCGCCTTTAAATGTATTACATTATTGCAAATGAAAACTTGCTTTATGCTAAAGGTAAAACATGCAGCCTCCACTCAAAAAGCTTGCATATAGTTATGTACAGGTCTGTTACTCTACACGCAAGTCTTGCGAGTACATTCCAAGTACTCACCCGGCTTTGCTGGGCTCTTTGTTGCGGGGGAGGAAGGTGAGCCCCAAGAGCCTCACTTTTGTGAAATGTGCTGTGGATTCGACGACTAGCTTGGCGGTCCGGTCGGTTGCCTTGTGGGTTAAAGGCACACTGGTCGGCTCTTTTGTTTATGGCCATCTTATGGCACTTTTGCTTTCGCTGTTTATTTCTTTTGTCTATGTATGTATTTGGCCGGTCGGCCTCTCTTTTGTAATATCTATCTTTTATTTATGTTAACCATTACATTTCTTGCTTGGTTCTATGTGAATGAATGGAATTGATGCATGAACTTTGTAAAGAGGTGTGTATACTGCATTTCTGGGAAGTATACATGTCTCGAGTCTCGGATTATCTGATTTGTGATGCTAGGACCGAATGGATGGTTAAGCATTACAAGCCGGATAAACCGGGGTCTCACAGAACACATCGCACTCGGCAACATATCGTGTGATCTGTTGCTTCATTTGGCTCCACCATAGCCGCTTCTTCAGATCTTGGTACATCTTGGTACTCCCGGGGTGGATAGAGAATTAAGAGTTGTGAGCTTCCTTGAGGATCAAGTCCCTCAATTCACATTTAAAAGGAACCACCAAACGGTTTCCGAAACATAAGGTACCTCGCGCATCTTCAGTGAAGCATTTGGCCTTGCCTTGCTTCATTTCTTTCTGGATTTGGGCCACATCCAAATTGATCTTTTGGGCTTATCTAATCTGGTTCTCTAATGTGGATTTTGCATTTAGAGCAGCAAGAGACCCTTCTTCAATTATTTCTAGGTGCAGACGTTGCATTGCCGCACACAAGCCTGCAGAAGTGGGCGTTACCGACAAAGAGTTGCATTGGGATTTTCTGCTCAAGGCATCGGCCACTAAGTTGGCTTTCCCTAGGTGATATTGAAGTACCATATCGTAGTCCTTGATCAACTCAAGCCACCTTCTTTGCCTCAGGTTCAGGTCGACTTGGGAGAAGATATATTTGAGACTCTTATGATCAATGTAGACCTGCAGCGACACCGGATGAGGTAATATCGCCAAATCTTCAAAGCATGGACTACTACTGCAAGCTCTAAGTCATGAGTGGGATAATTAGCTTCATGAGGCCATAATTTCTATGATGCATACGCCACAACTCGGCCCTCTTGCATGAGCACACAACCGAGCCGTGGCGATAAGCATCACAGTAAATGTCGAAGCTTTTGCGAATATCCCGCAGGATGAGCACCGGAACTTTGGTCAGGAGGTACTTTAAGATCTGAGAGCTTGTCTCACACTCCACTGACCATTTCGAACTTTTTCTTCTTCTTTAACAGCTGGGTCATTGGCTTCGCAATTTTGAAGAAGTTCTTAATGAACCTGCGGTAGTAACCCGCGAGTCAGCGAAAACTGCGAATGTCGGTGACGCTTTTAGGTTGCCTCCAGTCAAGTACATCTTGCACTTTGCTTGGATCAACAGCGACACCTCCCTTGGATAGCACATGACCCAAGAAGCTAACTTCATGAAGCCAGAACTCGCATTTGCTGAATTTTGCATAGAGTTGATGTTGACAAGGCTTGTCCAACACTAGCCGCAAGTGCCGCTCGTGTTCTTCATCGAACTCAGAGTAGATGAGAATGTCATCGATGAATACGATGAGAAATTGGTCCAGGTACTCCATGAAAACCGAATTCATGAGGTTCATGAAATAGCTGGAGCATTGGTTAGGCCGAAAGACACGACCGTGAACTCGTACAGCCCGTAGCGAGTGGAGAATGTTTTCTTTGGTATGTCTTTGGTTCTAACCTTAATTTGATTGTAGCCCAATCGCAAGTCAATCTGGGAGAATACTTGGGCTCCACTCAATTTGTCAAACAGATTATCAATCTGCTGAAGCGGATACTTGTTCTTGATCGTCACTTCGTTCAACGAACTGTAGTCAACGCACATCCGCAAACTATTGTCTTTCTTCTTAATGAATATAGCCGGGCATCCCCAAGCTGAGGAGTTCGGCCGAATAAAGCCCTTATCTTGAAATTTCTTAAGTTGCTCCTTTAATTCTACCAACTCATTATGAGGCATCCGATACGGCCGTTTTGAAATTGGCGCAGTACCGGTTGCAAGCTCAATGACGAACTCAACTTCGCGATCAGGAGGCATACCTGGGAGTTCTTCGGGGAATACATTGGGATATTCACATACCACTGGTACCCTCCCCAATTCAAGAGAGGTACTAGCTTACAAAGCATAGAGATGAGAACTGCCCACTAAAGGTGCAAAAAAGACTTGATTGTCGTCTTCACTTGTGACAGAAACAGACCGTTAAGCACAATTGATTTGCCTCTAATTTTTGGACAGTCAATCCATCCCTAATATCACATCAATACTCACTGAAGTTATTTCTATTAAGTTTGCCAAAAACTTAATCCCCTGAATCTCCACTTTTACATCCGGACAGACTTGATCGGTTTGAAAAACCGATACTGGCGACTGGATCTGATAACGTGGCTGAAGTGTATGCATTTCAAATTGATGATGTGCAGCATATTCCATTTTTATGAATGAATGAGATGCTCCCGAATCAAATAAAACTGAAGCTGGACAAGAATTTACGAGAAGTGTACCCAAAACGACGTCGGGTACATCGCTTGCCTCCTCGGTAGAGACGTGGTTCACTCGGCACGCGTAGGGACTTGAGCAGGAGTATACGCTGCCCTCGGAGATGGTGAGGGTCTTGACAGAGCTGTTGGTGGTGGTGCAGGATCTTGATACGTCCAGAGCATCCCTCGTTGCCTCGCGAGGCATTAATGCGCATAGTGGCCGGGGCTGCCACAATGAAAGCAAGTGATGTTGGGCTTGAACGCGCTGTTGTTTTGGGGTTTTTTTTTACCCCCATTATATTGCTGCACCACCGGTGGAGAAGGCGTGGGGACTGTCGTAGGAGGCCTTGGAAGCACCGGAGCTTGAAAACGGGGCGCCTGGGGTGGCCCGGTTCGTGGTTGAGGGAAGCTACCGCTTGCTCAAATTTGGGCGGCTCTCTTCATCTTCCTCGACTCCTCCAGGGCTATGCTCTTGTGCTCCACCACTATGGCTTTGTTGACCATGTGCTGGAAGTTCTTGAAGTCGTGCACAGCGAGAGCTAGCTTCATCTCCTCAGTCAAGCCATTAACGAACCGGCTCTGACGGCGTGCATCTGTGGAGACGTCATCCGGAGAATAACGAGCCAAGAAGTTAAACTCGTGCAAATACTCTGTGACGCTCTTCCTCCCTTGCTTCAGGGCAAGGAACTGTTGTTGCTTGATCATTAACACCCCCTCAGGGATGTGAGCCTCGCGGAAGGCCACTTGGAACTCGTTCCAAGCTGGAATGTCTCTGTTGGGTTGCATAGCGGAAAAGTTATCCCATTATGCGCTTGCGGCGCCTTCCAGCTGGTAGCTGGCAAATAGGACCCTCTTAATGTCGGTGCACTGAGCGATCGCCAACTTCTTCTCTATGGTGCGAAGCTAGTCCTCCATGCTGAAGAAGGTCGGGGGGTTGGTTCTCTGAAAGTCAGCGAGTCCCCCGTGCGCTCGATGTGGCCCCGATGGTCCGGGCGCCGGAGATGTATTACGTGTGATGGCCTCCAATATCCTTGTATGGTCCATCCTGTTTCTCTCAATTCCTCAGGACGGCCACCTGGATGGTAGCGTCGGTCCGCATGCTCCACCCGATCGGCTCGAGTGTTGGGCTCAAGGCCTACAGCGAGAGGGAGTCGTGGGGGTGGAGACCTCTCCCCTTGCTGCGCCCTCGCTCGTGTTGTAGCTCCAGCCATCCTGTTGCCACAAGGATGGTTAGCTACCGACGAAAGACACGCTCAAAGAGAGTGAACAAAAATCTGGACAGCAAGCGTCACACCCGTTAATTCATCATGCACAAAGACAAAAATGCACAAAACTTAACACCAAATGGGTGTACAAAGGCACTAGAGTCAGTACAAGATCCAATAAAGCAAAGGATAGTTTTTTGGCACGATTACATTCATATAAGCCCGTAGGCAAATGGCAATCGCCCGAAACAAAAGTTCTTACAACAAACGATAACAAATTCATAAAAGCTACCCTATTACACTTATATGAATAGGAATGCCCGCTAAAGGTGCTTCCGGGCAGCGTCTAAGAATACTGACGCCCTATTGGTTCTGGTTAAAGTTCACTGGAAACTCATCTAAGAGGTAGTAGCAGGGTGATCCGGTGTCCTCAGAATCCTCGGGGTTGGTGAGACGCAACAGGGATCCCATGTCTATAATGTGATCTCCTGGAGGGTCACGCATCTGAGTGCGAGCAAAGCCCACCGACATGCGAGCTTGACGCCTCGATCTAAGGTTGGGCACTCGTCCTCTCACTTCCAGAAGACCATACGCCGGGGGCGCGACATCATAAGGAGAGACCTCATTGGTGCCGTATAGTTCTTCACAAGGAAGTATGCCCATGTTACACATGAGACTAAGGTGCCTCTGGGCTACCACGAGACGTTGACGAGTCTCGTATAGCTCATGTGTAGTGCAGCGATTGACTTGGTCCATGATGTGAACTAGTCTCACCAGTTGTCGAACTTGAGGATCCTCCTCGTAGTGAATCTCAGTGAAGGTGTTCACCTCCGCGCCATGCCTCTGCATGGGAAAGTGGTCGTATGGGGTTGGGACAACTCGAGTCTACTCATGACGAAGGTGGCTCATCGCCACACGAGCCACTTCTGCTGTGCCATGGCCTCGAGGCGTCTGCCTTAGGGAAGAAATACGAGATGCTCCCCACAACTTGCCTTGCAGTGATGTTACTCACTGCGAGGTACTCCTCCATTCTTGGTCCTCGATCACAGCGGTAGATAGCGTACTGAGGTTGGTACGTGAAGTTCGCCCTCCACATCATATCCCGGAGAGGCGCTGGGTATCCTCCAACATCTTCTGCTTGAGTCTCCTTTACCAACACTTGACGACTCATATAAGGATAAGAGGACAAGGTAAGAGGAAAATTAGTTTACAAATCGAAAAGAGAGTAGGGTAAGAAATAACTCTAAGATAGATAAGGAATAACTCCATGTTCACTGGTCGAAACTGAGGCGGCTAGCGAACTGCTCAGAGGTCGGGTGAGAATGCCCAACATCCGGTAATGACTTTTTGACGCCTTTGTTGCGATAAAGAATGGTTGATATCACCAGGTGATCATATACGACCGTACCCGGTCGTGGGTGGACCCGACCTATAGTAGGTCTCAGCCTTACGAGGGAAATACTCCTCGTATTCCATCTTTCGTTGCATATTTCTGGGTCGGAGTGGTGAACGATCACCTCCCCTAAGATCTTGTCGATCGTCAGACGTTCGAAGAACTCTTCTCCGATTGGAGTTAAGGTAAGGAGAACGACGTAACCTGTTGCTGCGCTGATCTCCATGAGGCGAGTTGTTTGAACGATTGATGGTCGACGGAATCGTACCGCTATGACTTCCAGAATGATGTCGGGGAAGATGGTCAAGTCTTGCCATCGTGCTTCGAAGCCTTCACGCGATCTGTTCGGTGAAGAGGTTGTACCCTGGCGCTCATGTGAGTTCTTCAGTTGGGTTCTCAAGTAGATCATTTATGTGCTGGAGTTCCCGAGCTTCCTCCGACTGGTATTGAACGTGCCCAGGCAAATTTCTCTGAGCCGCCATTCTTCTGGAACCTTGGGATTGTCTCAATGGAGTGCGATCATTTTGAGGATTTCTCCCACACTCATCAGAGTGTTGATCCCGTTCATTGCCGAAGGCTCGCTCACCATCCCCACGAGGGTCGTAGGGTGTGATCGGCAGGGAGCATCCTCAGGCCTACCTCTAGGAGACAGATCATGATCTGAGGGGAGGGCGAATGTGAGGACCCCTAGTTTATTTCCATAAGACCGAGGCCTTCCCGGTCTTATGGAAATAACTAAGGGCCTCAAGTGAATGAATTCCATCCTAACTCCATCCAAGTGAGAGGGCCTGACTAAAACTAGAGCCCCGGTAATCATGCGCACTGCTCCTCTGCGAGCACTACATGATGATCGGTTCTCCAAATGGCCCAAGTCCCCACTTAGACAAGTTAGAAGCGGATTCACAACAGCGAGTATGAGACCGTGTTGGCTCCCAGGATCAGCGGTCAGCATGCTCATACTCTCATTCAACATTGATCACAGACATACAACATTCATACATCGATAATCCAAAAGACATACAACAAATAGTTAAGTCTACAACTATTACATGATGGCCGACCGGCCAAATTCAAATAAAAGTACTAAGTAGTAGCAAAAGCAAGGTAAATAAACCAAAAGGTCCAGCATGGTGTGCCCATAGCCAAGGCAACCGACTGGGAGTCAAATAATAGCACTATTCGTTAGCGTCGCCATAGTCAGCGCTAATGCACTCATCGATCGGAAGCTCGTCTTCACATGTAATTGCTGCAAGCGGGTTGAGTAAAAAACATACCCGCAAGTCTTACACAAAGGTAAAATTAGTTATGCATAATAGTCAATCAAAGAATAGCATTAGTGACTTTAGTTTTGCGAAAGACGCAAAAAAATTCACCCTACACGTACTAGTTTTTCAATTGCCATTTCAAAACCAGATTTGAAGTAAATGTAAAGCATGTGATAAAGGAATACATTGATAAACAAATGAATCAAACAAATAACACTGCCACTTTGATACACTAAAATGCATGAACACCCATTCATGCCGAAGACCAAGTTGTAACCACAAATTTTAATTGAAAAGTCTAGCGATGACGTCTCCCATAACCAAGTGTTGTCCATAACCGTGGACATGGCTATTCAAATAGTTTGATCCCTGCAGGGGAGTACTACTTTACCCACACGACTCGACTAGCCCGTAAGCCACTGGAATAAACACACTTCCTATGCTGTGTCGGCCGAGGACGTCGAGATTTGGTACTTTTCGGCAAGAAAGTGGTATTGAGCCAGGTCACCCTTGCGAGATGAAACCCAAACTAGCTAAGCGGGCTCGCAGGTTATGTTGGATATACCAATGCAATGTAAATAAAGAAAAATAGTGCTCCCATGCACATTATAGAAAATTGCATCGGCTCCTATGAACAAATGACCGAACACAAATGTCTTGACATAACCAGAAACCACCTGAGGCCCAACCCAATCAAAACCTTCTCACTACTTGGCCAAGCGACACCCTTATACCGCGCATGGTAGCACGATAGTTACTTAGAATGACAGCCCATGGCTCGGTCCTTAGTGGTCCGGACAAGTCAACCGCATACCTGATCTCGTGCACGAAGGCACCATCACTAGCAACCTCTTGTCCAAACCAAACTACTTGAAACAACAAAATTTGTACTTAAAATAACCAGATGCAACGATCTTTACCAAACTTTATAATTGATAAGAGTGAGATGTTTCCTATGATCGACGGGTTAATCCCGTCAACCGTACTAACGTCTAATCTAGGCTTGCATTGGTAAGAACTCAATACCCAAAAGAACATTATTACATCCATCTATTCCTAAGCATATTTGTGTACTGGAGTTTAACAAGGATGACAACAATATTTGGATATAACTAACTCCACACCACAAAAATATTGATATAACGAAATAGCATGCAAGCAATTAACATTGCATTTTGTTAGACCGAAAAGGCGACTAGAGGGGGGTGAATAGGAGCACGCTCACTTTTTCACAAATAATTGATTCAATAATATTTTACTCCAATAGTTATGGAAGCTATGAAGATCAATATACCAGTACAGCGGAAGACTAGTATTGAATCCAATTTAACCCCCTAAGCAATACGATAAAAATCAACACAAGCTAAAGCAAAGCAGTGCACTGGCAGTCTGACCGCTGACCGCTGGTGGTCTGACCAGTGGACTTGGCGGTCTGACTCCCGGCTTGATGAACATATCAAACAGCCCCGATGACAAAGTTGCAAATAGATGAAACTTTTGATCTACAACTCCAAACTCGATGAAACTTGGAACACACCTTCTATATAATGTCAGGAACCTATTCCAATTGAAGATTGTGACAATTCTTGGAAGAATAACGATCCTTTTCCGTTTGAGACGAGGAAGGTTCAAAACCGATTCAAAACAAAAACTAGATCCAAAATCTTGCTCGTGGGTGATTGATGATCAAGATGATCCTATATATGTTCTCACATGTCACAGCAAGCTAGATCACGTGAAGAATTCAATCAAAAACTCGCGGATCAAAGAAAGACTCAAAATCATCAAATAAAGAGAAAGAACGCAAAGAGACAAGACATTGATCAAACTTTCCTTTGATTGATTTGATATGATTTGGGCTTACAGCCACTCTATCAATGGAGGACAAAGCTCAATCCATGAGCACGAAAAATACATCAAACTCTCTAGAACCCTAGCATCCACAAAAGCTCTCCCTAAGCAAAATTAGGGTTTCCAACTAAAAGAGGACGAAGCGGAGGTGAGCCACCTCCCTCCCCTATTTATAGTGGAGGCTTAGACCTTCTATAAGTTTGACTCAATTGGGCTCCCGTTAAGGCCCAAAACAAACGGGTCACACACGCAATCATTTTAATACGTCGTCTTTATTGCCTCTTGACCTAAACAGCTTCACCTTGCGTCATCTTGTGCCACAGGTTGGCTAATAGGTCACCCTTGTCCATCTTGCACCACGCTTGAGTTCATTGATCTCACCCGGTATCGTCGATCGTTCTGGACCTCAGCTCTCCAAGCATAGTCCCGATCATCCTCGCCGTTGACCGTCGTTGACCACCAAGCAACCTGCACAACAATAGACAAGTAAACTGAATCCAGGAACAAGTTCTTCACAACTTCACCCATGTTAGTCAAAACATGCATCATGCAACACATATGCACTGAAACTCATGACTTTGACCTAACAACCGAACATCGCCGCCACGAAGGCCGATGATCCAAGTGGCCGTCGACCGCCCCTCTGCCGGTCGACCGCCAATAGGCTGGATGGTCGACCGCCAGTTGGGACTTAGCCGATTTCACCCTCTAAAATTCCAAAACCTACTGGAATTTTCAATCCAATAGAACTTTTGACTGGAGACTCCAAAAATTATGGGACCAAGTGCAATAGAATCTCCTCTCTTGCCTACACCCTCTATTTTTGGCCCAGCTTAAAATACCATTTCTGCAGTTGGCGGTCCATTGCCGCTATGGCGGTCGGTTGACCCTTTGGCGGCTCGACCGCGGCTCGACCGTCTCGATCGCCATCTTGTCTGACAAAGACAACAACTTTGCCAAAAACACGTGAAACGACAAACCTTTAACGCCATTGCTAATTATCACATCATCCTAAGATCTGGAGCATATCCCCATGATATCCACACATTTCAAAACACTACTTCTCAAAACTAGGATCAATATGATGCAAAATAAAGGTTCAAATGATGCTTGCCTTGCTGGTAGATTAACTTCTCACTTTCGGTGGCGTACGAGTCAATATCAATAGCTTCGGAATCTCTGAAAAGATAACACCAAATAAACATCAAGTAAAGGCAAGAAATACAAAATGCCCCAAAATGCATGAAATTCCGACAGTAGCTAGATGATGAATTTAGGAGAAATAATTATTCAATTTGGATTTTAGATGAGAGATTTATACTATTTGAAAATCAGTTTTCTGGAAATTTCATAAAAATAAAATCGATTAATGTTCATCCATTTGAAGTTTTTTGCAAAAAATTGAAGAGTAGTGGTGAGGATAAGGATTATATGGATGGATAGAGAATATTATAATAATACTAAAATAACTTGGTCCATCTCATTTGGAGATTTTATGAATTAGTTATGAATTTTCAAAGTTATCAGCTTTTTCTATTGTAAAAATAATAGAGTTATGGATCATTTTTCAAAACTATATTCTCTACTATAGAGACATGCTTGAAACCTATTTTTAACTAAAGTTCACTTAAAATGGAAATTATCAAAATTGGTTTCACTATTTTTGGAGTTAAAATGAATTAGTTATACATTTTTGAACTTAATAGAATTTTCAGTATGCAAATAATTAATTTCGAAAATTATAAATGCATTTAATAATTTTTGTACCGACATGAACCTAGGCAGAGTCAATGACGGGTGGGGTTCAGTGCATAGTGCACTTTTTTATTTTTATTTTTAATTTCTGGTTAAACTGACAAGTGGGACCCACTAGTCATAGACTCGGTTCACCGAATAGTGCGTGGACTTTCGGTCCAGAGCACAGTGCATGGGTATACCGGTGTTGTTTATTATGCACTTAATGGACTCGGGCCCACATGTCGGAGACTACCGCGTTTCAATTAACACCTCCGATCTATGTGCGCGGGACCGACATGTAAGCGACTAATTCATTCCTTAAGACAGTCATTAAATACAGTAGCAATGATTAGCCTCATTAATGACCCAGATTTGCACCCTAATGATGTTGCTACAGTATTGTCGGTAATCTAACAATACCGAGCTGCATTCACCGGTGCATTGTGGGCGATTCCGACCACAGCGGCGTCGGCCAAGGGCAGGGATGGAACCGCAATAGTCTTGCACATCTTGTGGTATCGGCGGCGACCTCAATGGCGGCCGGTAGCGGCGGCGCACCAGAGACAAGCGGTAGGACAAACTATGGCAAAACGTGCATGAACACACAAGCTCCGCATAGTCCAATCCAGCGGGTGCCCGAGCTACTAGGGGCTACCAGGATGCTACCTAAGTTGGATGGGTGTTTGGGCTAAGCTTGGAGCAACTCGACGTCGGCAAAGGCCACGGCGACGCTTGCGGTTCACGTGGAGAGGATGACTGGGTGAAAACAAAGAGAAATGTAGCTTCGGAATGGCTCAAGGACCATAAGAAGATGCTATCGAAGCAAAGAATCAAAGAATATCAAACCAAATCGAAGTGGGAGACAAAAGGTTGAACTTCGGCCGAAAATGGGCAAAGCTTCCTATCGCCTGCACGGCCAATTCTCTCATGACATTCACTATTCACGTATGTTGCATGCATGAATATTGCCATGAATACATGCACATACCAAACTTCACCACCTCTGTTCTCCCTCCTCGGTCAGTCTTTTTCCGAACCGTCTGCGTCGCCACATGCCCCTCGGTTTCCCCTTCCTATCCTTGGAATTCGCCGCTCTCCTTTTTCACCGCAACCAAAGATTTTCTGTCGGAAACCAAACCACCTTCTGTCGTCGTTTCCGGTGTCGTCTTTGATCCGCCGGCGATGTCGTCAATACCGTTAGCTTCGCCTCATGATGCTCTACATTGTGCTACCTTCCTTTCTCCAAAACATCATCGGCTCTCCGACGCTACTATTTACCTTGCACAGTTTTGCGCGCCACCGTCGCGCTGGACCTCCCCCAGTGATGCGACCACCACCATTGGGTCCGTCTCATTCCCAAGATTCCATTTTTGTTGCTCGTCGGCCACCTCTCCCTTCCTATCGCCGGCACGGCCATTTGTTCCATTCTTTTTACTATTCACGTATGCATGGGAATGAATAGTGCCATGCAAACTACTATTCACTCTCCCTTTCAACCTTCCGGAATTTCGTTCTCCCTCATATGAACTCCGATTTCGTCGATTCAAATTCCTATATTCATATAAAGTCGATATCTTACTTCCAGTATTTATTTATTAATTTTTGGATTTTATTTGGATTTTTTTTGAATTTGGCTTATGTACGCGTATAGATTTCGACGACTTTGGAGAGTCAGATTTCGACGCCGTTTGAGAACAACATTTAACCAAGCAAGGCAAGTTATACCTTTGATCATATTTGATCCCATTATTTAAAATTTATTTAAATTCTGTTTTAAACTATTATTGCATGCTTATTTCTATTCAAGTAATTTAATTACCTGTTTTTCAATTATAGTTATTCCCATTACCATTGTATAGCCCACTTTGTTATTGAATCAAACATACCTTGACACCTTATACAAAAATCTGGTTTATGCAATAGTATAAACTATAACATTTTGGGGAAAATTATGCAAAGACATGCTTAGACCAAAAATATTTAGTTTGGGAAATTTTAGCCAAATGATTAACTATTGTTTAAAAGTCTATGACATTGGTTTGTCATGGAAGATTTTGCAAATGACTTTGAAAATAAAAAAAAAGTTGGTTTGTACTTGGGCGAAATGGATGCTTGGTGGGTGTAGTTTTATGCACGGGCTTAATCCGGGTAGGATTGAGACTCAGGGGTTATTTTGGAAGTCGCCCAAGTCAGTTAAGGACGGTCTTCGAGCCGCATCTTGCTAAGCCACATCGTAGTACCACATGTCCTGTATGGGCAGGACCTGGCTAAATAACTTGTAATATTCCATCGTAGTTGTGCCATTTTGGTGTGTGGGTGTCGGTTAGACAGTATTACCACATGGCGCAAGAGGGGGCTTGAATCCGGCGGGTGGTTAGCCCAATGGAAGCGAAACCTTAGCGAGACAAGGCTACGATGGGATGGCGCATTGTAAAAGCCTTGACACGTGCTCTAGGCGCTACCTAAGGTAGTGGCGGTGGGATCAGCGGATGCCAAACAAACTAGAGAATTTATGTCTTGTGGGTAAAGTTGTACAACCTCTGCAGAGTGTAAAACTATTCGAATAGCCGTGTCCACGGTCATGGACATGCTGAGTAAAGCCACTCAAAGTTAGACTTTGATTTTTGTTTTAAAAATGATTTTTGCAAATGATTTGAGGATGGTTAATCATTGTGGTAAAATTGGGCGGTTAGCCATGTGATAGGAGGGTATCCATCACCATGTTTCATATGGAGGTTATCCTACTATAAAACTTGAGAATTTATAAAAATAAATTTTAGTTATAGAATAATCGCTTTGGAACTTAGTAACAAATATTTAAAGAAAACACTGCTTTATGCAAATTCAACCAATAAACCTTCCTTTGATATATCCATGCATGCATTAACTCTGTTATTGGGTGTAACTTGCGAGCACGGTAGTTGTGCTCACCCTTGCTTCATGCAAATAAATTTTAGAGGAGAAAGACTTCGGATCTCGACGACTAGGCCACTACCCCAGTCGATTGCCTGTGGCAGATCAGCTGGACTCCACTACTTCTTCGTCTTCCGCTGTGTTTGTTTAATGTTGGCTTGTAAGCCTTTCTTGTAATCAACTCTGAAATTTATTAATAAAGTTATGCGATTTATGGATGTTACCATATCTGTTTACTGTGTGAACTAGCTACTGATCATGGGACTAGTTCAGAAATGCACAGAGGATTCTGGGGTGTTACTCCCGGGTCCGACAGCCATGAGGAGAAGTGAGGTGGATGCTAGGGTTTGGGGGGTATTATCCCCGGGATATGATGGCAATGGAGGCGGTGTGAAGTGGAGAAGGCTCGGGAGTGGTTTCCTGTGGTGGTGGATCCACAGTGTTACTGGCGCGTGGGCAGAGCTCGACGAACGCGTGGCGAAGCAGCTCTGCGCGGGCACCAGCGCGAGGAGAACGAAGGAGCTGACAGGTGGGGCCCAGCGGTCAGCGATACGGGAGCGGCGCAGCGCGGCTTGGGCTCATGTGCGGTGCCGTTAGGTGGTATGGTCGAGCCGAGCCAAGACTGTTGGATTTGAGTCGGAGTCCGGCTCGAGTTCGAGGAACAGTACTAGTTTGACTGATTTTCAAATCATTTGATTCAAGTTTGACTGAGCCACAAAATATAGCAAATAAAATCCTAAAAATATAAAATAAATCAGGGGGTTCCTGGGGTGACCTCGTACCCATATAAAATTTAAAACCCCACTGTTCATGTTTAAATCTGTATAATTTAAATTCAAACTTAGCATAGGTCAATGAAATATGTTTGAATTTTCTAAGGGTTGAATTCAGTTCCAAAAATTCTGTAACAATTATATTAATTCATGATAATTAATATATTATTTGAATAAATTATTTACAGAAGATGACTATTTTATTTTATCACAATTTTCTCTTTGAGCTTGAATTTGAAATGTAGGTTTAAAGTTTGTTTGAGATTTTTTCCAATGCAAAAATTGGTGCAAATGTGTCAAGAATACCATGTATGCTAATGAGATGCATAATAATTTTATTTATTAAATTGAGGATGTGACAGTGAATACCTCATGTGTATGATCTTCACTTGCGCAAGAGGCCTCCTGACTTGATGAGTAGTCAAATGACACCGTCTGGCGACCTGCAGCAGACCCCTCCAAGAAGGGGAACTCCGGGTTATAACTGTTTGTGTCCGTAGGTAAGCTCTGCGGACGTGTGGTTGAACTCGTACGAACAGTGTGCTCCTCCATATCCCCTGCGGGGGTAACCGTAGAGTTATGAACACCAAATGCTGATGGAGTCCCGGAATGATGGCTTTCAGGACTTGTCGTTCCAAGTCGGATGGCCTCAGGCAGACTCGAACATTTCGAGGGGGAACCCTTGCTATGCTCAGTGCCTGCCTGGGTGCAGTCCTAGTTGTGGTCGGGTAGACCCTTGTCCCCCATTTGGATGTAACGTTGTGGGGATAAGGATCCCTCCTCAACTCCATCGGTGGTATGGTCCTCTAGATCTGGCAAATGATCTCTGGAGGTGGCAATACCATCGGATGAGATGATACTCGACACATAGTTGAAGCCAGCATCCATGTAGATATCTACGTAGTCGGCCAAGTCGAACCAATTCTCCTCATTCCACTCTTCTGCCAAGGAAGCATTAGGAAAAAAGAGAATTTGTTGACAATGAATCACCGGAAGATTACCCACGGTCGGCGCCAACCGTCGATGATCTAAAACCGATCTTACGTATGATTGTTTGATTAGGAGAATAACATAGGGATTTTTTGTACAGGTTCAGGCCTTCTACTGCGAGAATAACAGCCCTACTCCTGTGTGTATTTTATTGAATATGAGTGTTTACAATCAAGAGAAAGACTAATGCATAATGCCTTCTGCTCCTGATCCCTCTGTTCGTCCTTCCTTCCCCTCTGCCTTCTAATTCCACCCTTTATATAGTGCTCGCAGAGGGCGGCGGTTTTCTCCAGTCCAAAGGGTACCTCGACGCTGTAGCTGATGAAGCGGTTACTGGAGATTATGGCTAGAGTAGTAACATCCCCATGTCGCCAGAGATTAATCATGCTGTTATTCCATGGAATAACAACGTAATTAACTATCACATATCATTAAACATGGTGTAGAAGACTCCCTGGTTGACCAGGCCTAAACGTCTGTAGGCTCCATCGACTAGAGACTAGTCGTAAAAGAACTTACGAGCAGGTGGTAGTCGTAGTAAAGCTTACGACCACATATTGATCGTAGGAGAACTTACGATCAGGGGATAGTCGTAGAAAAGCTTACGACTAGGGACTGATCGTAGATGAACTTACGACCAAGGGATGGTCGTAGAAAAGCTTACAACCTTCTCCCTTATATATAAGGGGTATTGTGGATATCGTGAGGATATGTGCACGATCTCAGGATGATGAGTCAATTGGCAATGGCGTTGTTGGTTTGCAAAATCTCGCATTTTCGGGTTTGCTCCAAGGTTTGTCGGGCCCTTTGGCGATCTGACCGATCGGTTGTCTTGGGCGGTCGAGACCGCCCGATGGAAGCGATCCGGCCGGCCATGGTGGCGGTCCGACCGTTACAATGAGATTTGGGTTTTGAGTGGGCCAAAAATAGGTTGTGTAGGCAAGTGAGGAGTCTCTGGATGTGGTCCCATCATTTTGGAGCTCCAGTCAAAAGTTCTATTCGTTTGAAATTTCGGAAGGTTTGAATTTCGCTTGAATTTTGACTAAGTCCTTTGACCGGTCCGACCGCCGTTGTGGGAGCGGTCCGATCAGCATGAATCGGTCGGACCGCCACGTGGGTGATCGGGCCGTGATCACTGGAGGTGAGCCAAGTGTTGCATTGAGTTTGTTCGAGTGTGTTATTCTATGAACTTCAATGTTTTATAGATGTATATTGCATTGGAATTGATGTGGGTCAAGTTGTGAAGAACTTGTTCCGGAAGCGGTTTGTCGTCTATTGTTATGCGGTGGCTTGCGAGTCAACGGCGTCAGCGGTGAGTGGATCGGGACTACGCTTGGAGAGCCGAGGTCGAGCGATCGGGATCTGGGTGGTCGTGTGACTCAGCAGTGCGAATGGGCAAGGCGAATCGAGCAGGTGGTTCGATCTGTTGGTTGGATCGGCGGTGCGGATATCGGTGCGAGTCTCGGGAGGTTCGATGGGATTGGACAAGAGAGGCTTGGCGACGCGATGTGAACCGTGATCAACCTACGTGGTGAAGCGGCGATTGCTTCAAGAGTTATTTGTGTGTGGGTCCCATGTGTAAGTGACCCCAAAAAGGAAACCCTAGCTCTCTAGTATAAATAGGAAGGGGGAGATGGAAAACCAAGCAAGCATTCATTTAGCCCCCTTCTTCCTTTTTCTAGGGTTTGGAGGAGAGGAGAGGAGAACTAGGGTTTGGAGTGTGCTCTTTGTTGAGCTCTTGCCCTCCTTGGTGGAGAGGCTTTGTAAGCATCTATTGTGAATGAACAATCTTGTGATGCTTAATTGAAAGATCATTGCTCCCCTTGTGTTATTCTCTCTTTTGGATGTTTTGGTGCTTCCTTGATTCAAAGGTTCATGCTTGGTCTCTCGGCCTACTTTATCTTGCTTTGATGTGTGGGATTACTCCTAGAGTCATCTAGATCATCAAACCCCCACAAGCAAGTCTTGAATCAAGTTTTTCTCATTTCTAGGGTTTGAGCACTTCTTTGTTAAAATCTCGAGAGATCGATTCTGCGAAGTGGATCGACGGATCGTCGCTAGAAATAGGTCTCTAATATCATTAGGGAGGTGTGCTAGAAATTTGGTCAAGTTTTATTGGTTGAATCAAAAGTTGGATCAAATTTCGTTTTGGATTAATGTGGAGTTTTTTTGATCTTGGACTCTACCGGTCCGACGGCTTTCTTTCAGCGGTTCGACCGCCGTGTATTCGACCATTGGTTTCTCGGTCGAACCGTATCCACCGGTCCGCCATTGGTTAGTTCTTGGTCCGACCGCTTGACCGTCGGTCCGACCGCCGTGGTAGCCGGTCGGACCGCCTGCGTGCCTGATGAAGAACATTGAGTTCTTTTCTCCTTTTGTGTCGTGTGCTTGAGGGGTTTATCAAATCCAACACAAGGCTTTCGTTGTGTGCTCACTGAACTTCTTAGCTTTCATAGCTAAAGGAGTAAAGTTCGTGTTGTTTTTGATTTAGACGAGAAAGTTTTGAAAGCGCCTATTCACCCCCCCTAGTCGCCTTTCCGGTCCTACAGGTATACTTATGAGTAAGTGTGAAGATATTGTTATCTATAATAAGAATTATAGATAAATAAATAAAATGAGGATTATTAGATACTCGTCAAATGATATCCGTCTATGTCTGCTCCTATATATGTCATGCAAGCTTTAACGGACATTTGGTGACAACAAAATTTTGAAATGGATTACAAATTTATGCTGGCTGTGTATTTGTGAGCTATGACCTAACTACTGGTCTCACCTTAGATTAGGTGTGGAGCCTATCAGTAACTGGACTTGTGCGTTTATCAAACCCCCGAGTGTGAAATACCCGAAGACCTTATGTGTGTACCGTACTAGTCCCATGATCAGTAGCTATCACACACATTCACAACATTTAGCATACATATCCATACATTCACTTATACAGAATAAGCAAAATTGTACTTAACTTAAGCGATTATAATATTTACATCACAAGGGCCAACCGGCGAAATAAAAACATAAGTACCAGAAGTTGCAGAGTAACAAAATAGCAATAGAAATAAAAGTGATGGAAGTAAACAAATTCTAGTGGTATGCCCATCCATAACCCAAAGGCAACCGACAAGGAACAAATCCTAAATAGTCCCATCACCGAACCCTCCGGTTCTAGGTGCGAAGAAAGCATCGTCTAGCGTTGGCTCATCCTCGTACTCTAAACAACAATATAAAGCAAGATTGAGTACAATGCGTACTCAGCAAGACTTGTAGTGTATTACAAAATTTATATAGATGCAAGGCTATCAAAGGATGTGGCTCTACTCTACAAGTTACTTTGCTTAAAGTCATTTTTATTTGCAATATCAATACATAGTAATTTGCAACGAAAGTTTAAAAGAGCAAGTTAAATAAGTAACAGACAGTAAATAATCAACGGAATGAATAATAACAACCCGCAACCCTCCTTGGCTGTGAGCAACAATTTACGTTCAGCCATAACTCAGCAGTTAACTCAAATAGAAGACATAAACCATTCTCTCATTTTTACATTAAGACGGTTTTTGTGAGAATCAAGTCTATACCCATTAAATCAACAATTTAAGCACGCTCATGACCGCGTGCACGGCTATTATAATATATTTACACTCTGTAGAGGTGTATAACTTTACCCACATAACACGACTTCTCTAGTTTGTTTGGCACCTATCGATGTCACCGCTCACTACCTTAGGTAAGCAGTCTACATCCCATGTCGAAGCCTTTACATCATCTATCCCTAACCTTGCACTTAGCCCGTCGAATGTTTTATCCTCACTGAACCCGAGTATACCCGTCTTGGTACACTCGTCTCAGTGAGGCATTCGTCGTTATGTCGGCAACAAAGTATGCTCGCATGTCTACTGCCTACCCCTCATGCAAGGCTAGATCTTGATAACTTAATTAGATAAGGTCGTCCCAGTAAAGCATATGTGGTTGTACGCTTAGACTTATATTGGAGTTTCTAGTGCTCGGTCCGTACTTGACCCAGGCGAGAATCTCCCCCTATCTACTAGTGAGGCCTCTTTCCTACTTTTTCAGAATATAATATACTCGCCCACGTCTAAAACAAGATTTTCATTTTATTTTCATACATAACAAATGGAGGCACACTCCTCTAGACATTTTTAATAAATCTCCCAAATTTACATTTATCATATTGTCCTTTTATTACCTTTCTGGAAAATCTATCATTCTATTTAGCAGTTGTGCAATAATCACACTAAAAAAATCCCTGAATGACATTATATATTACCTAACCCATAGTCTACTGGCTACAACAGTAAGATATCACTTTTTCAAGGTGATATATGTAGTAAATAAGATTTATAACTACCGACTTCCCACAAATAGCATTTTCATACAAAACATATACGCATGCATAATATGTTTTTTAAAGTAAAGTACAATAAGTAAAATACTAGAATCAACATGATGAAAGGAAGTGCTTGCCTTGCTCTGGTTATTATGAGTATGAGATTGGTTGGTCGTCGAAAATATCGCTTGAACAATCGACATCTATTGCAAAAAGAGCCAAAAACCAACTAAATAATGCAAATAAATTCTAATAGTAACCTAACTCAAATGTTTTTGCATATTCAGGTATATTATGATTTTATATGAATTTAGAGATAAAAACCATTCAATTTGGAGTTTTGTAGCAAAAGTTATTAAGGATCTAATTTGGCTCGGCTGAAAAATCCTAGAAAAAGAAAAGGAGAGAGAGTGTGTCTCTCTGACAGGTGGGACCCGCAGCCATTTCCTTTTTATTTTTGATTTAGTTTCCAGCCGAAAATGATCAGAGTGCGATAGGTGGGTCCATGCGATTTTATTTCTTTTTCATTTAACTTTCTAAAGGAAATCTATTTCTTACAAGTGGGATCCACTATCAATGACACGATTCATCAAATAGTGTGTGGACCTTTGGGTCCACTGCACAATGTTCTGGTTCATGCGGTGGGTTACTATGCAATTAATGATTTCGGGCCCTCGTGTCATTCACTCCAACAGAGATTTGGTTTTAAATGCTCATGGATTTCTGTTCCCGGGGCCACACGACAGTGAAACAGAACATCATTAAATCAACATCGAAAGCAATGATTAACCCTTATGACCAATATTTGGTCTTTAATTATTCTTGGCCTATTTCCGACAACGCAGAGGAGCTCCCGGCTGCTGGCTTCTCCAGCTAATCGCCAGCGACAAGGAGCATGGCGGCACGGGCTAATGGCAAAAATGGAATGCTCGTGATCATGCGACCCTACTGTCACCGGTGATGAGACTCCGGTGACCTGTAGCGGCGGCGCGATGTGGTTTGGGGGTAGCAACGCCATGACTACGAGCCATTTGACAACCCGGCAACGCCCTTGCCTTACTGGTGTGCACCTAAGCATCAATGGGGTGCTAGGAACTCACCAGAGGCGAGAGGGAGGACGGAGGCGCACCGTGGTGGGATGGCGACGAGGTCCGAGGCGATGGCGATGGCTTCCACGTGGAGGTGGCAACCTCAGCAAAAAGGAAGGAGAAGAAAGGTCGGGAAAGTACCAGTGAGGCTAGGAGATGGAACCAGAGCAAGGAATTGGACAATGGCTTACCGGATCGGATGCGGGGAAGAAAGGGGCGTTTGCTAGTCGGAGTTGGAGGAGAAACCGATTCCGGTAGCTCTTGTGAATGAAAACTACAATTAGTTGAGAGGAAAGATGTATTGTGCTCTGGAACATGTCATGACGGGGTTAGCGAGGAGGGGGCTTCACTGTTGTGGCCAGAACAGCAAGGTGGCTCGTCGGCCAGAAAATGAGAGCTCGATTCTCTTGGCGGTTTCACTGGGTAAGAGGAGCAGGGAGGAGAATGGCTTGGGGGTGTAAAGAAGGGGTTGATGGACTCCGGGCAACCTTAAATAGGCAGAGGGACGGAGAGCTCGTGAGGAGACGCTCGGCGACGCACGAGTGATGCGTGGCATGGGCGGCTGGGCTAGTGGTTGTATAGGACGCGACCAGCAGTTAATGGCCAGCGCGGCCGATGCGGCTGAGGGCGAGGACGCGCGAAACCGCGGCATGGTGTACTGGCGCAATGCCGCTTGCGTCATGTCGTGGAGGAGCAGGCCTGCGGGTGGGGCCCGCAGGTCAGCAAGAAGAGGGAAGGAATTTGAATTTCTAGATTTCCATAAAATGGCTAAAGTTTTAGGGATTTATTTTACATAGTTTTTTAGCTCTAAAAATAATGAAATTTCTTGGGGAGGCTGAGAAAACAGTGAAGATTATGGTGTAAATTTCCTAGGGTTTTATTTGTAGTATAATTTTCTCAGAAAATCTTTTAGAGTTATGTTTGCTTGCATTCTCATTTATGTGATTTGAAGAAAATTTGCAATGTATGCTTTAATAAAATTTTCCCATTTCATACTTAGTGTAATTATGATGTGTTTGGATTTTTAATTACCACTTTATTTCACTTTGTTTTATGTATCCCACAGGTTTATGTCTTCCTTAAATTGATGTTTAGGTTTTGAAATTAACAAAACCTTGAATGAAAAATTCAGATAAATCAAATGACAAAGGAAATGCATCAAAAGTTTTTAAAAAAGATCATATTTTTATACCTTTGAAACATCAACCCTTATTTTGGGATGTCACAACGTTAATGTGAAAAAAAAAGTGCAATAGTTATATATCACACTGGTTTTTTTCAGAATTAGCTATCGCACTTGCAATTATAAACATTTTGCGTAACGAATTTTTGCATGCTCTGCCAACCGTGGCATATGCGGCACATGATAATGATTAACATTTAATATGTTCTCACCAACCACTTGGGGGGCATATTTTTTTGTGTGGATTTTTCACTGTGATTTTTGGTAATTCTAACCGGTGATCTATGAGTTATAAGATATGGCTGCACTAGTTAGTCAATTGTTTCCGCCTTCTAAAAACCATTCGTACCTGTCCTCTAAAAAATGGAAAAATGCAGGCTTTCAATTTCTTGTGTACGGAAACACCACATAAGCCACAGCCTTTCACTTTCGCAGGTGGTAATTCGGTACATCTCTAACTATAATCAACTTAGCCACTAGCCACTAATCTGCAGTTGCCTAAAGACCAGAACACCACAGTTAAGGGAAAGGAGTCATACATGGACTCCACAAGAGGAATGCAAAAAAAAAAAATTATGAATTCTGAAATCTGAAATCTTATGGATTCACTGCAGTGTTAACAGGGGTAAAAACAACCAACACGCTGAAGATCAGGTGCGCATAACAACAGGAGGGAATCTAACAAGTGTGTTTTGTCCACCTGTAAAGTCACTTCACCTCAAATGGTCATGTATATATAAATCAAACGAGAATTATAGTATAAATCAAAACAAAACAAGCAACACCTTACTCCTTAAACTAGTGTGTGCTGTAGTAAATGTAGTTCAGTACAGGTACAGTACTGCTGCTATATATCACTCCCTCGCTCGCTCTACGGTTATACCTTCCTTGCCTACAGTACAAACCGTCCTCATGGCCTCAGAATCTCTGCAATGCAAGGTACCAGAAGACAATATCCTAGTTTCTCCTCTTTGTGCTTCCATCTGGAAAAACATTTTGAGCTCAGCAATCTATTTCTCGTTCCGTTTGATCATATATTTTTTTATCACGACTGATTATCTGTTTGTAAGTTTCTTTTTTGTTCGTGTAATTTTTTGTTTTCTTCTGCTCTGTTCTTGTTACTCTTTCTTGGCCTTCAGATCATGCAGATATGCTGGTGATTAAATGCTGCCTGTTTGATTTTCTTCATCTGTAGACTCTGGTGCTTAGGGTGTCCATCCACTGCGAGGGATGCAAGAAGAAGGTCAAGAAAATGCTCCAAAGTGTGGAAGGTATGTATCTATCAGCTACATTTTGATGTGTATCGTTAGCTCTCCGATTTTTTATATCGCAGAAGCTGCAGTTTGAACTGTGAGCATCTCGTTCGTATGTCCAGTTGCACCTGAGCATGCGGTCATCAAGAAAGCATCTGCAAAGAGAGACAATTTTGCTCAATCTGAAGGTAAATCGTGACTAATTGGCCTTTTTTATGTGCTGAAGGCGTGTACAAATGCGACATCGACGCCCGGAGCAACAAGGCGACGGTCGCCGTCACCGGAAAGGTCAGTGCCGACGCTCTTATCAAGAAGCTGCGCAGGTCCGGGAAGCATGCCGGACAGTGGCCCGAGGAGCAGAAGCAGCAGCACCGACCCACCGACACCCAGAGCCAAGAAGCCAAGAACCAAATCACCGAGCCGGGCAATCCCGGTGAGCCCACCGACAGGCCGGCATCCGGCGACGCCGTGACAAACGCCGAAGAGCCGAACAACCCAAAGACTTCCCCTGAAGAACCCAAGAAGAGTTCCGGCGAGACCGCAAAGCCGGACCAAGAAAGCACGGAGAGCGCCAGTGTCAGCGTCAATGGCAACGCCGACGCCGACGGCAATGTCAGTCATGGCGGCACCAAGGAGGCCACGGCGGAACAATCCATCGAACCAAAGAGGAAACGAAAGCAGCAGCAGCAGGAGAAGCCACTTAGCTCCAAGGCGGCGGCCGTACCAGATCAAGCCAGCTATGTGGGCCACCTGCCACCGCCCCTGCAGCAGCAGCCGGTGCACGTCATGAGCTATAACGTGGCACGGCCGAGCGCGAGCGCGGCGTTCTACGCCGCCGCGCCGGCGGCAGTGCCGGCCTCGAGGCCTCCGCCGCCGCAGGAGCACTCGTACTCGTACTCGCACTCGCCGTACTACTACTACTCGCAGCCGTCGCCTTACCGCTACGACTACCACTACGGCCACGGGACGCCGCAGAGGAGCGCGGCTTCGCCGGCGCGGGACTCCTACGGCGATCTTTTCAGCGATGACAACGCCAACTCTTGCAGTGTGATGTGAAACTGGGAATCAGCTTCATTATGAAATAAGCCAAACTAGTTAAGAGCTGCTTAACTTAAATCTATCCAAGGATATGTAGAATCACCGCAAGTAGCTGTCGTATCAGGGGGTGTTAGATGATTCTCTGTTCTTATGTTCACAAACCAAGGCTTGTAACATTTTGTAAGATGACACGTTGAACTCGTGATGACTGATGTACCACTTGATGACCCATCCATGTAAAATTTGAAGGCAATTAGACCAGCACAGTCTTGAACTGCTCGGCTTCTTTTTAGCTCTTCCTGATCTTGTATCTAGGCGTCAGTTATGGATACTATTGGTTCATTACTTCACAGAAAATCTACTAACGCGTTTGTTTCTGAATACGACTGTGTGGTAGACTGATAACCTAGTAAATTTCGTTGCAAACAGTGAGGAATTTGCTGAGAGGGTGTGTTGTGGACTCATATTGGGGAAGACCCTATCAAAGACGAAGTCATCCAAACACATCAGCTGCTGCTTTGGACAACGCCCCTGGAACCAGCGAAGCAGTATCCGAATAGAACTATGTAGCTTATATGGCAACACGATTGGAAAACAGCAGAGCTCTTATTACTTTCCAAGTATGTAATACCTTACAGTTTGTATACAAATCGGATTAGCATATTTAGCCTTTAAATACTGCTAGCAGTCCTGTAATCGAGGGTGTGGAATAATCAATCTATTATCTTCCAATTGCTATCCTTGCACCCTCTAAATATTCTCTTGTCTTTTCTCCTGTTATCCTGCTACTTCACCACAGCGCCTGATCGTCGAACGCCTCGGCCTTGGCGGCCAGCAAACCATCCATATCACCTGCGTAGTAGAAGCAGGATACATCATTTGGTATCAGAGCCATCTAAGGTGGAGACAATGCCGGCATCCGAAGAAGCGGAGGAAGTAACCATGGCACAGCTCTTACAATCTCTCCAGAAGATCACAGTGCGACTCGATGGTATGAATCAACAGATGGGGGATGTCGTCTCCCGCCTCACGGCCGTGGAAAAACAGCCCGCGTCCGAATTGCCGGGTCTACTGCGACCGCCGCCTGGCTCGCTACCGCCGGCTCCGCCGATACACATGGGGCATCCGGCTTCAGGGCCGCTGCACGGACCCATCTTCGCGCCGTCCTCAAGCAACCATCCAATGCAGTTCCCATATGGTATGACTACAAACTCAACATCTACACTACCATATCAGCCACCGAGGATAGCTGCTCCACAAATATCAGCAGCAGTTCCTCACCTCGCGGACACGGCGGGAGTTCCACGTTATCACAAACTCGACTTCCCAACCTATGACGGCAAAGATGATCCTCTCGGGTGGTTGAATCGCTGCGAGCAATTTTTTTGGGGGCAGCGCACCGAGGAAGGATACAAAGTTTGGCTAGCGGCATATCACATGGTAGGAGCGGCACAACACTGGTACATTCAATTGGAAAGGGACGAAGGCACGCCGCATTGGCCTCGTTTTAAAGAACGGTGCAATCTTCGTTTCGGTCCTCCAATCCGTTCCAACCCTCTTGGGGAGATAGCAAGGCTGCGAATGACGAGTACTGTCGCCGATTACCAAGAACGGTTTTTGGCATTACTCTGTCGTGCTGGACCACTGTCAAGCGAGCAACAAGTGCAGCTTTTTACCTCTGGGTTGACTGAGCTTTTGCGCATTGACGTCGAGTTGCAGAACTTACCTGACTTACAGGTCGCGATGAGCTTCGCAAGAGCATATGAGCAAAGGGCGGCGGTTGCAGCATCGTCGACTCAACGTTCCTGGTCGCGTACGAATCAGCAAGCAAAGGGAGTTAATGGGACCGGTCGAGGGGCGCCACCACCGGCACCTCTAGCTGGAGGCGGGTCGGGAACACCTGGCATGGGCGGACGGCAATTTCGCCGCTTAACAGCAGCCGAGATGGCCGAACGGCGTGAGAAAGGATTGTGCTTTAATTGTGATGAGAAATTCATGAGGGGACATCGTTGTGTCTACTGCCTGGAGGTCGTTCAGGATGAAGAACAGGAGGTTGCCGAGGAACCACCGGCGGAGGAGGACCCTCATGTCTCGTTACATGCCCTCACGGGTTTTTGTGCCAGCCAAACTATGCAAGTACGTGTTCAGCTGGGCACAACTGAATTGATAGCTCTCATTGACTCAGGATCAACCCACAACTTCATACGGGATAAGGTGGTTGACCAACTAGATCTCGTGTTGCATCCCCGGCGCGAATTGAAGGTACTGGTGGCCAACGGCGAAAAAATCTTCAGCAAAGGGGTGATCCGGGGACTTTCCATCAATATTTGTAATGAAAACTTCAAGGCCGATTTTTATGATCTGCAATTGGATGGCTTTGACATGGTACTGGGAGTTCAATGGCTTCGAGGGCTCGGTCCAATCATGTGGGATTTCGACTTACTGACAATGGCTTTCTGGCATAATGACCACCAAGTACTATGGCATGGGATACGGGCACACGGCGATCTGCAAGTTGAGTTGTGAGGGCAAGGAGCTGCTGGCTACCTTGCTTACGGAGTTCGGGACCCTTTTTATGGAGCCAAAAGGACTGCCACCCTCTCGCCCATGTGATCACCGTATCCATTTATTGCCAAATACACCTCCGGTAGTAGTACGCCCATATCGGTACCCGATGCTGCAAAAAGAAGAACTTGAACAACAATGCCAGTCAATGCTTACACAAGGGATCATTCGCCGCAGCACTTCGGCATATTCCTCTCCCGTGTTATTAGTAAAAAACAAGATAACTCGTGGCGGTTTTGTGTCGACTACCGAGCGCTCAACTCGAAGACTGTTAAAGATAAGTTTCCAATCCCTGTTATCGATGAACTCCTTGATGAACTTAAGGGAGCTCACTTTTTTTCTAAATTGGATCTTCGATCGGGTTATCATCAAGTTCGTATGCATGGAGCGGATATTGAAAAAACAGCTTTTCGTACACATGAAGGTCTTTTTGAGTTCCTCGTTATGCCGTTCGGTTTGACAAATGCGCCAGCCACATTTCAAGCATTGATGAATGAGGTACTACGAATGTATCTCTGTAAATTTGTGCTGGTATTTTTTGACGACATATTGATCTATAGCTGGTCTTGGTCGGAGCACCTCAAACATGTGCGGGCGATTCTCCGTTTATTGCGCGATAATCAGCTACATCTGAAACAATCCAAGTGTTTGTTTGGCCAAGAATCCATCTCCTACTTAGGCCATGTGATCTCGGCAAAAGGGGTTGCCATGGATACCAGTAAAGTGCAATCGGTGATGGATTGGCCCACCCCACGTTCGGTGCGTGCCTTACGCGGATTTCTGGGGTTGGCGGGATATAACCGAAAATTTATCCAAAACTATGGTATTATTGCCGCACCACTCACTCGGCTCTTGAGGAAACAAGCATTTTCTTGGTCACTTGAAACCACTCAGGCATTCGATACACTCAAACAAGCTCTTGCGGTTAGTCCTGTATTACAACTGCCCGATTTTTCGCAACCCTTTACGGTTGACTGTGATGCATCCGGCACAGGTTTTGGGGCAGTCTTGCACCAGGGCGAGCGACCCATCGCGTTCTTCAGTCGACCAGTGGCACAACGTCATGCCAAGTTAGCGGCATATGAAAGAGAGCTTATTGGGTTGGTCAAGGCAGTAAGACATTGGAGACCTTATCTTTGGGATCGCCAATTTGTTATTCGCACGGACCATTATAGTTTGAAATTCCTGTTGGATCAACGTTTATCCACGATTCCGCAGCATCAATGGGTAAGCAAATTGTTTGGTTTTGACTTCCGTGTGGAATACCGGCCAGGGAAGCAAAACCGTGTTGCAGATGCTCTCTCACGACGGGAGGAAGAGACGGTCACTATGTGCGCACTTTCGGTCCCTCAGTTTCAACTGTTTGATGATATTCGCACAGAATTACAGGAGGACCATGAGTTGATCACCTTACAGCAACAGATATCGGCAGGTCAGTTAGGACCGCCTTGGGCAGTCGTTGATGGAATGATCACCAAGGAGGGGCGTATTTATATCCCAGTTTCCTCAGTATTAGTCCAGAAGATACTCGAAGCCATTCATGGTATGGGTCATGAAGGAACGCAAAAGACATTACACCGTCTTCGAGCAAATTTCTCCATTGCAGGTGATCGCAAATTGGTAGCCGATTGGGTTCGAAGTTGTGCAGTATGTCAACGTAATAAAACCGAACATTTGCACCCAGCAGGGCTTCTTCAACCTTTGGAGATTCCAGGACAGATTTGGTCTGATATATCAATGGATTTTATCGAAGGTCTTCCAAAAATTTGAGGGAAATCTGTCATTTTATCAGTGGTGGATAGGTTTTCAAAATACGTCCACTTTATCACATTATCTCATCCGTATACAGCCAGTTCGGTTGCTCATACTTTCTTTGCGGAAATTGTTCGACTCCATGGATTGCCATCTTCCATCGTGAGTGATCGCGATCCTGCATTTACAAGCCAATTTTGGAAAGAACTTTTTCGTTTTTCAGGAGTTCAACTCAATTTCAGTTCGGCATTTCATCCGCAATCTGATGGTCAAACCGAAGTTATTAATCGCATAATTGTCATGTATCTTCGGTGCTTAGTAGGTGATCGTCCACGTGATTGGGTAAAGTGGTTACCGTGGGCCGAGTACTGTTATAATACAAGTTTCCAACGGGTGATCAAGACTAGTCCTTTTAGAGTGGTTTATGGCAGGGAGCCCCCAACTATAATGTCTTATGAGCCTGGGCTAGCTCAAGTAGCAAAGATGGATCAATCCTTGCTTGATCGAGATGAGCTCTTATTGGAAATTAAGGAGAGGTTACACCTTGCACAGCAGACTATGAAAGATCAGCACAATGCCCACCATCGAGATCTCACGTTTCAAGCTAATGACTGGGTCTGGTTGCGCTTACAACATCGACAAGCTATTTCTATTCTTTGCTCAAAGCGATCGAAACTCGCTCCACGGTACTATGGTCCATTTGATTATTGATCGCATTGGTGATGTGGCCTACCGCTTGAAATTGCCACCAGTGCAATTCACGATGTTTTTCATGTCGGGTTGCTCAAGAAATTCCATGGCGAGCCCCACGGCAATCCCTGTCCTACCTCCTATTATGCATGGTAGGGTAATTCCCATTCCGAAAAATTTCGCAATCCCGTCTCCGTCGTGATATTTGGGAAGTGCTTGTCAATGGAGGGTTTGGCGTAAAGCGAAGCTACATGGGAGTTTTGGATCAATTCAAATAGTTGTATCTCGAATTTACTCGAGGACGAGTGTGTGTCGAGGGGGAGAAATGTTGTGGACTCATATTGGGAAGACCCTATCAAAGACGAAGTCATCCAAACACATCATTCTTGCTTTGGACAACGCCCCGGAACCAGTGACGAGATCCGAATAGAACTCAGAGCTTATATGGCAACACGATTGGAAAACAGCAGAGCTCTTATTACTTTCCAAGTATGTAATACCTTACAGTTTGTATACAAATCGGATTAGCATATTTAGCCTTTAAATACTGCTAGCAGTCTTGTAATCGAGGGTGTGGAATAATCAATCTATTATCTTCCAATTGCTATCCTTGCACCCTCTAAATATTCTCTTGTCTTTTCTCCTGTTATCCTGCTACTTCACCACGGCGCCTGATCGTCGAACGCCTCGGCCTTGGCGGCCAGCAAACCATCCATATCACCTGAGTAGTAAAGCAGGATACATCAGGGTGTGAATTCGTCTGAAATTTACCAGAAAAATACTACCGTGGAGTCGGTTCAAAGAAGGGTAGTCTGCCAAGCTTTATGGATGGTAGAAGAAATGTACAGTTACAGATTTAATTATTTGTCGATTACGGTTTTGGCCAAGTTACACCAAGAAACTGCTGAACGTGATGGAATTATGCTCCAATACCAGTTTCGGTCAAGATGTTCTAGTACTAGTCAAATCTGACTTAACTGAATGTAGGTCTTGCAAGAAACCTGCAGGGTGTGGATTGTAGCAAGGTTCAGCTTGATCGAGATAGCAATAGTTTCTTTCAGAGAAGTCAAATCAGGTCACTTCTTAGTTCTTACTAATTTCCACCAAATGGCAATACACCCTCCATTAACCTGACCATGAAACACAAGTTGACCATTTGCGGTTTGCCTTTTTTCCCTGTTGTGTAACATTCAGAAAAACAGAACAAAATAAACCTGGAATTGACTGTGATTCAAGTGTCCTTTTCTCAATGAATGGCCACGCCATAGCAACTGGCAAGCAAAGCAGTGCTAGTATGCTAGATTCACCTTTTGCCCTAGCAGCAGGGTATGCTGAAGCTAACATGGCAAAGTGCATTTAATCTTGCAGGTCTTGGGGCATGGCGCACGACCATGAGCAGAGGGCACCAGGTTCAAACAGAGATTGCATCCACAGCTAAAGACAACTACAGCTTGTGAAGATAAGACGGGGATGAGAAATTCTTGTGTAAGCTTGGGTAGCCTAGGATAAGTTTTGTGTAAACTCTCGAGTACAAACAGGAAGTATGGGTTGTACTGGACTACAAGAAGCAGGGTTGGCAACGCGGCATCTCAAGGACAGGGTGATGATACCGAGGTGTGGGCCCGGATCCTCGAAAATTAAATAGTAGGGCCCACAAGAACAGAATTTGGAACTGAGTAAATAAGATACGCCATTAGGACTGCAGCACAGAGTTCAGAATTCAGACTTGCTTGCTGCATTTGTTTGCAAGTTGTCAGTTGAAGTTGTCGTACTTATTATCATTGAGTAAGATTAGAATTGCAAAATAAGTAAATCATGGAGTATTCTGTTGACAGTTGACTATAGGAGACCGACTACGCTTTGCTTGCTGCATTTGTTTGCAAATTGTAAGTGTACTGAAGGTTGCCATTTGTTAAGAATTTTTTTTTTCAAAGACACTTCTACTTTTTTAAGCAAGCATGAAGAATTTGTAGGTACAGACAACGTCCCCTTGGGAAAAGAACCACATAATCAGCTGTTAACAAGAGGTCCGTCTTCTATGAGGCGTCAGCCCGCTCAGTATCTACGAACGCGAAAACTGAATCTTTTGAACAAACACACAAGTTTGCAAACGCAAGATTTTTTAAAAAGATTGTGCTGCTGAACTCAAGCAGCTTTTCAAATTTCTTTCTTCTCCTTTTATTCTGATGCACAACCTTACCTGCATAAGTTTCTAGTTTCTACTAATGCACATGCAATACTTAGTATGCCACTAACAACCGTTACTTCCTTGTCATGCAGAACTTCAAAGCTACATGACTCCAGTTAGCCCCTTTCCATGCAAACTAAGGAACATAAGAATGGTATCAATGCCGATTGCCAACGTGCAGCATCAATGCCATGCAAGCAAAACTGAAAACAAAAAAACATTTCAAGAAATCAATAGCAGCAATAACTAGCATCAAGCATTATTCAACATGCATGAGGTTGTAAGCTCAGGGTCCTAAATGCTGAGTTGAATCTATTACCAGAATATTCAAAAATATCTAATAGATTTTAGACTACTAAAAAATCGAGCCAATGGTGATTAAACCCCAAAACCTCATCAAATCTTTAATTTCAGCAAAAAAGAATGGGTTGCTTCTATGACATCACCCTTCTGCATTTGGGGTGTGTTTGGATGGGTGTATGAGTTGGTACCTGGATGCGATGGTTCAGGATATGTCCTGATCCGTGCGTTTGGTTGGATGAATGGAACGAAACTATCCGGGACAAGTTGGTTCAAGTTTAGGGAATATTCCAAGAAGATGCTGAACCAACTCGTTCGTCAAAATCGGTTGAACCACACAGTACAGGCTTGTCCCTCGTGTGTGCTCACCTCCCAGGCGCGATGGCTCGCATGTGCTCGGGCCCTACTCGCCAACGGCGAGGGGGCTGCGGAGAGGCGATGGCGACCACCAAAATAGGATGGCGAGAGGGATGGGGGCTAGGGGCGGCGGTGTCGTAGCTCGGGCGGCACCTGGGCGGGCTGGCGGCGGCACCTGGTAGCTGAGAGTGGGGAAGGAGGGACGGTGGCTCTAGATGGGGAGAGGGGAAGAGTTAGGGTGAGCATCAAGGGGAGAGGAGGGCCGAGGTGTTCCGGCGGCTTGGCATGGTCGACGCGGCGGTGGTGCTATGGAGATGGGAAGCACGAGTGAGTGGTGGGTGGAAGGAGAGGGAGGTGATGGGGTGCCCTAGCAGGGAGGACTCGAAGCGGGACTCACCGGTTCATAATTGGTGGCAATGGGGTAGGTTTCGACCGGAACCGGGGAAGAAGACGGCACGACAAGGCTGTCAGTGAGGAAATGGTTAATTGAGTGAGGGGTTTTGAGGAGTGGAGTAGAGTATGGAACACTTTTCGGCGTGAATGGATTTGGGAGTGCGCACTGGATTCGATGGGGATGATGAGTTGAGCAGCACGGCGCTGTGCAGCGGCCGGGATAGAGAAAGGGAGGCGGCGACATGCAAGCAGCACTGGGGAGGTAGTGTTAGGTGACGACGGGCGTTAGTGGTGAAAGGAAGGATGGCGAGTGTGAGGCAAATAAAGGCGGCGGCGATGGGGAGACGAAGAGGAGGCAAAGAAAGAAAATGAATGGTTGTCTGGAAGAAAAAGAAAGAAGAAGAAAAAGGAAAAAAATGGGGAGAAAAAGAGAAAATAGAAAAAAAAATATATTATGGAGGTAATCTCACCCCATACAAAGAGAAGGTTATCGAACCAACCTCATCCACGAACTAAACACCATTACATACCATCCTGGATCATCTTATACATTCAACAAAACATATTCATATATTATTTCATACATACAACAAAAACCATCCAAGACAATCATATCCTACTTATATCATCATATCTCATTCAACTACATCCCACCAACCAAACACACTCTTGATGCGTCACTTGTACTTGTGTCAATCCTCCTGAGTAAAAGATTTATTTATACTCGGATTGTGTGAGGAGATGCAATAAGCAATGGAGACTAGTCTTGTCAAATGGAGCTGTGGAGGTGAATAGGCGACGACAGCTAGCACAGCAGGCCGTGGGCTACAGGCTGCGGCTGCAGAAAGAGCCATCAAGTGTAACATGTCTAGAATATCACCAAACTATACTAGCTACTAATTTAAATCTTAATTAACAATAAATTTTAGCAAGCATGCAAGGATTAAAACTTATCCACGGGTCACAAGATAATCAAATAAGGCAATATCAACCGACTAATAATATCATCCTCTCAAGACTCAAGCATTTAAACTAAGCAAGAAACAAGTCCATAAATAAAATCAAAATGAAATAACCAACATCTCAAGATTTATATGAAGCACTCTAATATATATTGAATGTGTGATTGTTTCGCATGTAATATTTTTGAGCTACTCCATCCTATGCATATCGTCATCAGCGATCACCTAAAATCAGCAACAAAACAAAAGTGGGTACAAGACTCAGTAAATACATAATAAAACCATAAATAGTAGTTTATTGATCATAATCAACCATATCACCATTAATCAATTACTTATTTGTATGCTCATTCTCAGGTAATCACATCATCTGATGTATGCAATGCACAATATGATCATGCTCATATGCAACTCAATCAGCTAATACCAGTATAGCGGAGTATTCATCCATTGATTACACACTCTATCCTCCATCCCGTAGAGTCCCCATCAAAGTATGATTTTATCTAGAGCACTCCAAACAAGTTATGTATCTTTCTCACTGATCTCACCGAACTAGTTACATGACTTTCTCACCGACCTGACCCATGAACTCTTATCATAATGAATGTAAATGATGCAACATCTTTAATTATTCATTACCACAATTCAGCATCGTTATCCCCATGTCATTACCACATCTTATCATCAACAACTCATGTCATTAATATTTCATGTCATAATCTCATTAACTCATCATCATGAATATTATACCATGTAAATAAGCTTAACAAAAGCATAAATAATTAACATGATAATGTAATATCAAAGACATCACCAAATAACCCGTTGTTCACCGCTCTACCATGCACTTGTCTTTTAGCCTCTAGAAACCGGGTGATGAAATTATGGCAATGTGCTTGAGACACCTCTCCCTGAATAAACAATCGATAATACATTCAAAATATGCCACAACAATACCAAATCATCAAACAAAAATACTATCGTATCTACACGCAAAACCGACACTCCTAACTCAACTTCACATGACGATCTGCCTATTGTCTCAGTGATCAAACAACCATAACTTTCATCTCTAAACTCCAAACATAGTAAACTATATGTTCTATGCAAAACTTCTGAATTTGACATTTAGATTCCTGATTCCTGTTATGAAATAAGCCAAACTAGTTAAGAGCTGCTTAACTTAAATCTATCCAGGATATGTAGAGTCACCGCAAGTAGCTGTCGTATCAGTGGATGTTAGATGATTCTCTGTTCTTATGTTCACATACCAAGGCTTGTAACATTTTGTAAGATGACACGTTGAACTCGTGATGACTGATGTACCACTTGATGACCCAACTATGTAAAATTTGAAGGCAATTAGACCAGCAGTCTTGAACTGCTCGGCTTCTTCTTAGCTCTTCCTGATGTTATATCTAGGCGTCAGTTATGGATACTATTGGTTCATTACTTCACAGAAAATCTACTAACGCGTTTGTTTCTGAATACGACTGTGTGGTAGACTGATAACCTAGTAAATTTCGTTGCAAACAGTGTGGAATTTGCTGAGAGGGTGTGAATTCGTCTGAAATTTACCAGAAAAATACTACCGTGGAGTCGGTTCAAAGAAGGGTAGTCTGCCAAGCTTTCTGGATGGTGGAAGAAATGTACAGTTGCAGATTTAATTATTTGTCGATTACGGTTTTGGCCAAGTTACACCAAGAAACTGCTGAACGTGATGTTATTATGCTCCAATTCCAGTTTTGGTCAAGATGTTCTAATACTAGTCAAATCTGACTTAACTGAATGTAGGTCTTACAAGAAACCTGCAGGATAAACCTGCAGGATGTGGATTGTAGCAAGGTTCAGCTTGATCGAGATAGCAATAGTTTCTTTCAGAGAAGTCAAATCAGGTCACTTCTTAGTTCTTACTAATTTCCACCAAATGGCAATACACCCTCCATTAACCTGACCATGAAACACAAGTTGACCATTTGTGGTTTGCCTTTTTTCCCTGTTGTGTAACATTCAGAAAGACAGGACAAAATAAACCTGGAATTGACTGTGATTCAAGTGTCCTTTGCTCATTGAATGGCCACGCCATAGCAACCGGCAAGCAAAGCAGTGCTAGTCTGCTAGATTCACCTTTTGCCCTAGCAGGGTATGCTGAAGCTAACATGGCAAAGTGCATTTAATCTTGCAGGGCACTGACAAGAACAGCTTGGCTCGGGGCATGGCGCATGACCATGACCAGACGGCACCAGGCTCAAACAGAGCGCAGGGCAGGAGGAATTAATAAGGTTTGCACCTGTGCTGCGTGGAATCAGGGGCGCGGAAGGCCCGATGCGGCGCTCTGGCTGAGCGGCCGGGATATATGCGCTCGTTTGCGGTATTATTTTTACTAATTTATTTTGAAAAAAACTATATTTGTTATTTTATTGTGAAATCACGTCAAATAAACTAAAACTCCTCAACTCTCGAGTACAAAAATAGGAAGTATGGGTTTTATTGTAGCCTGTTGGCAATTTGGGAGTTTTTGGTTCATTTAGCTTGTTTTGACAAAGAAAAAGTAAATCTAGACATCTCCTTAGCGAGATGGAAAAATAGCACCGCGAATGAATAGATAAGCAACATGCTATATGAGCACTTCAGGGGTGGGCCCATATCCTCGAAGATTAAATAATGGGGCTTACAAGTACAGAGTTCAGAATTCAAACTTGCTTTCTGTATCTGTTCTCAAAAGAAATGTGAAAACCAGGAGTTGTCATTTGTCAAGCTATGATAGCCTTATCCTTAACTTGCTAGTTCCAGTCGAAGTTGTCATACTTATTATCATTGTGTAAGGTTAGAAGTGCAAAATAAGTAAACCATGGAGCATTTTGTTGATGTGCTCAAGTTGTTTTCAAGAGTATCTCTAATGAATATATGATTCATTCGTTATCATCCTTTTGTTGCCCTTCCCTCGTGAGTCATATTATTATTATTTTTTGCCTAAATAACACTTTTGGAGTCGTTATTAACAAAATTGACCGCCGACGTGTCGTAATGCCAAAAATAACGTAACGAACGTACCGATGACTGATACATGTCCAAATCCGTTCCGTCCACGCCCGAACACATTCTCCACCACTCCTCGGAGGTCGGACGGCCCACGTACCACCACATCACCACTTTCGTGCCTCCAGCGCCTAGACGAGCACCTATCGTGCCTCCAACACCTGGACGAGCGCCATGTGGCCGTACCGTTCCTCTTGCTCCCGGACGCACTGTTCCTCCTACGCCCAAATCTGCACCCGCCTGCGTCGCCCCCGTGGCCCTGCAGCCTACGGTTGCATCGTTGCCCCCCCCCCCCTACGCTGTTGTCGCATCTGTCGCATCGTTGTCCCCCTACTGCTTCCCGAGGGCTTGTAAGCACGCTGTTGCGCCCCACGCGTGCCCGAGCCCGCGGACGCATCACTGCCCCCTGCACCACACTTCCTTGCACGACACCAAAGCCCACAATTAAGCCGGGATTGATTTCTTCGCGGGGATAAAAAATCCAACCCAAGGAGAAAATTGCCAGCAAGATTACACTATTATTACACAAAATGTGTGGAATTAGGGTTTACACCTGTGATGTTGTAACGAGTTCAAAATTCATACTTGCTTTAGGACTTTTTCTACTAATGCAACCACTAAACACAGCTCTAAACTCTCTCGAATCGGCATGGTAAATGGAAAAACGTTCGACCGAATGCTCTATCTTGCTCGCTCGCTTCTCTTAGTCTCCCTACGCCGAGGGATTGTGGGGGTTTGAGAGCGATAGACCTGGGCTTTTATAGCCGCGGGCATTAACCTTCAGGCACCCAGGTAAGCAGTAGGGGCATGGCCAGCCGACCAAGACGCGACATGAGGGACGTTGAAGCGACGCATGGTGGTGATCGGGCATATCAGGCAGACTAGACGAGGCGTGGTAGTGTGGTTGCAGGGCAGGGGGTGGCAATGAGGCTACAAAGCACGGGGGCACGGCAATTGTTGGACCCGGGAGTAACACCCCCAGATCCTCTGTGTATACAACACTAGTCCCTGGAACAATAGCTAGTGTACACAGTAAACAAATATGGTAATATCAATAATTCACACAACTTTATTAATAAATATCAGTGTTTTACAAAAATAGCTTACAAGTCAACAATAGAGAACATAGCGAAAGACGAAAAAGACGTAGTAGAGTCTAGCTGATTTGCCATAGGAAATCGACTGGGGTAGCAGCCTAGTCGTCGATATCTACACCGGTAGCGAAGTCCTACTCCTCTGAATATTATTTGTATTAAGCAATGGTGAGCACAAACAACTGTGCTCTGCAAGTTACACCCAATAACAGATTATAATGCATGGCATGATGATGAGGACATCGACACCAACTCCAACGAGGGCCAAGTCACCTCCATCACGCCCAAGGGACCAATGACAAGAGCGCGAGCGCAACAACTTAACATTGAGGTGAAGTCGCTCTTACTTGAGTCTCGCTTTGATATCTCTGAGAGCTGGATGCTACCTCATGCTCCATATGTATGTTTAATCAGCTTCGCGGGAGAAGATGGCAAGAGGAATGATGACCGGGAGACAAAGGGCTGCCTGCTGTTCCAGACCGGTCAGACCGGCCTCCCACGCCGGTCAGACCGGCCGACGCCTGGGCCGAACCAAACTCCCCAACTCGATCGTCACTCATTGTTCAGACGGTCCGGCCGGCCGAACCAAGTTCAACAGGCGGTCGACCATGAGATGACCGCCGGTCAGACCGGCCTCCCACGCCGGTCCGACCGGCCTCCCACGCCGGTCAGACCGGCCGACGCCTGGGCCGAACCGAACTTCTCCCACCCGACCCCCACTATAAAAGGGGCCCCTCCACCCAACAGCAAAGGGGAGAGAAAACAGAAAGAAGACTTGAGCTTTGCTCTTGCCTAGGGTTAGATCCCTAGGTTGGGAGTTCCCCATCTTGTCCTTGTATTTCCTATGGATTGTAAGGAGCATCGTGCGACGGATGTATGGACACGGTCGTTCAATTAGAGAGATTGTTGATTGAGTTCTTTGTTGGAGGCTATCTCATTGGAGTGTGTTGCCAAGATTTGCTTCTCAATAGGCTTTCTCTATTTATCCCCCTCGATCCTACGACGTGAAGACCCTAGAATCCGTATCATCTTGGTATCGAGCTCTTGGTTGCCACGGTAGGATCGATCTATCACTTTTTGTTTCTAGGGTTCATGTGTTCTTCCCCAAATCTGACAACCCTAGCTCCGATTCGAGTTTGATTGTTGAGTTTTGCTAATTTGGATCCAATAGATACTTTGCTTATGTGCTGATCTACTTCCCCTGTGATTTTTGTGCCTTTTGGACCGAGGAATCGTTCGGAATCGAAGAAATTCGTCATTTCGGCCGACTGGATCTGGGCTCTGTTCGTGAAATCGGTCTGACCGGCCGAACCAACGGTTCGAACCGGTGGCCAGACCGGTCCGACCGTTGGACCAGACCGGTCCGACCGTTGGACACACCCGGTCGGACCGCCCGTGGAGGAACAGAACAGCAACTCTCCGGAAACTGCAACGTTTCAACCTCGACTTTGAGCCTTTATCGAACCTTTGCGAATACCTTTGCTCCTAGTCAGACTAGTTCATCCATGATTGCTTGGCTTTGCATGTGTAAAATAATCGGTGCACCTAGATCCAATCATAGAGCGTGAATCCGTCGGAAATTCATATGATTTGAGTTGGGCAACAAAGAAATACATTCCCCTCCAAAACAGGAACAGAAAAAGAAAAGTCAAGAGAGTTGTCCCAACGAGGCATCAAAAAAAAGAGAAAGAAAGAAAAGGGGAAAAGGGAAAGCCAACTCAAATACCTTTCCGGGCACGCTCCCTACATGTTGGTGCATTCTTATTGACATATGCAATCAATAGCCATACAACTTTGCAATCGAACTAGCGTCTTCCCTTACTAGTGCAACACGAGCTAATTCTACCCTTCACTTCCATCCTTTGCTTTAGCTCATTACCTTTGGTTGCATTCTAGTACCATCATCTTTGGGAGTGTGTGAGTTCATTTGACTTGGGATCGGCACCTAGGCTATTGCAATCTAGTTTGGATTCCTTTTAGCATTATTTCACTTGAAATTCGTTTTGTGTTTGTTTTTGTATACTCACCCCTTCCAAGCTCCACATAAATTGTGTATGTGTTCAAGGTCTCCAGCAAAGAACTCTCTCAATCCTCTTCCACAATCCGTGAGGGAGTACAAGGACTTGGTTGGCAGGGAAGGTGAGGGAGAGTGAGATTTCACATATTTTCTTTACAAGCTAAACTTTGTTTCTCTTTGTTGGCTACTAACCATGTCAGGAGGAGGCCACCCTGCAGCAGGAGACGAGTTGGGCGCTGATTGTGTCACTCAAACGCAGCTCAATGCGTTGAGGGGCGCCCTTCGATAAGAGATCCAGGAAACAATGGCCAGTACTCAAAGGGACTTGGAGATCGAGATCAACCAACAATTCGGGGTTCTCCGAGCCAACCTCGTGGCCGACATCATTAGGGAACTTGAGCGAATCCGTTGGGAGCACATGAGGTTGAATTGGATGAGACCGATGCGTAAACCGCCGAGCGCTGGCTCGAGAGCGGCAAGCAAGAAGGACCGCACCCACCATCACCAAGCTCACCCACCTCCACCAAGAAGAGCGAAGGCATTGCCGATCTTTACGATGATGGATGGGAGCGAGGTCGCGTGATGGACCCCATGAAGGTACTGGTATGAGCGTGAAGAGGAAAGGTTTGGGAAGCTAAAGTTCACCATACCCAAATTTGATGGAGGTCCGAATCCGAAGCATATCTCACTTGGGAGTTGAAAGTGGATAAAATATTTCTACCGCATAACTACTCAAGAGAAGAAACTAGCAATGGCATCGGTTGAGTTTGATGACTATGCACTCATATGGTGGGAACAGGTAATCAACCAAAGGGAAGCCCGCAATGAGAGGCCGGTAGCGTCTTGGGTTGAGATGAAGCATGAGATGAGGGCAAGATTTGTGCCCAAGCACTACAAGAGGGACTTGTATGACCAATTGCAAAACATGAAGCAAGGCAACCGGTCTGTTGAGGAGTACTATAAGGAGATTGAGAAAGCCATGATACGAGCCAACATACAAGAGGCAGAAGAACAAACCATGGCCCGTTTCATGTCGGGCTTGAACTACTCCATCAAGAGGATCACAGAGTTCCAACCATACAACAACGTGGTCGAGCTAGTGCACCAAGCTACCAAGGCGGAGAGGCAAGTGCAACAAGATTCAAAGAATGCCCGCAGTTATACAACCTTCACGCCCAGGGCTACAACATATAGCAACAAATCAACATCCAAGAGCCCACTCGAGAAGAGCTACACCCAAGGGAGTGGTGGAGGCGCCTCAAGCATAAGGCCTCCAACCACCACCACCGGCACCAAAGAAGCACCCACACCCTTACCCGTGAGTTCCAAAGAACAAGTGGGTCTTCTTCAGTCGGATCCACCGCCAAGAGCCGTGAGATCCAATGTTTCAAGTGTTTGGGCCGTGGGCACATTGCAAGGGAGTGCCCAAACACCCGAACCATGATTGTGACCGAAGATGGAGAATATGAATCCGATAGTAATGAAGAGGCCGAGAGATTAAATGAGATTGCTAACCGTGAAGATACCCAAGAAGAAGAGGCCCAAGACCCACTCTTTTGTGACTTTGATATGAGCCCAGCTCTCATTGTCACAAAGAAGACTTTGACGGTCCAGAAACAAGATGAGCCCGAGCAAAGGACCCAATTTATTTCAAACCAAGGCTGGCATACAAGGAAAATCCATCAAAGTGATTATTGATGGCGGGAGTTGTCACAACCTTGCAAGCCAAGAACTGTGCTCGAAGTTGGGACTCAAATTGGAGAAGCATCCTCACCCTTACCATGTACAATGGTTATGTGATTGTGGCACGGTCAAGGTGCAATACATGACAAAGGTCACTTTCCAAATTGGAGCCTACGCCGACTCGGTGGAGTGTGATGTGGTGCCCATGACGGTGTGCCACCTCCTGTTGGGGAGGCCGTGGCAGTACGATCGAGCGGTGACACATGAGGGCCGAACCAACCACTACAAGTTCAAATGGCATAACCAAGAGGTGGTGCTTCGTCCCATGACTCCCAGCCAGATCCTCGCCGACAATGCTCCACAGGTTGCTACCTGCCAAGGAGAAAGGGTAAAGAATGAGGGCCACCCTTCGGTGTGTGAGAACCACAAAACCCACAAGAGCGGCTAAAAGAAAGGAGAGGAGAGAGCTTTAGTCATGCTTGCTACCAAATCGGATGTGAGAGAAGTGAGGAGGACTCCACCATATGCCCCTCTTTTAGTGTGCAAGGACCTTATTCTTTCAACTAACGACTCACCCCCTCTTCCAAGTGCTCTTTCTTTTCTCTTGCAGGAATTTGAGGACGTCTTCCCCGAGGAGATTCCGGCGGGGCTTCCTCCTTTGAGAGGGATTGAGCATCGAATTGACCTCATTCCCGGGGCTCCCCTTCCCAACCGGCCGCCGTACCGCGCCAATCCCGAGGAGACCAAGGAGATCCAACGTCAAGTGCAAGCCCTACTTGACAAGGGCTATGTCCGCAGAGCTTGAGCCCATGCGCTGCGTCTGTAATCCTTGTCCCTAAGAAAGATGGCACTTGGCGCATGTGTGTAGATTGTAGGGCTATCAACAATATCACGGTTAGATATAGGCACCCCATACCTAGACTTGATGATATGCTTGATGAATTGAGTGGCTCCATCATTTTCTCTAAAATTGACTTGAAGAGTGGGTATCACCAAATTAGAATGAACGAGGAGATGAATGGAAGACCGCTTTCAAAACCAAGTTTGGCTTGTATGAGTGGCTTGTTATGCCTTTTGGTTTGTCCAATGCTCCTAGCACCTTTATGCGTCTCATGAATCATGTCTGCGTGCTTACATTGGGAAATTTGTGGTTGTTTATTTTGATGATATTCTCGTGTATAGCAAATCCTTGGATGAGCATGTTGAGCATGTTAGGCTTGTTCTAGAGGTGCTTAGAAATGAGAAACTGCTTGCTAATCTTGAGAAATGCACTTTTGCACTAATAAATTGATCTTCCTGATTTGTTGTCTCTTCTAAGGGAATTGAAGTTGATGAAGCTAAAATTGAAGCAATTAAAAATTGGCCAACCCTTGAATGTTAGTCAAATTCGTAGCTTCCATGGCTTGGCTAGTTTTTATCGTCGGTTTGTGAAAGATTTTAGCACCATTGCCCCCTCTGAATGAACTCACAAAAAGGTGTTAACTTTGTTTGGGGTAAGTCTCAAGAAAGGTCTTTTCAAGAGTTAAAGTTAAGGTTAACCAAGCTCCTTTGCTTGTTTTACGGACTTCACCCAAACTTTTGAAGTGGAATGTGATGCTAGTGGGTTGGGCATTGGGGGTGTTTTGATGCAAAATGGGCGACCAGTAGCGCATTTTTAGCGAAAAATTACATGGCGCCCAACTTAATTACCCTGTATGATAAAGAATTATATGCTTTGGTTAGGGTGCTAGAAGTTTGGCAACACTACTTTTGGCCCAAAGAATTTGTCATCCACTCCGATCATGAATCTTTAAAATATCTTAAGGGCCAATCAAAATTAAATCGTCGTCATGCTAGATGGGTCGAATTCATAGAAACTTTCCTTATGTTGTGAAGTATAAGAAAGGGAAGGAGAATGTGGTAGCCGACGCTCTTTCTAGAAAACATATCATCTTTGGTGCAACTAGAGGCCAAGGTACTTGGCTTAGAAAGTTTGAAATCTTTGTATGCGAATGATCCCGCTTTCTCTATGCCTTTTCGCAATCTTTGTGATGGGAAGGGTTGGGAAAAGTACCACATGCACAACGGTTTCCTCTTTTATACTAACAAGCTTTGTATTCCCGAGTCGTCTGCTCGCTTGTTCCTTGTGCAGAGTCTCATCTTTGGCGGCTTAATGGGACACTTTGGAAGGAAAAGACCTACACCATGCTCTCCGATCACTACTATTGGCCTAAAATGCGACGAGACGCTCAGAGGTATGTTCAATGGTGCATCACGTGTCACAAGGCGAAGTCCAAGCTCAATCCCCACGGTTTGTATACCCCGCTTCCCATTCCTGGTGCTCCTTGGGAGGACATTAGCATGGACTTTGTATTGGGCTTACCTAGAACGAAGACGGCTAACTGTTTTTCAGGGGAGATTGTACGCCTCCATGGAATGCCTAGGACGATCGTCTCCGACCGCGATGTCAAATTCATGAGCTATTTTTGAAGACTTTGTGGGCAAACTTGGCACCAAGTCGCTTTTCCACCACCGCCACCCGCACCGACGGCCAAACCGAGGTTGTGAATCGCAACACTGTCAAGTCTTTTAAGGACCATGATCAAGAAGAGCCTCAAAGAGTGGGAAGAATGTCTACCTCACGTGGAGTTCGCCTACAACCGCGCGCTCACTCCACCACCAACATGTGCCCTTCAAGTGGTGTATGGCTTCAAACCATTTACACCACTTGATCTTCTTCCACTACCGCTACAAGAACGAAGTCAACATGGAAGCCTCCAAGCGAGCCAACCGTGAAGAAAATTCACCTCAAAACCGGAGGAAATTGAAAAGAAAACCCGCCTATGCAATGAAGGCCAATATGCACAAGAAGCAAATGCTATTTGAGCCCGGCGACTTGGTATGGATTCACCTTCGAAAGACCGCTTCCCACCGAGCGCTCCTCCAAGTTGAAGCCACGCGCGATGACCTTTCAAAGTGCTCAAGAAGATCAATGACAACGATATGAGATTGACCATCCAAGCGACAAATACGCGGTGAGCTCTACCTTTAATGTGGCGGACTTATCACCATTCTTGGAGCCAGAACACATCGAGTCGAGGACGACTCCTTTCCAAGAAGGGGGGTGATGAAGACGAGGTGTCCGATCTTTCGATGAGATTGATAACTATCGATTTTGGTGGCGGTGACTCACGATCCGACTACAACCGTCACGACGACGCTTGCGCCTTAGCAATCGCTGAACCAACTCCGAAGTGTTATTGACCTCGCTGGAGGCGTGATCAACCTGAACACGAAGTTCAATCCCTGCGAGCAATCGAAGAACTAGCAAGAATAAGACATAGGCAATCTGATATTGCGAATATGAATGAAGCATGAATTGTATTGCGAATAGCAAAGATGGGATCCCGGTCGTCTTGACAGTGGTCGCTCGACACAACTAAAGAACGAGTTTGCACAATGGCTAAACCTAAACTCAACGAAATCCCGCTCAAGCGAGGAGGCGGCTCCTATATAGGGAAACGACCAGCTAGGGTTACAAGGCCCGTGGGCCAAAGTGGAGGTGGCGCAGCACCCTTCGACTCGGACTCTGATACGGATACAGACTCTTTTGATAATTGCGGCCGGCTCGGATAGAATTTGATGATGAGGTTGGATCCGTTAGAAAGTATACTTGATAAGCTTTCCATGAAGTCCAGAAACGCCCCAAACGGAGTCCGTATGAAGAAGTTACGCCCGTTTAAAGTTAGTCCTGACGCCGTAGTCCGAATCTGACTCCAGAACGAGCCCAGCTCGAACTCTTGCTTGTCTTGGACCCAAAGTGACGTGATGATCTCTATTATGCCTTCCATACATCTCCACAACTCCACATGCCTCTCCATGGTCCTTTCCCATATTCCTAAGCACAATTAAATCACTTGCATTAGGTAGCGGTCTATTCTCAGTAGTATATAATCCTAGGAACGAATTCACCTGATAATTAAGTTGGCGAGCACGAGCTCGGGTAAGAGGTCCTTGTACTGGTTGTGGTTGAGTTGTGTGTGTAGGCACGGTTATATCCATGGTAGGGATATCCTCATCAGGGGGGATGATGAGGACATCGACACCAACTCCAACGAGGGCCAAGTCACCTCCATCACGCCCAAGGGACCAATGACAAGAGCGCGAGCGCAACAACTTAACATTGAGGTGAAGTCGCTCTTACTTGAGTCTCGCTTTGATATCTATGAGAGCTGGATGCTACCTCATGCTCCATATGTATGTTTAATCAGCTTCGCGGGAGAAGATGGCAAGAGGAATGATATTTGGGAGACAAAGGGTCGCTCTTGTTCAGCACCGGCCGACCGGCCTCCCACGCCGGTCAGACCGGCCGACGCCTGGGCCGAACCAAACTCCCCCAACTCGACTGTCTGCCTGCTGTTCCAGACCGGTCCGACGCCGGGCCGAACCAAGTTCAACGGCGGTCGATCGCGATCGACGCCGGTCGACCGCCTCCCACGCCGTCCGACCGGCCTCCCACGCTGGTCCGGCCGGCCGCCACGCCGGTCCGACCGGCCGACGCTGGCCGAACCGAACTTCTCCCACCCGACCCCACTATAAAAGGGGCCCCTCCACTCAACAGCAAAGGGGAGAGAAAACAGAAAGAAGACTTGAGCTTTGCTCTTGCCTAGGGTTAGATCCCCTAGGTTGGGAGTTCCCCCATCTTGTCCTTGTATTTCCTAGGGATTGTAAGGAGCATCGTGCGACGGATGTATGGACACGGTCGTTCAATTAGAGAGATTGTTGATTGAGTTCTTTGTTGGAGGCTATCTCATTGGAGTGTGTTGCCAAGATTTGCTTCTCAATAGGCTTTCTCTATTTATCCCCCTCGATCCTACGACGTGAAGACCCGGTAATCCGTATCACATGAGTTGCAACAACCATGTCGAGCCGTGTATTGCCGAGTCTCGCATGCATATTAGTGATTAGTTATATCACAACGTGAGGCCACCGGCCAACGTCCTGTGCTTATTTAAGCACGTGTAATCAGTTTGTTGAGTTGGGTTGAAGTGAGAAATACAAATAAAAATTGCCCCACTGTGTTGTTCTTCTCGTGCGTGTTAAAACATTGAGTTTGGCGTTTGATCTTGGGCGAGTCCAGAGTTTTATCCAACATTTGGTATCAGAGCTTGGTCTATGCCCAAAATCATGCTGAAAAGTATGGAGATCCTTGATGCGGCGGTGTCGGCACCGGCAAGCGCACCAACGAAGGAGAGTTCCGCGGTGTCGCTTCACTACCCCATGCTCACGAGGAGCAACTATGCGACGTGGGCGATGAAGATGAAGGTGTACATGAGAGCCCAAGGCGTATGGGACGCCATCGAGCCCGGCGACAACGACACACGCAAGGACCAAATGGCATTGGCGGCCATGTACCAAGGTGTTCCAGAAGACACACTCTTCCTGCTGGCTAAGAAGGAAACGGCCAAAGCTGCGTAGGAGGCGTTGAATACCATGCACATGGGAGCTGAGCGCGTGAGGGAAGCCAAGGTTCAGACCCTCAAATCAGAGTTTGAGGTGCTGCGCATGAAGGAATCGGAGTCGGTTGACGACTTTGTCGTCCGGTTGACAACAATCGTCAACAAAATCCAAGGGCTCGGTGAGAAGATGGAGGAGTGCTACGCGGTAAGAAAATTTCTTCGTGCGGCCCCCGCCAAGTTTCTACCGGTAGTCTCCCCAATCGAGCAATTTGGTGACCTCAAGGCAATGACGATTGAAGAGTTGATCAGCCGTTTGAAGGCGCACGAAGAACGATGGGTATATTATGGTGTAGAGGCCGAAGATCAGCACCTACTACTAACGAAGGCCGAGTGGGAGGCTCGATCCAAGGAGCGCAACAGCTTTGGCAAGAAGAACAATGCATTTGACAAGGCGAAAGTGCGCTGCTACAACTGTCAAGAGTACGGGCACTTTGCTAGGGAGTGCCATGAGTCGAAGAAGACAGTGGTTCTTCTTGCTGCAGCGGACACTGATGACGAGCCAGCATTGCTTTAAAGCCAACAGGGAGTGTTCATCATTTTTTTCCTTCCTGCATGTAGTTGAGTCCGTGTACGAGTATTAGTACATGATTGCATTTTTTTTGGAGTTGTTTGTGTATATGGCATAGTAGGAGTGTTGCATGTGCTATTTATTTGTTTATGCATGTAGAAGGTGTGTTACATACGTGCGTATATTAGTGTCATGGTCATGCATGTAGGTGAGTCAGTGCATGATGCATGTGTGCACGCGTGAGTTCTTATAGGTGTGTCCAAGTTCTCATGTGTGTAAGCTCTAGTGAGAGTCTCTGTCGCCGTCTAGTTGTGTCACTGGCAGCATGGTCAGCAAGAAGAAGGCAAGACTTCTTGAAGATGCATCAGAAGATCGGTTTTTTTAGATGAGGAGCAAGTCATGTCAAGATTAGGGGCGAGATTGTTGGAAATGATCTTGTTTTTGTATCTAGTTGGTAGCAGCAGCAGCATGCACGATGTAGCTAGAAGCGGTCAGAGCCGTTACTAGGCCGTGCGTGTGTAGTTGAACTTCCTATCTTTGTGGCATGCATTAGTGGAGCTAGCGCTTCATGTTAGTTAGTTGCATTAGTGGCCTGGTTGTGTTAGTGGAGCATGGCCGTGGCTTTAGGAGTGCATGGCATGAGTTGCGGCAGCCATGTCTAGCCGTGTATTGCCGAGTCTCGCATGCATATTAGTGATTAGTTATATCACAGCATGAGGCCACCGACCAACGTCCTGTGCTTATTTAAGCCCGTGTAATCAGTTTGTTGAGTTGGGTTGAAGTGAGAAATACAAAGGAAAATTGTCCACTGTGTTGTTCTTCCCGTGTACGTTAAAACATTGAGTTTGACGTTTGATCTTGGACGAGTCCAGAGTTTTATCCAACAGCCCCGTTGATCTTCTTCCCTCACCGCTACAGATCCCTCCTTCCCTCCCTGTTCCTCTCCCCCCTTGCGTCGTCCCCATCCTCCCCCGTCGCCCCCTCGACCTCCCCCCGTCTTCCTCTTCCTTTTCCCATTCGCCTCTCGTCCCCCGCCTCCACCGATCCTCCCTCCAAAGGCCGCATGGCGCAACCCTCTCCCGGTCGGCCCCTTCCTCTCCCTTCTCCGCCTCCCTCCCTCTCCCTCCCTCGCCGCCCTCTTGGTCACCCTCCCTAGCCACCGCATCGCCTCAGCGTCTCCCCTACCTTCCATCCTCTCGCCTTTCCGGCAGCGCCATAGTACTAGGTGATCTATTATTCGCCGATTCATCTTCATGTGCATTCTGCTTATACCAGTATACATCCTAATTGATTTTTTGTTGTTCCCCAGGAACAAAATTGGCTGTGTCTAAATTATTTATCAAAAAAAGTGTTTGGCTACAGCTTCATTGCATCTGTTGAGACTTACTGTGATTTAGTTGTATTTACGGTTTCTAGATTTCTCGATGTCTTGGACCATGTTTACTTGCACATTGTGGGCAGGTCAAGCATGTTGATTGCTATCACAAAAAAGGAGTTCCATCAATGATGTTAGATAATTTATGTTGCTTCATCCATATGTAATTCACTTCCTGTGTGCTGAATCTGCTATTTTAGTTACATTGTTGTGTATTGTGATATCGATTATAACTTGAATTCAGAACTATCACCACAAATTACAGAGTTTCATCAATGATATTATATAATTTATGTGGCTTCATCCATACATAACCCGCTTCCTATATGTTGAATCTGCTATTTTAAATCCACTATTGTGTATTGTGCTATCATTTATAACTTAAGGTAATAACGTCTTACGGTTTTGGTGGTGATTTTGTAACCGTGGTGATGATGTGGCTACGACTAAAATAAAAAGATATACTGCACAACAAGCTCCACGTGTCATTTACGCAAAGCTCTATTTTTATTTTAAAATTATCTTGGGGTGGGGTGGGACCTAGGTCATATATATATACACACACACACACTCCTGGGTGTAGTTACTCCCACCTCTGATAAATCACCAAAAAAAACTTGACATACTTCTTTATCACTTTGGATATATACTCATATACCAATTATAGGATACTCCAATACGAATCACATGAAAAATTGCAAGAGAGTCCATAATTTTTAGCATATTTTGTAAATACCTTCATATTTGCATATAAAAAGGAGTATATCTAAAAATCGTACATACCACCTTTAAAAATGTATAAATACCACATAAGTGGTCTTATATACTTGTATACTACACAGATATACTCTCGATTGCGTAAGATATTCCCTACGTTGTGAGATACGAAATAGGGAGTAACTACACCCAGGAGTAGCAAAAATGCTTCCTTATATACTACATAAAAGAACTTGATATACTCCTTTATCACTTTAGGTATACTTATATAGTAATTATAAGATACTCCAATGTGAACCATATGAAAAAATTGTAAGAGAGGCTATAGTTTTTAGCATATTTTGTAAATACCTTTATATTCGCATATAAAAAAGAGTATGTCTAAAAAAGTGTACTATAAATATTACATAAGTGGTTTTATATACTCGTATACTACACAGACATATTCTCGGTTGCACAAGATACTCACTACGTTATGAGATACAGAATAATGAGTAATTACACCCGAGAGTAGCAAAAAGGTTATATATATATAATCTCCCGGGTGCACCGTAAAGGCGTGAGGAGGCTAGAGCACCAGCTTTGCTCGTCGCACCCTTGGTACCCTCTCAATACTTTTATCATTATTTGCATCACAAATTTAGTTAATTTTATTTTTAAGATTACTACTTATGTATATTTCTGGGCATTTGAAACACAATGTCCATTATTAAGGTACTACATTTAATGTATTTTTTATTTAAACTTTGTTCTTCGTAACTTATATATCAATTTGAATTACATATAATATTTAAATACGTAACTTTATCCCACTAACACCCCTTTATTTTCTTCCTACAACTGGTGGTCGAACTGGAAAGCAGAGAGGCCAACCCAGACGTGCCGCCGCCGCCGCCCGAGCGTGCCTTTGTCTCTGGCAGTTGGCCCACGATGTGGAGGCGCGGAGCAGATGGTCCGGCAGGCGACTGATCGCGTCGTCCATCCCTCCGGCGCCGGAGTCGTCGTTGCCAACCAAGGATCCAGCAACCGGGCAGATCGTGTAGCGTACTCCAAGTCGAATCTCCAATGCACATAGCAGCGTCCATCTTTGTAAGATACATTCACGGACGCCAACGTGACACAATCCAACGCCGACACGCGACAGGTCTCCAAGGTACCATTTTGACGGCCGCTATTTTTCATCATAATAAGATGCTACAAAATACAATTATGACGTACCATGAAAAGTATATTCCACAATGAATCTAATAACACTGATTTCATGGTGTTCCTAATAAAGATGCATCATATTGTGGAACTTAGATTTGTTATCTTCATCACGACATTCCCAACATCAAACTTGATGAAATCCACAATCTTGTTAGTCTCCAGGTCAATCTTGATGGTGTCATTGGCTTTGATGAGAGGGTCTGGAATACCATTCTGTCCAAACTGCACAGACCTCACCTTGCAGAGCTTGAACTGCGAACAGAATACAACCTCGATAACAACAATAAGAAAGTTTCACCATCAAAAATAGAAACAATAGTCCCCCAGCACAGGACAATGGTCATTACATATTAATAACTTTTTTTGCAACAGAAGCAAAGGGCGACTTAAATTTTCCAAAAGGAAAAAAGGAAAGACATGGGCAAAGGACACCGTATTGGGAAATTAAACAAAATAATTATAGGCTTTGGGGAAGCAACTTAATCCAAATAAGAATCTTTTGTGAAAGGAAGTAGATATTAATTGGATTTCTAACTTGAATTCCTTAGACACACAAACAAAAATAACCACAATAATCTACATGAGACAAAGCTACATCTGAAGGAACAGGCCCACAGGCCATATGGTGGTAAAATTATCAAAATACAGCCATATGGTGGTAAAAATAACCTAGGAGGATAGGACTAGTTGGGAATTTTAGTTTGATGTAAAAAGACCATATCACACAGAAGCTGTAATACCCCAAATCTATATTGAGAAGATGTAATTTAGGGAGAAGGACCAATCAGAAAATGGAATTAACATAAGTTTAGAGGGAGTTTTTTTTTTTTTGCAAAGTTTAGACAACCTGTACTGTGGGCTTTCAGCCAACAACCTTGAGGCCCTGGGTGTTGGGGGGGGCCGGCCATAAGGGGGAAGGGGGATAACCCTAGCCGCCCCTTGGCCACCACCCTCACCCTCCTCCCACCCTTTGGCCGCCACCCCCACCCTCCTCCCTGCGCCTCCCCCTGGTTCAGCACCTCCTCCTGTGTTCATCCTCCATTGGAGACCCCTCTCGCTACCGGCCAAGAGGAAGGAAGGAGGAGCACCCGGTGTTGCTGCCGGCCTGGGCAGAAGGAAGAGAAGGGGGAAGGAGGGAGAAAGGAGGGGAGAGGGATCACGTGGTGGTTCTTGCGTTCTTCAGCGCATTCTCCAAAGGTAACCCCCAATCCCATTTGATTAGCTTTGTAGTCTTGCGTTTTGGCAATATCAGTATTAGATTGATTTCTGCCAGTCTGTAGTGCACGTCTGTTTTAGGGTTGTTAATGGCAGAATTTGATCTAGCCATCTCCTAGAGATTTCTAGGTAACGTCGTTAGATTTCCCTAGAGTCCTAGATCATGTCATTTGGAGGAGTAGATCATAAGTTATAGATTTTACAACATTGCTGTCCCGAGATTCTATCGGGATTCTGACAAATTGTAGTGATCGGTTATTAGAAATTAGCTAATGAAATTTTTAGAGAATTGCACCAACACGAAAGTTGTATGTATTTTCATAAGCTTTCCAGAGAGCTAAATATTATAATTTTTGGATATTTGTACTGGAAGTCATGTAAGTTTTAGTCTCGCTGTCCAGAACCCTTGACGAGATTTAGTAGTTTGAGTAAACTGTTTGATAGTGGTATAGGATGACAGAATCTAGGAATCTTACCAACTAGGTTACTGTGGATAATTTAGTAGGCTTTCCAGAGGATCAAAGATCACCAATTTTGGTTAAACCTGCAAAAAGTTATGATTTTTAGAAGGGGACTGTCCCGTTTTGGACAGATCGCTGTTCTTGGAAGTTGGTGTTTTAGGCTGCGTTAGGCAGCATAGTTTGTCGTATATTTGCTTCTAGCAATACCTTGTCCATAAATGTTCTCTTATTAAGATTGTTAAAAATGTTCAGGCGGTGGGTTGGTTCCGGGGGCAGCGCCCTCTCCGCATCATCAATCTCCGCACGGTTAAAGCAAGTGCATTTAGTTGGTAGTAATATTGAAGTGAATGCTTATGAATGTTTGCATTGTGACTATGTTACTTTTTATGAATGTCACTGCTGATTATTACATTCTTATGATGGATGGATTCATATGCATCATATTGTTATCCTTGAGACTTGGCCATGTGGAGGCCAAGTATTGATTTGAGGTCCCCGCCATGTTTGACGGGCTTGTGATCCCTACACTCGTGAAGTGTAGGCTTATGATCCCTGTGCTAGAAGGCACAGGCATGGGTATACATCGACGGATGCATACTCTGCATTACCGGTAAATGCAAAGAGAAAAGAAAGGTGCATCTGTTGACATTTGCATTGCATGTAGCATACGAGCTATTCTTGATATGAATACTTTGATTGATTAACTGTGACAAAGTTGTAAGTTGGATTACTGATTTATTTGTAGAGTCATGAACTCACATTTGCTATTTGATTGTATTTTAGGTACCTCTTGCGCGGACGTCATGCATGGGAGCGGCTAGTGTTATGATCTGTTGCACACTTCCATGAACGTTTCATGAATGAAGAATTTTGGACTATACATTAATAATTGAGCAAACTATTAAGATGATTTTTATTGGATTTGTCTCCATGCTTCTGTTATTTTTGTAATGGAGTTGATTATCGTATCATGATGTCTTTATGACTATGATTTAAGTTGGATGTTAAAATATATGTTTATGTTATTGTAGTTTTATTAGAATTCCCTATTTGGTCAATTATACAAAGAAGATTCTACTGAAATTTTATGTAATGTCTTAGGTTTTAGACTTGCTATCGTGATATTTTAGTAACATTTCAGGCTCATGTTGGGCTGGGGTGCTACAGTTGGTATCAGAGCGAGCTGTAGGTCTGTGGTACTAGAAATTATTAATCTTGACATATTATGCACAATAGGTGGGGTTTGGGGTTTTTTGCATTGCATATACGCTTCCATCAAATATTTTAGTTGTTCTTGTGATTGAGTTAATAGTTGATCATTGTGCCTAATGGATGGTTGTTTGTGTTTGTAGTGTTTAGCTATGCCAAGGGGTAGAGGCCGTGGCCGTGGTCGGCAGGGTGCCGGTCGAGGCCAAGCGACGCCACCGCCAAAGGTCCAGGTATCTGTGGCTGGAGAGGGCAGTCATGCAGCGTCAGAACAAGTTGCTTCAGCAGTTCAGTATGGGGAGGTTCAGAGGAGCCATTGTCGGGACCCAAAATTTCGATTCAGGACCCTCTGTGTTTAATGCACTAGCCCAGGATCACGCTAGTGCACACAGTGTTAACAAAGATGGAAATCGATCCATACAAGCGAATAGTAACATAAACGAATAACTTTGATTAATAAATAATGGTTTTGACCTTAAGGTCGAGTTACAATTCTCGAGCCACGCAGGCTAACAGAGAAAATAAACGGCGTGAAACGTAAAAGATAGTGGCACCCCATCGATTCACCACAGCAACCGATCGATCAAGACCTCACGATTAAGCACCTCCGATGTACTCGTCCTCGAATGCTGGTGAAGACTCCTCCTCTGCTTGATTCGTCAAAACAAGCGTGAGTACACACCGTACTCGCAAGCCACACCACAGAGATGCAAAATGTGTATATGCGGCTTTTTACAAGGAAAGGCATTTTGTGGCTCTTTTGCATAAATGCAACCTTTGCAATTTAATACAATTAATAGATTGAAAACAGTAAAACCAATAGACAATAATAATCTTAACAAGTTATTTCACAAAGACACACATGACTGACAGTTTATTCACATAGCTAGATGATTTAATCACATAGCTCCCTTCCCACACGCTTTATGAAAACATCTACCCCTAGTGTGAAATCCCGAGCATTGTCCATGATCATGACGCGCGCTATTCGAATAGATTAAGTTACACTCTGCAGAGGTTTGTACACTTTACCCACAAGATACACTTAGTGTAGCTAACACTAAGCATAACAAAGCAATTCAGATACCTTATCTTACTATGCTAGGCCCGTCTTAAAACAGGCATGTGGTCGACAGAAGCTCAGTTCAATGACGCACATGGTGAGGTCCTTAATTGACCAAGGCAAGACTTCCACTAACCAAACCACATAGACACACAGATTAATATTATTCACACAAATCCACATCCACCCTTTCACACAAGATTCACCCCTTGCCTCGGTCAAATCCTTTTACCACCTGGTTGATTTAAGTGCAACATATGCCACAAAGACACATAGTACACACAGTTTGTTCACACGGTTTCATATTCACTTAGTCAATTTATGACAAAGAAGATACATGACAAGTGATTCGTGGCATGGCTAAGCAATCTAATACACAACTAACCAACCCACGCTGGTGCTACCATATTTACCAACTAAATACCAACTAAGGTGACAAGGAATCGGGACATAGCAATTAACAAGGATGGCATAACAATGTAGGATTAACTCATCGCACCCAAAAGCTTTTAAATAAATACTTGAATTAAGATCGAGAATTTGAATTAAAATACTTTTATAAAGCTGGGAGCAAAATGGTCAAGGGTATAGCTTGCCTTGGAATAGGTTCAAGTCTGGTCTTGGTCTTGAAAGCTCCTTCTTCCTCAAACCTTCCGTAGTATCGTCAAGTCTACTCAGAACGAAGCAAACAACAAGAAAAATAAATAACAGAAGTAAATAACTCTGATAAAAATAATTAAAAATCTCCAATAAATAGATCTTGATTTTATACAAATTTAGAAATTTGAATGGATGGATTTGGAGTTAGGATGCAAAAGTTATAAGGTTTCAAAGTTTGAATCAAAAGAAAACCCTAAAAATAGGATTTCTTGGAATTCGAATTATTTTTCAATAGAAAAATCGGATTATTGCGCAAGCATGACGTCGATGAAGGATTTTCCGGAAATTAAAAGAATTAAAGAATTAATCGACATGTGGGGCCCACATGTCGGTGACGACCACGGTGGACCAAGTCCACCGAGCCATCGGACCGTGGTTGAAATGAGGTGGCGCACTCGCGTGGCGTGCGTGGCGGCCGACGCGCCACCGAGGATGACACGTCGCCGACGCCGAGGTGGCAGTGACACGGACGGCGAGAGGGGCGCAAGACGGAACCAAGGGTTCCGCGTGACAAGAGCTCTCCCGGCGAGGTGGGTGGTACCGGCGGATAGAGGCGTCGGTCGAACCTAGGTGTGCTCCCGGTGCTCCGGGGCAGCGAGGTGACCACGGCGAGGCTTTGGCAGAGGAGGTGGTGCGGCGCGGCGGCGGCGTTAGAGAGCTCCTCCGGCGGCGAGGTGAGCACCGGCCAGCGGCGTCATGGGGAATCCAACGGTGGCGGTGGCGACGCGAGGACGACGAGGCGGCGCAATCGAAGCTCCAAGCCCTCGGTGTCGGCGGGGAATTCGCGATTCCGGCGAGCACAGGCGAGAGAGAGAGTGGGTGGCGGCGGGATGGGTGACGCGAGGGGCGCCGGGGCTCTCCTTTATAGGGCCCGGAGGTCCGGCGGCGTGGTGGCGTGGAGGTCGTGGGCGGCGGTTGCGGCTTGGGCGCCGCGCGCGCGAGGAGAGGAGAAGACGTGGAGGTCGTGCGGAGGAGGCGCGAGTCTCGCGCGCACGTCGGAGGGAACGGGAGGTTGAGGCGCCCGCGCGGCTCGGCGTTGACCGTCAATGGCGATTCTTGCGCGGCAGCGTCCTTGCGAGAAGAAGGCGGCGAGGCGAAGCGGTGGGTCCACCGGCGGTGAGACGGGAGGCGAGGCGCGCGTGCGTGGCGAGATCGCCGTCCACCCGTCGGACGGCCACGAGAGATGGGCGGATGAGCGATGTTGGGCGGAGAGATTCGCCCAACGACTGCTTGGAGATTTAAATTAGTTTTTCGTTTTAGAAAATAGCGTAAATTCAAATAAGCAATGGAAAATAGCAAATGATCTTGGAAAAATTCTAGAAAATTCTGTAAAATATAACCAAGCATATGGAATCTAAATAAAATAATTTTGGCAATTGTTAATGTTGGGATTAAGCTCATTAAATCGGTTTATCCTTAAAGTCCATATTAAGCTTTTTAAATTAAAATTCAAATAAATCCAAATGGTGAATTTTCTTAATACCATTGTTTAAAAGATTTTTAAAGCTCTGAAAATTGGGATGTTACAAACCTTCCCCCCTTAATGGAATCTCGACCGAGATTCAAAGCTAGCTAGAGAAAAGGCTAGGAACTCGGCTTTCAACTCTTCTTCACGCTCCCACGTTGCTTCTCCTTCCGAGTGGTTACTCCTTTGGACTTTGCAGAAACGAACGGTCTTGCTTCTGGTGCGGCGTTCTGCGACATCCATAATCTTGACCGGCTGCTCTTTGTAGGTGAGGTCTTCTTTTAGTTCAATCGAATCCAACGGTGCTTGTTCTTCTGGCACACGAAGACACTTCTTCAGCTGTGAGACGTGAAAGACATCGTGTACTCCTGCTAGCGATTGTGGCAGCTCAACTGATAAGCCACTTCTCCACGACGTTCCAAAATCTTGAACGGACCAACATACCGAGGGGCAAGTTTCCCTTTGGCGTGGAACCTTTTCACACCTCGAGGGGCGAATCAAGATACACAAAATCTTTCGATTCAAAATCGAGATCACGACGGCGGTTGTCGGATAACTCTTTCGCCTCGGTCGAGCTATCTTTAATCTCTCTCTGATCATTGACACTTGCTCTTCTGCTTCTTGAATAATATCCGGACCAAAAGATCAGACGCTCGGTTTCGACCGATTCAACGGGTTCTACAGCACGACCATACAAGGCTTCAAATGGTGACATTTGTAGACCGCTTGATAATCGCTTGTTGTACGAGAATTCGCATATGGTAAACTCTTATCCCAACGAGTAGCATTTGCTAACGCATGTGCTCTCAAAGATATCCTCCAATATCGATTAACCCTTTCACCGTCCATCCATGCGGGGTGATACGCAGATGAAATTCGGTGAGTCCCTAAGGCTTCATGTAAACTCGCCAAAATCGGAGGTGAACCGAGATCCTCGATCCGACACAATCTTCTTAGGTACACCATGCAAAATGACGATCTTCGACATGTACACCGCTGCGAGACGATCTCCGAGTAAGTGGTTTTGTTGGTAAGAAATGGGCAACTTTAGTCGACGATCCACTATTACCCAAATCGAATCGTAACTCGATTGAGTCTTGGGTAATCCAAGAATGAAATCCATTCCGATTTCTTCCCACTTCCATTCGGAATCTTCAAAGGTTGCAATGCACTGCTGGCCTCGATGCTCGCTTTAACTTTTGACACACGTCGCACAAGGCAACGAACTCGCGACTTCTCGCTTGATTTGGCCACCAAAACTTGTTCTTAACATCTGATACATCTTAGTACTACCGGGTGAATCGAATATTTTGAGTCATGGGCCTCCTTCAAAATTAGTTGTCTCAATCCATCAATATCCGGGACGCAGATACGCCCATTGATCCACAAGATGTCTTGATCATCCACCGTGAAGTCCTTGAACTTCCCTTCGTCATCTTCTCCTTGATGTCGGAGAACTCTGAGTCCTTCGGCTGAGCTTCGCGAATCTGCTTCTCCAAAGTAGATTGCACTTCCAGATTTGCCACGAATCCTTTAGATACTACTTCTAGCTTCAGCTTATGGAATTCCTCTTGAAGTTCTGAACAAAGCTCTTTCACTTCCAAGGCATTACAGTGGCTCTTACGGCTCAAAGCGTCTGCAACGACATTGGCTTTACCAGGATGGTAATGGATTCCAAGGTTATAATCCTTTATCAATTCTAGCCATCTTCTCGCCTCATATTCGATCCGATCGAGTGAAAATATATTTCAAGCTCTTATGATCTGTATATACCTCGCAGCGATTACCGATGAGGTAATGACGCCAAATCTTCAAGGCATGCACTACTGCAGCTAACTCCATATCATGGGTGGGATAGTTCTCTTCATGCGGCCTTAACTGCCTTGACGCATAAGCGACAGCTCTTCCTTCTTGCATCAGGACACATCCTAATCCTTGACGCGAAGCATCGCAATAGATATCGAAATCCTTGCGAATATCTGGCAAAATCAGTACTGGGGCTGAAGTCAAACATTTCTTCAATTCTTGAAAACTTTCTTCACAAGCTGGGGTCCAGGTAAACTTTTTCTCTTTCTTCAACAATTGCGTAAGAGGTTTAGCAATTGATGAGAATCCTTCAATGAAACGACGATAATATCCCGCCAATCCCAAGAAACTGCGAATCTGAGTGACGGTCTTGGGCTGTTCCCATTGTAGTACTGCTTTAACTTTACTGGGGTCCACGGCTACTCCTGCAGCTGTCATCACATGACCAAGAAAATCCACTTCCTTTTTCCAGAAATCACACTTGCTAAACTTAGCATACAACTGATGTTCTCTGAGCTTCTCTAGAATTAATCTCAAATGTTCGGCATGTTGTTCCTCTGACTTTGAGTAGACCAAAATATCATCGATGAATACAACTACAAACTTGTCCAGATACTCCATGAATACCTTATTCATCATGTTCATGAAATAGGCAGGGGCATTGGTCAGACCAAAGGACATGACTAGGAACTCATAATGTCCGCATCAGCGTTGAAAGCGGTCTTAGGTATATCCTTGGGACAGATCTTCAATCGATGGTAACCTCGATCGCAGTCGATCTTCGAGAACACTCGGCTCCTTTCATTTGATCAAGCAGATCATCTATTCGGGTAATGGATACTTATTCTTAATAGTGACTTCATTGAGAGACCGGTAGTCGATGCACATTCTCATGCTTCCATCCTTCTTTTGTGAACAAAACTCGGCGCTCCCAAGGCGCATTTAACTAGGCCTCACAAAGCCTTTCTCCAAAAGTTCTTCTACTTGCTTCTTCATTTCTACTAGCTCATCGGTGGCATCCGATAAGGTCTCTTCGAGAGTGGTCTTGTCCACGGTACTAGATCAATGACAAACTCGATGTCACGATCCGGTGGCATTCCCGTAACTCTTCCGAAACACATCTGGATACTCTTTGACGATCGGTACTTCTTCCAACGAGACGGTCTTGTGCTATTGACTAGTAGATGTCCATTACGCATCGAGGTAGATAGGAACTCCACTTTGTTTCCTTTGGTATCCTCGATTATAACGGCTCTTCGGCCACAATCTAGCACGACTTTGTGCTTGGTTAACCAATCCATGCCAAGGATGACATCTATGGTTTGGGTGTCTAGAATAACCAGGTTAGCTAGAAACTCAACTCCAGCTATGAGTAACTTAGCCCCTAAACAACCCATATTACAACTTAGCTCGCTCCGGTGGTGGACCGACAGAGTACGCTTAAGGTGCATAACTTCCAATTTACTCTTGGTTGCAAAAATTCCAGAAACAAACGAATGCGAAGCTCCAGAATCAAACAGAACGGAAGCAGGTACTGAATTTACTAGGAACTTACCCAGTACAACTTCTGGTGCTTCCTGGGCTCCTTCCAAAGTGACGTGATTAACACGACCTCTGACCACTGACTGAGGCGTTCCTCCTGGTTGACTGGTCCCCTGAGAAACTCCTTGGTTGTTCTGCACTGGGGTCTTGGCAGGTGTCGCTCCAAGGTTGAAGCGAACTGGAGTGATAGTTCCCTTTTGAGGACACTGATTAGCGAAATGCCCTGGCTGACGGCAATGGTAACACACTCTTGGTTCATTCTGACGATTGTTGTTTCCTGGGGTGGGGTTGACTGGTGTAGGGTTACGAGAATGCTGAGCAAAAGGACGAGGTGCTGAAGGCGGTGCAAGTGTTCTGAAAGAACTCTGTGGCGGGAACCGATTAAACTGCTGTGGCATTATCCTTGCCCTCTGCTGTTGTGGCTGGTGGCTTCCTCTTTGAATCATCCTACGCTGCGGTAATCCTCCAGCTCCTTGCGTTTGTCCTCCATAACCAACGCCTTGTTAATCAGCTCCTGGAAATCTGGGAAGGTGTGAGCAAGCAGATTGACTTGTAGTCCTGAGTTCAGACCCTTCAAGAATCGACTCTGGCGAGACCTGTCAGTAGCGACGTCTTCTGGAGCATAGCGAGCTAGCTGAGAAAACTTGTTCGTAATCATCATCGACATACCCCTTGCTTGAGAGCGGAACTCGTCCTTCTTCGATCCATAATGCCTTCAGTACATGATATGGCGAAAAGTGCGGAGAACTCTTCCTGTGTGATATTCTGCGGTGCTCCATGCGCCGCGCAAGTTTTCCCACCACTCGGCAGCCTATGCCCTCCATCCGATGGGTGGCATACAAAACCTTCTCATGATCATTGCATTGGGTGATCGCAGCTTCCTCTCAATCACGCGAAGCCAATCATCGACTTCCTTGGCGAGACATGTCCGGAGAAAGTTGGCGGACGGGTCCTCATGAATTCACCAATTTGGATGGTCCACGATGACTATGAGCAAGCTGGGCTCCTCCCGATGATGGTTGTGGTTGTTGTTGTTGTTGTTCATGGCTCGCATCGGTTCATCATGGTGTACATCATCTGCGTCTGTCTTTGCCATGAAGGCTCCAAAGTTACGTAAGTCAATAGGAGGTGCTTGGGGTGGTCTTGCTCCGTAGTGGTTTGCTCATTGCCTTCGATCCTTGGGCTCGGCTCCACTTGCGTGTATGGCGAGTCCGAACCATCGATGAGGTTCCATGGGTTAGATAAGGTAGAGAGCACAAGGTGAGTTAAGAACTAGATAGGGATAGATTAAACCCAACAAACACACTCAAGAAACTTGAATGAAATAATCTTCATTAATAGCTTAATAGCATGGTCGCAACAAATGCCTAAGGGCCTTTGCGGCTCATACTTGCACACAGAAAATGAAGCGAACCTAAGCACACAAGCTACCGCCTAAAGGCGACTCGAAAAGGAAGCGCTAAGCGACTAAAGCTGGACTTAGACGAACTACTCGAGAAAGCCTCCAAATCCACGGCGACGCCCCGCTCGTGTAGACTCGAGTTAGGCGGCATCGTCGCGAATCGATTCTCGATGCCCCGGGGATGGTGCAAGAGGAGCATGCGTGCTAGGTGCAGTGCGGTGGCTCCTCCATTGTCACGCGACTTCATCGATCCTCTAGAATCTCCTCCGGTCTTCCTCGGCTTCTTTTGGCTCTTCCGATCTTCCTTTTGATCATCTTCGAGCTCATCCGACCGTAGAGAGCTTGCTCTAGGACGGCGATCCTTTCCTCGCTTCCTCCCGGCCCGATAGGCGCACTCGGCTCGGTGGCGGCCATCTCCGGCCGAATCCTCCTGGCACGGTGTGAACCGTGCAAGATGCACCACTGTGGCATGGCCTTCTCCGTTTGTAGACGGAAAGTGCGCAGACATCTCCCCTGAAGCAGCTCTGGGATGATAGCGAAAGACGGTGTGTGGCAGTTCTTCAGCGTAAATGTGGCAGACTCGGAGCATGGCCAGTCGTGACGACTCCTGGATTCCTTGTGTGAAGGTGATCCTCCTGACTGAGATGTACAAAGGCTGGCTGCCTCTAGTGTTCCTCCTGGCGTAGATTGTCAGGCGGCAGACTATACCACGATCCCGTCCGTTGACCATGTACTCACTACCATGGTACATCGGGCAGTCGAAGCCTCCAAGTGTCTGCAACAGTTTCCACAGCTCTGCGGCAAGTCCTCCGTTGCTATCTCCGAAGGTCTGAAGGTAAGGCATCTGTCAAGACAGACAGGAGGTAAGAACCATGTTAAAACAGCGGGGAGAGTAAAGAAGTTATAGCAATAGATGAGTTAAGAGAGATATAAGAGGAGTTAAGCAATTCATTTAGTCTTGCAAGTTACTTTTCTTTTAGAAAATAATTTGAACACTCGAACGGCCAATCTAACTAAGGTCTAGACCTACAGTCAATATGGCTCTGATACCACTTTTGTCGGGACCCAAAATTTCGATTCAGGACCCTCTGTGTTTAATGCACTAGCCCAGGATCACGCTAGTGCACACAGTGTTAACAAAGATGGAAATCGATCCATACAAGCGAATAGTAACATAAACGAATAACTTTGATTAATAAATAATGGTTTTGACCTTAAGGTCGAGTTACAATTACTGAGCCACGCAGGGCTAACAGAGAAAATAAACGACAGCGGAAACGAAAAAGATAGTGGCACCCCATCGATTCACCACAGGCAACCGACTGGGATCAAGACCTCACGATTAAGCACCTCCGATGTACTCGTCCTCGAATGCTGGTGAAGACTCCTCCTCTGCTTGATTCGTCAAAACAAGCGTGAGTACACACCGTACTCGCAAGCCACACCACAGAGATGCAAAATGTATATATGCGGCTTTTTACAAGGAAAGGCATTTTGTGGCTCTTTTGCATAAATGCAACCTTTGCAATTTAATACAATTAATAGATTGAAAACAGTAAAACCAATAGACAATAATAATCTTAACAAGTTATTTCACAAAGACACACACAGCCTGACAGTTTATTCACATAGCTAGATGATTTAATCACATAGCTCCCTTCCCACACAGTTTTATGAAAACATCTACCCCTAGTGTGAAATCCCCGAGCATTGTCCATGACCGAGGACGCGCTATTCGAATAGATTAAGTTACACTCTGCAGAGGTTTGTACACTTTACCCACAAGATACACTTAGTGTAGCTAACACTAAGCATAACAAAGCAATTCAGATACCTTATCTTACTATGCTAGGCCCGTCTTAAAACAGGCATGTGGTCGTGACAGAAGCTCGGTTCAATGACGCACATGGTGAGGTCCTTAATTGACCAAGGCAAGACTTCCACTAACCAAACCACATAGACACACAGATTAATATTATTCACACATCCACACAGTCCACCCTTTCACACAAGATATCCACCCTTGCCTCACCCAAATCCTTTTACCACCTCGTTGATTTAAGTGCAACATATGCCACAAAGACACATAGTACACACAGTTTGTTCACACGGTTTCATATTCACTTAGTCAATTTATGACAGCAGTATACATGACAAGTGATTCGTGGCATGGCTAAGCAATCTAATACACAACTAACCAACCCACGTTGGTGCTACCATATTTACCAACTAAATACCAACTAAGGTGACAAGGAATCAGGACATAGCAATTAACAAGGATGGCATAACAATGTAGGATTAACTACTGCACCCAAAAGCTTTTAAATAAATACTTGAATTAAGATGCAGTAATTTGAATTAAAATACTTTTATAAAACTGGGGAGCAAAATGGTCAAGGGTATAGCTTGCCTTGGAATAGGTTCAAGTCTGGTCTTGGTCTTGGAAAGCTCCTTCTTCCTCAAACCTTCCGAAGTATCGTCAAGTCTACTGAACTGAAGCAAACAACAAGAAAAATAAATAACAGAAGTAAATAACTCTGATAAAAATAATTAAAAATCTCCAATAAATAGATCTTGATTTTATACAAATTTAGAAATTTGAATGGATGGATTTGGAGTTAGGATGCAAAAGTTATAAGGTTTCAAAGTTTGAATCAAAAGAAAACCCTAAAAATAGGATTTCTTGGAATTCGAATTATTTTCAATAGAAAAATCGGATTATTGCGCAAGCATGACGTCGATGAAGGATTTTCCGGAAATTAAAAGAATTAAAGAATTAATCGACATGTGGGCCCACATGTCGGTGACCGGCCACGGTGGACCAAGTCCACCGAGCCATCGACCGTGGGGCCGAGGTGGCGACTGGCGCGGCGTGCCGACGCGCGCCACGTGGATGACACGTGCGCACGACGCTGAGGTGGCAGGTGACACGGACGGCGGCGAGGGCGGCGGCGCACGGGAACCAAGGGTTCCGGCGAACAGTAGCTCTCCGGCGAGGGTGGGTGGTACCAGCGGATAGAGGGCGTCAGTGCGAACCTAGGGTGTGCTCCCGGTGCTCCAGACGAGCGAGGTGCCCGACGGCGAGGCTTTGGCGGAGGAGGTGGTACGGCGCGACGGCGACGGCGTTAGAGCTCCTCCTCCGAAGGCGAGGTGAGCACCGGCCAGCGGCGTCACGGGAATCAACGGTGGCGGTGGCGGCGACGCGAGGACGACGGAGGCGGCGCAATCGAAGCTCCAAGCCCTCGGTGTCGGCGGCGGGGAATTCGCGATTCCGGCGAGCACAGGCGAGAGAGGAGTGGGTGGCGGCCGGGATGGGTGACGCGGCGCCGGGGCTCTCCTTTATAGGGCCCGGGGAGGTCCGAAGCGGCGTGGCGGCGTGGAGGTCGTGGGCGGCGGTTGCGGCTTGGGCGCCCGCGTGCGCGAGGAGAGGGAGAAGACGTGGAGGTCGTGCGGAGGAGGGCGCGAGTCTCGCGCGCACGTCCGAGGAACGGGAGGTTGAGGCGCCGCGCGTGGCTTCGGCGTTGACCGTCAATATGGCGGTGCTTGCGCCATGCGCGTCCGCGCGAGAAGAAGGCGGCGAGGACGAAAGCGGTGGGGTCCACCGGCGGTGAGACAGGGGAGGCGAGGCGCGTGCGTGGCGAGATCGCCGTCCCAGCCCGTCGGACGGCTACGAGAGATGGGCGAGATGAGCGATGTTGGGCGGAGAGATTCGCCCAACGATCGCTTGGAGATTTAAATTAGTTTTTCGTTTTTAGAAAATAGCGTAAATTCAAATAAGCAATGGAAAATAGCAAATGATCTGGAAAAATTCTAGAAAATTCTGTAAAATATAACCAAGCATATGGAATCTAAATAAAATAATTTTGGCAATTGTTAATGTTGGGATTAAGCTCATTAAATCGGTTTATCCTTAAAGTCCATATTAAGCTTTTTAAATTAAAATTCAAATAAATCCAAATGGTGAATTTTCTTAATACCATTGTTTAAAAGATTTTTTTAAAGCTCTGAAAATTGGGATGTTACAGCCATGCTCAACCCCAGCATTTTCCCGCAAGATGTTCCTGCTGTTGCTGCTCCTGTTGCTACTCCTGCTGTCATTGCTATGGGGCTTCATCAGTGGAGAGCTCTAAGATTGGATACCTTTGATGGAATGGACACACCAGTTGATGCTGCAAACTGGTTGCGACATATGGAGAGGCACTTTGGGGCACTGGGATGACTTCAGAGTTGAAGGCTCAGTTTGTGGCCTTCCAACTGAAGTGGCAGGCAGATGTCTGGCTGGAGGAGTCCTATCAGCTAGGACTGCTGCCCATGGACCGGCTACTTGTGAGTTGTTTGTTGAGCAATTCAAGAGGAAGTTTTATCCGGATTCTTTTGTGGAGAGGATGGAGGTTTCTTTAAACAGTTATAAGCAGGGCAAGATGTCGGTGTCAGAATATGAAGCGAGTTTTAATAACCTAATTCGCTTCGTTCCAGCTGTGGCCATAAATGACATGGAAAAAGCAAAGAGGTTTCGCAGGGGGCTTAAACCTGAGTACCGTCCAAGTGTTGGGAGCTTTGGAGTTGAGCGATTTTAGTTCCCTGGTAGAGTAGGCCAGGGGCATGGAGATAGAGATGCAGCTCAGTGAGGAGCTGCAAGGCACAGTAGATGATGTGGTTATGGTGGCTTTGGCCGCAGTCAAAAGAGGAGTCTTGATGGGGGTGGGTCTTTCCAGAGGCCCGTTTCCAAGAAGTTCAAAGGCACCAGCATTCTTTCAAGCCTAAGGTCTCGAAGCTGCAGTCTTCAGCCACCTCTCGAACTTCGGAAGGTCCGAGTGCTCTGAGTCCGCCCATGCCATCCTTTGTGGTCGAGAGGGCCATAAGGCATTGGTCTGTCGGCGGAATCCAACTATTATCATTAAGTGGGAGCCAGTTCAAGCGTCAGTGCCAGCCATTTCTTCTCGAGTGTCAGCGCAGATGCTAGCAACTACTCCTACACCGACTTGGGTACCGCCTCAGCCTTACTTCCCTGTCCCTAGAGGGATCCCGTCACCAGGGTACTTTTGGCCGCCTACCCCTGCAGCTCACTTTCCAGTTGCGGCATCTTCAGCAGCTGCTGCACCACCACACTAGGGTGTTGGGGCTCCTGCCGCCCCAGCATCTATGTCCTATGATATGCCTACTGCTGAGTCGGTAGGTCGTCCCAATGTGGTGACAGGTACGCTTCTAGTGGATTCAATAGAGGCTTTCATCCTTTTTTATTCAAGTGCTACATTCTCTTTTGCATCATTAGAGTTCGCTAGCAAGGCAAATTTGAGTATGCAGCGTATAGCTCAGTCAGTTTTGGTTAAATCTCCTGGGGGTATTTCTTTCCAGTTCCTCAGTTTGTCCGGGTTGTGTGATTTCTTTAGATGGGGAGGATTTTGTTACTAACCTAATGGTTATGAATATGGAACCTTTCGACGTTATCCTGGGTATGGACTGGCTACATCATTACCGTACTGTCATCTCTTGTTTCTGGAAGACAGTGATATTGCAAGCCACATCTGGACAATAGGTAGTCTTTCAGGGGAGTGCGCCATCTTATTCACTTTTTGTGCTGGCTAGTTTGTTTCCTGGCAGGCGTGTAGCAAAGAATGAGTTTCTTTTATCTCTTATAGAGAGACCAAGTTTATCCCTCATTGCGAAAAATATTCCGGTGGTTCGGGAATTTCTGGATGTCTTTCCATCTGAGTTACTAGGCATGCCTCCACCTCGCCCAGTAGAGTTCAGTATTGATTTGGTTCCGGGTGCTCGACCGATTTCTATGACTCTATACCGTTTAGCTCATCCTTTCCAGGAGGAATTAAAGACATTGGAGGACACATTACGATCCTCCATTCTGTCATGGAAGGGTAGTTGGGAGGATCAGTTGCCATTGGCAGAGTTTGCTTATAATAATAGCTACCACTCCAGTATTAAGGCTGCACCATTTGAGGTTCTGTAAGGACGGAAGTGTAGGTCACCACTTTGTTGGGATGCAGTGAGTAAGAAGGCAGTATTGGGTCCGGATTGGATTCAGAAGACAGTTGAACGTGTTGCATTGGTGAGGCAGAATTTGCTGGCAGCTCAGAGTAGACAAAAAAGCTATGCTGATGTGAGGAGACGAGAGTTGGAGTTTGAAGTGGGGGATCAAGTGCTCTTGAGAGTGTCTCCCACTGAAGGTGTTGTTCAGTTTGGAACCAAAGGGAAGCTTAGCCCGAAGTACGTTGGGCCTTTTCCGATTCTAGCACGGATTGAAAAATTGGCATATCGTTTGTACCTTTCAGAGTCCATGCGCGGCGTGCATAATGTTTTCCATGTCTCTATGCTGAGGAAGTACTTAAGGGACCTAGAGCACATGATTTCGCTAGAACCTTTAACCATTGAGCAAGATTTATCCTTTGAGTCCAAGTCGGTACAAATCCTGGAGAATTCAGATCGAGTCTTAAGGAATAAAACATTAAAATATGTCAAGGTGCTATGATCACATCAGACCGAGAGAGAGGCCACTTGGGAATTAGAGTCTCGCATGCGCGAGCAATATCCAGAATTATTCACAGCAGGTACACGATAATGATTGGTAAATTTTAGTTGTGAATGTTCTAGGCGTTAAGCGTGATTAGAATTCTGGGTCGAATTCCGTTTAAGGGGGTTAGAATGTAATACCCCAAATCTATTTAAGTGAGAAGATGTAATTTAGAGAGAAGGGCCAATCAGAAAATGGAATTAACATAAGTCTAGAGGGGGGTTTTGCAAAGTTTAGACAACCTGGGTTGTTGGCTTTCAGCCCACAGCCTTGAGGCCCAAGGGGGAGGGGTAGCTGGCCATAAGCGGGGAAACCCTAGCCGCCCCCTCCCACCCCTTGGCCGCCACCCCCACCCTCCTCCCTGTGCCTCCCCCTGGTTCAGCACCTCCTCCTACGTTCATCGTCCATTGGAGACCCCTCTCACTGCCGGTCAAGAGGAAGGAAGGAGGAGGAGCACCCAATGTTGCTGTCGGCCTGGGCAAAAGGAAGAGAAGGGGGAATGAGGGAGAAGAAAGGGGAGAGGAATAACGTGGTGGTTCTTGCATTCTTCAGCGCATTCTCCAAGGGTAACCCCTAATCCCGTTTGATTAGCTTTGTAGTCTTGCGTTTTGGCAATATCGGTATTAGATTGGTTTTTGGCAGTCTGTAGTGCACGTCTGTTTTAGGGTTGTTAGTGGTATAATTTGATCTGGTCATCTCCTAGAGATTTGTAGGTAATGTCGTTATGTTTCCATAGAATCTTGGATCACGTCATTTGGAGGAGTGGATCATAAGTTATAGATTTTACAACGTTGCTGTCCCGAGGTTATGTCGGGATTCTGACAAATTATAGTGATCGGTTATTAGAAATTAGCTAATGAATTTTTTAGATGATTGTACCAACACGAAAGTTGTAGGTATTTTCATATTCTTTCCAGAGAGCTAAAGATCATATTTTTTGGATATCTGTATTGGAAGTTATGTTAGTTTTAGTCTCGCTGTCCAGAACCCCTGACGAGATTTAGTAGTTTGAGTAATCTATTTGGTAGGGGTAAAGGATGACAGAATCTGGGAATCTTACCAACTAGATTACTGTGGGGAATTTAGTAAGATTTCCAGAAGATCAAATATCACCAATTTTGGTTAAACCTACAAAAAGTTATGATTGTTAGAAGGGAACTGTCCCGTTTTCGATAGATCGCTGTTCTTGGGAGTTGGTGTTTTAGGCCGCGTTAGGGAGCGTAGTATGTCGTATATTTGTTTCTAGCGGATATACCTGAGAGGAGCGTTAGGGAGTTGGTGTTTTGGGCTGCGTTAGGGAGCTTAGGAGTAGCTTGTCAAGCTTTGCATGATTGGTACTTGCGCAAGACCCGAGAGGAGGGAGGCCATACTGGAATCACCGTCAGATACGGGAGGGTGCATTTTCTCCACGAGCTTGGCCACTTCGTCGTGGGCTTCGAAGACTTATTTGACCTATACAACCTAACTGCCCTCGACGCCTCACTTCTACGATGCTGGATACTGTAAGTGTGTACAATCAATTCGACACTCACGTGATACCGATAAATATCATAACTCATTGCTTATGTACATATACATTATGAAATGTGCACGTCGAATCAAAGAACCGATGGGTTTCCTCGACCCACACATGGTCTCTGAGCAAACAATCAACCAAGACGCATCCTACATCGAAAATTACATAAAAATAGGATTACTTGCTCTGGACGACAAGGACTACATAATGGTGCCCTACAACCAGAAGTAAGTGATTCAATATTCGCTATACAAATTTCGTTTCAACATAGGTTTATGATTATTGCGACATACATGAGTAGGTTCCACTGGATTCTTCTGATTCTTGTGCCAACGAGGAACATGGTATTGTACCTTGATTCTCTACTCAACAAAAATCACGACTTCACCCTTCTTAAAAGAATACTCAACAGGTATGTTTATTTCCTCCGCACATAACTCTATTGTAGTCTTCCTTCGTTTGAAATGGACGAGGATAACTTTTTTGAATCATGTAGGGCGTTCATCGACTATGTTACCGAGTGAGGTTTATACAAGGTAACGAGCGACACACTGACTCACAGGATGCGATTTCTGGTACGTGCTACAACACAATAATCATATATCATACTCCGTAATATTGCGTCTCGAACTGACTGTACATATATATATATATAATTCTATTTTTGCAGTGCCGCCAGCAAAAACGAGATCACCTATGCGCATTCTACGTATGTCATCATATGCAGCTATTGATTGCTTCTAGGACGCACGATCCCCAGGTTTGTCAATCTCGTAATAATTATCTCCTAATTATAAATTTAAATATATGTGCTTACTACTTTACTCTTGCTAGCGACAGGGCTTGAACATAGAGTTAAATGCACTCGAGATGGATCAGGTCACGCATGTTCGAGGGGAGCTCTGCGGCTTCATCAAGGCAGACATAGTTAACACCACCGGAGATTTTCACGCCGTCGACACCGATGAACGACCTCGAAATAATTGATTCAATATTGTAATTCACTTTGACTGGTTGTAATTCAATTTGTAACTCTAGCGCCAATACTTGAAACATTCTTTTGTAATTGATTTTGAGTTAAATGATCACTTTGAGTTGTCAACAATTATCTGTGATATGTTTCTGCTTGTTAGTTTTAAGAGGGCATGGCTAGCAATTCCTGAGGCTAGCTGAAAATACGTTAAAAAAAATAGTTAGGTCGAAAGACTTATCATAGACGGTTTTTAACAAAAATCGTCTGTGAAGGGCAGATATCGCAGACGGTTCCAACCAAGAACCGTTTGTGATATGATAGTATCATAGACGGTTCTTGGTTGAAACCGTCTGCGATATCTGCCCTTCACAGACGTTTTTTTGTTAAAAACCGTCTATGATAAGACTTATCACAGATGGTTTTTCAACCGTCAGTGATAACCGCCTGTTATCACAAACATAAAATTTCAGACGGTTCAAAAACCATCTGTAATGATTGTTACGAACCGTCTGTGATAAGCTTTTCTGTAGTAGTGAATTCTGCCATTAACAACCCTAAAACAGACGTGCACTATAGACTGTCAGAAATCAATCTAATACCAATATTGTCAAAACGTAAGACTACAAAACTAATCAAACGAGATTAGGGGTTACCCTTGGAGCATGCGCTGAAGAACGCAAGAACCACCACGTGATCCCTCTCCCCTCCCTTCTCCCTCCTTCCCACTTCTCTTCCTTCTGCCCAGGCCAGCAGCAACACCGGGTGCTCCTCCTTCCTTCCTCTTGGCCGGTAGCGAGAGGGGTCTCCAATAGAGGATGAAGGCAGGAGGAGGTGCTGAACCAGGGGGCGCAGGGAGGAGAGTGGCGGTGGCGGTGGCGATGGCGGCCAAGGGGTGGGAGGAGGGTAAGGGTGGCGACCAAGGGGTGGGAGGCGACTAGGGTTCCCCCCCTCTATGGCCGGCTACCCCTCCCCTTGGGCCTCAAGTCTGTGGGCTAAAAAGCCCACAGTCCAGGTTGTCTAAACTTTGTAAAAAAAAAAGAACTACTTTAAACTTATGTTAATTCCATTTTCTGATTAGTCCTTCTCCCTTCAGCCCACAGTCCAGGTTGTCTAAACTTTGCAAAAAAAAAAAACCCCTCTAAACTTATGTTAATTCTTTTTTCTGATTAGCCCTTCTTCTTAAATTACATCTTCTCACTTAAATAAATTTAAGGTATTACAGAAGCATACAAAGCAATAGCAATTTGTATCTAGGAAGATACTAATGAATGCACACCTTAGCCTCCTCATCCCTGATGCTGTGGAGACGGAAGCGACCCTTAGTATCATAGAGAAGGCGGAAATTCTCCTTATAGTACGTACCAAAAATCAGGATCCAGCAAACAAGAATAGTTAGAATAGCTACCCATGAATCCAGCCGGATATGTCTTGTCAGTCCTGACCTTCCCATCAACCATAACATGTCGCTGTATCAAGATTGAAATAACTTCACGCTAGGTCAGAGAGCATACTTCAACCTGTTCCTCGAGATAGGGATCAAAGGCAAGCACTCCCTAGCTCTGTGGGGACCAGAAGAAGGCTTGGGTGCCTGCTCAACAAAAATCGTCGTCAAAGATTGAGAAAACATCATACGGTATCCAGTAAGTGTTTGGACTTTGAAGAATTATGGACTATTTTAGTCCCGTTGCGTAATAAAAACTCTAAAAATAGCACTTATAATTCTAAAATTCTCAAAATAACCCACTCCCTGTACTTGCTGCGTCAAATAGCACTTATAATTCTGAAATTCTCAAAATAATCCTCCTCAGACTTGTCGTCGTCTCGACGGCGGCACTCTAGTTATCGCTGTCTGACGGCAAAGAACTTGGTGCTGCCCTACGTGGGTCAAAAAAAATAATTAATAATATTTATTAGACGATTTTTTAAATATAGAAAATGACCTCAAACAATTATGAAATTTTTTGTGGAGCCTCCTGGGATAGTGTGTCTGCTTGTGTAATTTTTTTTGAATTGAAATTTTATGCATTCTTATTTGTTCTCCAAAATTCTTTAAAGTCTAATGTATGTAGGAATTTTATAATACAGCAAATGAGGTCCAAAAATTATGAATTTTTTTTACAGACTCCCTACACAGTGGACTTGATTGTGTAAATTTTACATAATTTTATATACTCAGAAATTGTCTCGGCAAATTCAGGGTTTAGGTCTCAAAAATTAGGACGAGACGTTTCGGAAATTAGGGTTTCATGATTTCATGTGACTTGAAATGTGCGAAGTTTGGTACGACATGACTATCCTTGGCCGCTATGGTTCTTGATCACATTTCTTCTGTACGGTGGAGTTGAAGCAGAGTATAGACATCTCATTCTTTGGTGTCATTTTAAGTGCATATCTGAATAAGATTTTCTGACATCTCAATTCAATTGCAGACAAACGAGGAGAGGGCGGATGAGCGACGACTGGAGGCAAACGTAGCAGCCGTGGACGGCGCTGTGGATCGAGAGGGTTACGACGGACGTGGTGCAAGAGCTTCGCGGCTATGCCATCCAGACGTACGCTACGTACTTGCGGGGGTACGTTCCGCGCACTAGGTGGAAACTTAATTGGCCAGCCGCAGTCATTCAGTGGACACCATGCACGCATTTACATCGTACTAGCTAGTCGGACCATCACCAGCGCCCGCCGACGCGACCGCAGTAAAACATTCTTCGCATAATTTTCGTCCGCAACACTTTTCGCGACTTACTATCGATTTTCTTGTAGTACTACCGCTTGAGCGATCCGCGGAGAGTGCCAAGCTCACGCCGCGGAAACAACAAAGACCTTTGATCGTCTCCTAGGCGCGATGCGCACCATAGGCCAGGACGCGAGGGCTGCGATTAGATCCATAACTTGTGGTCGCCATAGCAACGTTCACGCACAGCATCGCGTACATGGAGGGCACCCTCCACCACCTCCGCCCTCGGCACCTCCGTTGGCACCGCCCTCCACACGCCGACCCTGACTCACCGCAACGCGGGGACGAAGGGTTCGACTCATTGACGCACGGCGTTCAATCACACCTGCGGGAGCGTGACCAGTGGTTCGGCGACACGTATGGCTCAGACTGGCCAGGAGGATCCTCCTCCACACAACATCCTACTCAAGTACGCGTGAACGTAGTTACACCGATTTTCCCGTTGCACAAAACCAATTACTAACTCACCCCCTACCCTTCCCGCGGGAAGAGCACTAGTGGGTTGACGATATGCTCATGCCTCAGCCGGACCCCCACGATGAGATCACCCCAGATTCGCCTCCCAGGCAGGGCCCCTACTACAGCCTTCGAGACGTACGCTGCTCCCCGGACAGGTCACCTTCCCTGAGGATCAACTACGTCGTCCCGGCGAGCGACACGACGATGCGTCCTAACTAATGTCATGGTCGTGTAAAACTTGTTATGTAATGTCATTGTGCATTCCGCCTTTGTGATTTATGTAATGTCCCTGTGTATTACGACACTGTGATTTATGTACGCAAAATGTTCTCCGAAATATTTAGTACAAACGACAACTCTACCTCCCAATTTTAACTTACTAAACCTTAAAGACATAACGCAATGCTGCCCCACGATCCCTCCTCGGCCCCGCTACCTCGCGGACGTGAATTTTCTTCAACAAAATTACAATTTACCCGCAGGCTATATATATGCATGATTTGGCTGTCATTGCCCTCACTCTTCGCTTCCTCTTCTCCTTTCTTCCAGTCTTAAACGGGATGTCTACGGCCTCATCAAACTTCCGAGTGAGGTGCGCTAGAAACACTACTGGCAAAGACTTAGTTTGCCCTTGTTGTAGGGATCCGGTGAATGTGTTTACCTCCCATACGCCAACGAATCCATCCCGAGTGTTCATGAAGTGTTCAAATCTTACGGTAACTTGTGTCTAATCATCCCCAATAAACTTCTTTCCAAATAACATATTTTTTCACTTGCAGTTGCAATTATTTTTACAGAACACAACATGTCTACCTCCGTCAGGTTGATGAAGTGTGCGGAGGTTCGAGACATTGCAATGCAAATTGTTGCCTTGCAAGAGGACACCCGTGGTGTTGCTGCATTTCGTCAAGTGCCTCAACCATCGGATCAACCGATGAAAAATAAAGATAATGTTCTTAAAAGACTGGATGGAATGATAGAAAGGGTTGAGAAAATAGTTCAGAAATTAGTTAACATAGCTAGTTTGGCAGTTTTTCTTCTATTATTTCTTGTTCTTGCCAAGTAGAAGTTCAGTTTTAATAAGATTGTAATATCCACTCTTTATATATAGATCCCTGCACTACGTGATGTATGCCTTTGTAGCGTTGTTGTACTTGTTTGTATCATGTATGCCTCTATCTAATTCCGTTATGAATACTTTGCATGCGAATTAATCAAACCATAATTTCCAAATCCTACATTCTAAATTTTTGAGACCTAAATCTGTAATATTGCAGACAATTTCAGAATACTTAGTTTTTGCAATGGCAAGACCGCACAACTTATCTTGCAAAGCAGGACATGACCACCATCTGCGAAGTAAGACGTGACAACACACTGCCTCGGAGCCGCTATGTGGCTACCGCAAGTGGATCGACCTAGAGATTAGCCGTAGTAGGCATGCGTACTTACATGGTCCGGAAGCTCGTGTCGCAAGTTACCGTAGTAGTAGCGTCCATGACTAAAGCGATTAGCTGAACCATCATAACATGTGACCACATGTAACGTACTTCTGTTCGCGCGCGGACTGCAATGTAGTTCTGATGCCGTGCCTCCACTGAGCCATCAAAGTATGCCTCTTCTGGCGGAATTCCAGAGATAATCATTCACATCGACATCGATTTTTCTATGTTTAAGGGTCTCTTCGTAATCGGAACGTTCTCAGCCCATTCAGTTAAGTTAATTTCTATACTCTGCTTTAACTCCACCGTACAGAAGAAATATGATCAAGAACCATAGCGGCCAAGAGTAGTCATGTCGTACCAAACTTTGCACATTTCAAGTCACATGAAATCATAAAACCCTAATTTCTGAAACGCCTCGTCCTAATTTTTGAGACCTAAACCCTGAATTTGTCGAGACAATTTCAGACTATATAAAATTATGTAAAATTTACACAATCAAGTCCATTGTGTAGGGAGTCTGTCAAAAAAAAATCATAATTTTTTGCCCTCATTTGCTCTATTATAAAATTCCTACATACATTAGATTTTAAAGAATTTTGGAGAACAAATAAGAATGCATAAAGTTTCAAATAAATTACACAAACAGACACACTATCCCAGGAGGCTCCACAAAAAATGTCATAATTGTTTGAGCTCATTTTGTATATTTAAAAAATCGTCTAACAAATATTATTAATTATTTTTTTAAAAAATTATTTTTTAAAAAAATTTATTTTTTTGGCGTGGGTAAAGACTAAGTTGCTGCCCCGGGGACAAGAAGATTAGTTGTTGCATTCCTGACGGCAACAAGTACAGGGAGGGGGTTATTTTGAGAATTTCAGAATTATAAGGGCTATTTTTAGATTTTCAGAATTATAAGGGCTAAAATAGTCCAGGCTTCGACTTTAAACAGGATATTATAACTTTACGATATACTTACAAATGCTCCACCAAGCTTGTCAAGCATCCAATGCCTAGGGGCATTGAGCCTCTTGAGATGCTTCCTCAAACCCCTCGCCTGTTAAGCACAACAGGAAAATTTATAGCAAATTAATGTCAATAGAGATGGAGTTCATTGTATACAAAAGAGAGAAAAGAGAAGGAAGGCATACACAGCCAAAAAAAAACCACAAGATATTCCATTCCAGTAGGCTCTTAAAACCGCATATCCAGTGATATCTTCGAGCATTGTTCCTTGTGCTTATGTGTGCAGCAATCATTTAAACATGTGATGGGATGGCTGAGAAAACCTTGAACAGTAAAAGTACAACAATCTTTGGAATCACGGTTTTACTATACAGAAAAACCACTTCTTACTAATCCTTAGTCCTTACAGTAAGCCAAAAGCTTATCCAATGGGATTGGCAATGACTAAGCAAATGTTGAGGGTTTCACCCCTAGAGCGGTATATTAAGTTCACGATAGTCTGGATATGTCAAACAAGTAGCAACTAAAAGTTAGAATGGTTCCTGAATTGATCCACAGCATCCTAACTGAGAAAAATTGTATTAGCAATTCATTAGAGCAATGGAGATTTCAGGCGCATGAACATGGAGTAATGGACAACCAAAAATGAATCCAACTCATGCAACTTGTATCATTCGCATCATATATTTGAAAACGCTATTTCTACGGCTCCATGAAGATAACACCCCAACAAAAACAAGTGCATTTCACATGATCCAATGACACTATTAGTCTAGTAGTATAATTCACTTGTTAAAAATTAACAAACCTTATTATGTGCGAGAGAACAAAAATAAATAACATCTTATCACAAGAACTAGGCATACACAGTGAACGACAGCAAGCAATCTCTGATCTATATATCGTATTGGCCAATATTCGCTCTGCAGATAGATCAAAATGACACAAACCTCTGCCTCTAAAAAAACACCACCTTTAAGAGAAACGCGTGCTCTAATAAGTACTAACCAACCGAACGAATCAAGAAACCGCGCGATCTGAAACATCAAGAACTGACTATACAGGATACAGCGCACCAAATTAAGGGAAAAGTTTCCGCGAGAAATCAGAGACAAAAAAAAAAATCGATGGAACAAATTAGAGGACGCGGAGTAGACAGGAAAGGATGCTCAGATCTGGCCATTTTGCTCGGAGCCTTGGGTTTCTTCGCGCGCGCGTGCGGACGAAGACGACGGCGCCGGCGCCGGCGAGGCGGAGATAAACCCTAGAGAGAGAATGCGACGGCGCTGAATTGCGCGGGGAGTTTTATGGGCCAGCGTGACGCTGGCTGCCGTCTGATGCGGCGTTGACGGTGCAGATTAGGGTGAGGAATTTTTGGGCTCCGTGTTGGATCGGCCCAACGCAAGTGAGATGCAGTTTGGCGGCGCGGTATGTTTACCGAGCGTCTGGGTGCGCTGAGCTCTACCGACGGGCTTAGGTAGAGGGGCTCGAGCCCACCCTCCACCGGCGTCCGACCGTCTTCCTCCTCCCGGGACCCCGGCCGGCCATGGCTATCAAAGCTGCGCCTGTCGCCTGCGTGCTCTGTTCTGTGGGAGGAAGACAAGATGATGAGGTGGACCAACTGGGTAATATCTCACATATCTGCCTACAAGACCCGACTGCCAACTGCAGCAGCCCCCACCAGATGATGAGCGGGTCGAGGCGTCAAGCAATTGGGAGGAAGCTGAGAGCCCACCACGTGCCCATGCACCTGAGAAGACTGCCCTTTCTAAGAAGTTCCCCCCTGTCAAAACATTGAACTAGCGAGACGTCGAAAGAGCGGCTAAATTTCACTCAAAAGAGCGGCCCCAATCACAATGGCAAAACTGACCATTTTTAGCAATTTATATTTCATTATATGAATAAATCTTGTATGAAAGTACATGCAACAGGGTCAACCCTATATTTTGAGCGAAAAACCTTATATGGATTGAGGACAAAATACCTATTTTGTTCAATAGACCTTTGTCAATGGAAATATAATGGTAAGAAAACAAATTAGATAGAAAAAGTAAATAAAATAAGGGCTTATGTTGGATTGGCACGACATAAATCCAGTCAAAAATAGGACTAAGAAAGAGGCAAATTGTGTCTAAATAATTAGACAACGAGGGATACTAGTGATCCTCTCCTACTTTTTTATTCATTTAGTTGTTCAATTAACTCAAAGTTCCTTCTTTTTCTTTAAAAAATTCTGCCTTCCTTAAAATATCATAAACAGTTCTTGTAGGTTGAGCACCCTTTTCAAGGAAATAGAGAATAGCTGGAACATTTAAACAAGTTTGATTCTTTATCGGATCATAAAAACCTACTTTTCGAAGATCTCTTCCTTCTCTTCGAGATCAAACGACAATCACGACGTTTTGATCAACAACTTATTAGGATAAATGTAGCTAAACAATGCCCCCCTAGAAACATATACAAGGTGTTCTCCTCATACGACTCGAGGAAAAGATTTGAATTTCTATCTATAATACAAGTTTATAGAAATTAGTAATTTCCTTATAGGAAAAAAAACAATTTCCATTTATACTCATGACTCGCGTTGGTTAATTCAAGGCCTCGACGCAGCAAAGGCGTCGTGCGATGAGGGATCAGGCGACGATTCGAGGTGGCACCACGGCGGAGTACCAGACCAATGCGACGGAGGATTGGAGGAGGGGCGGGGCGGCCCTGCTTCATGCTTGGCTACTTCTGCTTGGCCAAGGGCCAGAGCTGAGAGGCTACGTGTGACGCCCCGTGTCATTACCCCAGGGGTAATCACACTTAGGCTTACGTATTATTATTCGTTTGCTCAGTAGAACACTGCTCCAACGAATAATAAGCCTTTATCAGAGTTGCGCAGCAGAACAATAAGATAGAATCTTGAAGGACCGAAATGGCAACAGAGGGGGGGTGAATGGTGCCTAAAAATTAATACTCCCCTTCACTGTATTTAAAACCAGCCTACAAAGATCTCTGAAGATCTAAAGAAAGTAAATGAAGCAAGATCAAATAACAAAAACAAGTTTCAGGCTGTTCTTCTGGAAATCGGAAGTTCCGGGCAGTAGATTGCGGAAGTTCCGCTATGTAGTTCATGATGTATATCGCGAAGTTCCGCTATGTACTTCACGCATAAAATCTAAGTCGATTATCGATCAAGAATGTAACGCCGGTTTTTGCCCAAAATCCAAACTACTTAATCTTGAATGCTCTTCTCAGGTCAAGTTTTACAGGACATCATCCTAAACACCATCTTGACCTTATGGAGAAGAATCGCAACCAAAGATTCAATAATCGAACCAAAAACGGATTTCTTGAAGAAGGGCAAGAAAGACCAAAACCAATGATAAGTTTAGATTCTCGATTCTTAGAGCATGAAACTTTGAGGAAGTAATAGCAATACCAAAACGATTCTAGATATGAAGTTTAATGCTATCTCATAAAACGAATCAAAAGATATGCCAAAACCCTAGATATTCAACATGAACAGAGAGAGAGAGAGAGTTGCAAAATCAAATAATCGAAACCTCAGATTTCATTGGATTGAAATATGGATTACAGAGGTAACGCAAAGAGGAATGATTACAATAGCTTTCAGTTCATACTCTCCTCTCAACAAGCTCTCAAAAAGCAAAACAAATCCTTTTCTAGAGCTAACCCTAATTTTCTCTCCAAAAGTCTAACCCTAACTCCAGGGTTCTCCCCTATTTATAGCATTTGCTAATGGGCCTCCAACCCATTAAGCCCGCTACACCCGAACGGAACCGCCTCCACTTTTGCCGCTTGCGAAAAGACCTTTCGCCTTGCGCACCTTTCCGAAGCCTCCCAGACACCTTGTTGTGCACGACTCGCAACCGCTTCAAGATTCGCGCCGCCTTCGACACATCCCGACCGCTCGACCTCAACGCCTCCGCGCTTAGTCCGTCCACGTGTCTCGCCACGACTCCATCTTGATGCCCGCAACAACACGCATAAAAACACATCACATAGCATTGCACAATATCATAGCATCAATATTTGTATAAGACTCAAACTCATACACGATCAAAATCACAATTTATCCTTCTACGCACGATTCGACATAATCGAAGTTCCAAGATTTTACAAATGAAGTTCCGATTTCGAACATCCGCACTTGTCAGTCTATCGGAAGTTCCGCTCAACACGGCGGTACTTCGATCTTCTAACATCCGACTTTCCGATATTAAATTCGATTAGGATCTCAGAGAACACTCAATGTCGATTATCGGACACTCGCTACCCCTTGTGCGGAAGTTCCGATTTCCTTCAATGAGACCAAAACCCAGAAAATTGGAAGATCCTATTTCCAACGCCAGAGTTCGATTTATCGAACTTCCGCTCCATACAATGCGGTAGTTCCGATTTCCGACTCGGCCCGAAACACCCAAACCGAAAAACTCAACTCTCAATCTAATCAACACACTTGTCAAATACTCATCACTCAGAGTGGAGGACCTCTCACATGGTCTCTCAATCTCCCCCTTGATGAGTATATTGACAATTACCGAAAAAGCATAAGATGAGTTTGAGATTACAACAACCAAGGTCTAAACAAGAGTAATTAAGCTCAAGACCAAGTTGACAAAAGAGAAAGACTTGAGATGAGATGAAAGAGCAATTTTCGCACAAAACTCAAGGCTTTTCTCCAGAAGGCTTTTTCTCACAAAAATTCTCCCCCTTTGGCAATAAAATCATCAATATGTAGAAAAGGGAGGAAAAGACTATATGATGATCATTTTAAGCATTAGGAGCCATGTAGATTATCCAAAATGATTATTAGAGAATTACACCAAGCCATAACACAGAAGAATGCTATCAAGATCATGACAATTGATGTAGAGAATAGCTAAGATGTAAAATCCATAATCGATTAATGATCCAATTCTTTAGCAGTCAAATAAGTCAAGATTGAAATCTAGCTAAAGATATCCAAGGATGATGCAAGCCATGTCAAATAATCTAAGTTGAACCAAGAAGACTCATCGAAGCAGCTTTAGAGTGCTACCATTGAAGAAGGACTCATTTTATCCGTAACTCGGTCTCTTTGAAGATAAGCAATTTTAGCACATTTTTCTTTTCTCAAGACTTTTATGGTTTTATCTCAGTAAAGCAAGCTCTGGACTAGGTGCCATCCACAACTGCCTCCTGAGCTTCAACCATTTTTTTTAAACCATGTGCTAGATCCCAAGCCTTATGCGACCACTCCAAGCAACAGACTTAAGGAGGTGATCTTAGGTCATCCAAGGCTCCCCCTGAGTTCATGCCTAGTGCAATGGCAAGCCGTCTCATGAGAAAGATTTGGTGAGATCAGTTTTTTCGCACAAAAGAGATCATTTTTGCTTTTGAAGTTTTTAGACCAGTGATTAGAGATAAGTCATGTTTCTTAACAAACTGACATAGCTTACTCAAAAGTTCAAAAGGGATTCAGGACTCAACTCAGCCTACTTAACATGGCGAAAATCATAAAAGGATAGTTTCAACCAGACTAGTCTCAAGAGCTATCATGACAAGATTTTAATTCAAGTTTAGCATTTTTAAATACCTTAGCAAGGCAAAGACTAAACTACACATAAAAAGTCATGATAGATCTAGCAGTTTAGCATAAATCATGGCAAGATGTAAAACAGTGAAAACATATCATAAGGGATAATAAACAAGACTCCATTTGATTATAATGCAATGCGGAATGAAATGCACAAAATCCAGATTCCTTTGAATGAGATGCATCTTTTAATTCAAAGTTGAGTTATGACAAAATTAAGAGTATGGAATAACCAAGAATAACTCCCCCTGAACCAAAGGAACAAAAACGAGAATCTGATAAGTAAACCAGAAAAGGCAGTCCTTTAGAGCATAGAAAAGATATAGAGAAAACTATCGCTCAGACAGTTCTTATCTACCCCATATGATTCTAGGACTATCACCGATCTACACATACACTAAGGAGCAAACACTGCCCTCTGTCACCCAAGGGTGGCCCGACCCTGCTAGAACCTATAAGAAGTGAGTAAGCTCTACTTAGAGAAGGAAGAGACGGCTAATAAGCAAGATCCTAGAACCACAAGATAAGAAGTAGCCACAAAGCAATTGTGGCAAGATAACCACTCTAACCTATCTTTGGAAGGTCTTTGACCAAATATTAAAAGAAATGTAACGTAAAGGAGTAAGAGTATAATATAATATAATACAAGAGTAGCACAAAGCTCCTCACAAAGAATCCGTAAGGACAAACCACCCCAAGATCTCCCGCAGAATGAAACCGAGCCGCCCAGAGGCTTAGTGAAGATATCGCCAACGGTGCTCACTCTCCACAAACTGGAGCACAATGTCACCCTTCTCTACATGGTCTCAAGAAAGTGATATCGATATCAATATGCTTGGTCCGAGAATGTTGCATCGGGTTCTTGGCAATGCAAATCGCAGACGTGTTATCACGTAAGAGTGGAACGCAATGATAGATAACCCAAATCTCGCAGGTCGAGAACATCCAAAGCACTTGGCTACAAAGAATCGGCCGCGAGAACGTGCTCGCCTCTCGCAGCGGATGCGCAACACCGGATTGCTTCCTCGACGACCGGAGACGAGAGAAGTGTCAATGAATTGGCAAGTGCCGAAGTGCTCTTCCTATCTATCCTCTGACCAATAAATCAGATCGGAGAAGGCTCTAAGAGATAGACAAGAGGAGGAGGAGTACCGGATACCATAGTCAATGGTAGCTCAAAGGTACCGAAGATGCGCTTCACCGCCCGACGGTGAGATACACGAGGAGAAGCTCAAACCGAGCACAAAGACACACGTAAAAGTGTATGTCCGGTCTCGAGGCCGTGAGGTACAAGAGAGAGCCAATCATGCTCCCAAATCCTTTTGGTCAATGTGTTCGCCGCCTTCATCCGGATCCAGAGCATTTGTAGATGCCATTGGAGTTGATATCGGCTTTCCATCATTCATGTCTAAACGCTTCAGAGGTCTCGAGTGTATTTGCCTTGATGAAGAAAGGTACCTCCCGAGTCTGTTTGATTTGGAAGCCAAGGAAGAAGCTCAACTCGCCCATCATGCTCATTTCAAACTCCGAGCTCATGACATCTAAAACCGGGAAACGAGCATGCGAGGAGCCGCCAAAGATAATGTCATCCACGTAGATCCGACGAGCGGAAGATCGGTGCCAAGACGGCGGATGAACAAGGTTTTGTCAATTTTACCCATCTCAAAACCATGGCTCAGAGATAGGACTTAAGCCTTTCATACCAAGCTCAGGAGCCGCTTGAGTCCATACAAAGCTTTGGAAAGCTTGTAGACATGGTTAGGGTATTTGGGGTTCTCGAAACCAGAGGTCAGTCTCACATAGACTTCTTCCTCAATAAGGCCATTGAGGAAGGCACTCTTGACATCCATCGGTAGAGCTTGAAACCCTTAGAAGTCGCAAAGGCAAGCGTGATTCTAATGGCTTCAAGTCTAGCTACAAGGGCAAAAGTCTCTTCAAATCTAGACCCTCAACTTGAGAGTACCCCGAGCTACCAAATTTAGCCTTGTTTCAATGACTAAACCATCTTCACTTTGCTTGTTCTTGAACACCCATTTGGTCCCAATGATATTGTGACCTTGAGGAGGCTCAACAAGGGACCGCACCTTGTTTCTTTCAAAGTTTTCCAATTCCTCGTGCATGGCGTTAGTCCATGACTCATCAGAAAGAGCATGACAAACGTCTTTGGGCTCAAACGAGGCAACAAAGGCGTAATGGAGCAGAATAGAGACATGCCGGTTTTGAACGAGTGACACGCTCAAGAGGTCTCCAATGATCTGCGCTCAAGGATGGTCCTTTGAATGTGTCTTGGAGGTCCAGTGGTGAGATGAAGAAGTGGCCTCTACCTCATGATCGATGAGATAGGAACAGAGCCACTAGCTTCAGAAGAAGCAGAAGGTAAGGGCTGATCTCCTCGAGGTGCAGTGGAAGAAGGCACCTCAAGAGGAGGAGAAAGAACTGGATCAGGTAGACAACCTTCATCTCCGTCTTCCTCTTCGTCCACAAAGATGGACTCGGCATCGCTCTAAAGAACTCGAGATATCGTGCCTAGTCCCTGGTGGCCTCATCGAAGGTCACCTCACAGTCTCTAACAATTTACTAGACTCAGATTCCTGACTCTATAGGCACGAGAAGAAGTCGAGTAACCCGTAAAGATCCCATCACAAGATCGTGACTCGAACTTATCTAGGTTCCCGGACTTCGTAATAAAACACTTGCAACCAAACACACTAAAATGCGAGACGCCTGGTTTTCGCCATATCTCAACTCATAAGAGGTGCGATGCAAGAGTGCCCAAGAAAACTCTCATAGAAACATGACAAGCAAAGAGCAATTGCCTCACCTCAAAACTTCCTAGGTGTAGAGTACTCATCAAGCATCGTCCCTGCCATCTCGACTAAGGTACGGTTCTTCCTCTCCACAACGCCATTTTGTTGGGGGACGATGGAGACGAGAACGGTGCTCTACACTGCCTCACCACAAAACTCTCAAAGTAGGAATTCTTGAACTCGGTGCCATTATCGCGAATTGCTCGTAATGCACAGGAGCTCAACGAAAGCCTACTAAAAGACCACGAAAAGAGTAAACGTCTCATCCTTCGAGGCTAAGAAAACACCCAAGAATACCTCGAGAAGTCATCGACCACGACAAGCACGTACCACTTCCCTCCCATCGATCGCACTCTATTTGGTCCCATTGTGTCCATATGGAGCGCTTGACCGGTGCATCTGTCATAGTCATCAGATGCTGGAGGATGTGAAGGAAGAACCATTTTGCCGTGCCGGCAAGGAGCACAAACAAGATCCTTGACCATTTTGAGTTTCGGCAAACCACGAATGAGATCGTGGCCGCTAACTCGGTCGATGATCAAATCCTATATGACCAAGTCTCCTATGCCAGAAAGTCAAATCACGGATTGAAGTTACTAAACACCTGAGAGGATCACCAGAAGACTCAGAAAAATCAGCACGAAAGATCCTCCCATACCGAGAAATCCCGCAAACCAGACTACCCGAAGAATCAAGAATTTTGCAATTGTTTTTCTTAAAGCTCACCTCATAACCGTCATCAGTAAGCTGAGAGACTGAAAGCAGATTATACTGCAGCTTACTTACTAAAGCAACATCTTTCAAAATAAAGGAATTATTAATGCTCACTTTACCTTTAGCGATGACGCGCCCAAATGAAGCATCTCCAAAGGTGATCGTCTCATCACCTGGAGCGCGGGCTAGGGAAGAAAACCAACGAGATTCACCAGTCATATGACGTGAACAACCGGAGTGTAACACCCTGACCCAAAATCGGCTCAATGCCCAGCCCACCGTGGGGCGGACCCGCCCACACATAGCTTAAATACAACCTGAGTTGTCAATGTCAAGACTCCATAACTTACTAAGTCAGGCCCAGCCCATACTAGGCATGTGGTCGTACAATAAGGCCCAGTTCAATGGCGCACAAAGTTAAGTCCTTAATTGACTAAGGCAAGACTTCCGCTTTAACCCAAATCACAAAGTTTAATAAGCACAGCTCCACCATTCACACGTAATCCACCACTTGCCTCGCCTAAATCTTTTCCCACCCTGTTGATTAAGTGCAACACATGCCATCAACGAGTAATAGCACACAGCACACACAGATTCATCACACAGTTCCATAATCACTTAGTCAAGTTTATAATTGCAACTCTCACATGGAATGATGACTCGTGGCATGGCTAAGCAGTCTAATCGCATCTAACCAACCCACGTTGGTGCTACGATAATACCAACTAATTATTAACCAACCTAGGGTGACAAAAGATCATGGCATACAATAGACAAGGTGGCATAACAATTTGGATTTAATAACTACACCCAAAAGCATTTAAATAAATACTTGAAATAGAATGCAATACATTGAAACAAAGTATTTTGGCGGGTTCAAAATGATCAAAGGTATAACTTGCCTTGGAATAGATCTAGATATTGGTCTTGGTCTTGAGGTGCTCCTTCTTCTGCAAAATTCCCCGAAGTATCGACGTCTACTCGCAAACGAGACAAAAGAAACAAAACAAATAAATAACAGAGGCAAAACAAACTCCAAACATTAAATAAAATTCATAAATAAATAGATCTGAATTTTATATGAATTTACAAATTTGAATGGGCTCAATTGGACTTCGGATGCAAAAGATATGGGCTTTGGAAGATTGGAAAAATCAATAAAACCCTAAATTGGATTTTCTCGAATTTCCCGAATTATTTTTATAAAGGAAAATCGGATTATTGCGCAATGCTTGCGTCAGCCGAGAATTTCCGGAAAAAGAATTATATTTAAAAAGAATTCTGACATGTGGGACCCATCGCCGGGCCTCGGGTTCACGTGGACCGAGTGCACCAACCGAGGGAGATCCGCGCGATGGATCGGCAAGACACGACGCGCGTGTCTTGCGCTGTCTGGCGCCACGCTGCCGCCACACCAAAGATCAAGCCGACGCGCGGCGCGTCAGGCGATAACGGCGGTGGCGCCGGACCGATGGTCACCGCGAACAGCGGCGACTTCGCCGGCAGATGAGTGGTACCAACGTAGAGGAGGCTAATGCGCACACATGGGCTTGGTTTGAGCACAGGGTTGATCGAGATGGCCGTGGCAGGAAGAAGCGCGAGAGAGCTCGGGTTTTGTCGGACGGCGCCCGCGATGCTCGGCGACGAAGGTGCGCACGAGGTAGCTCGTGACTTGCCGATCACAATGGTGCGATCGGTGGAGCAAGGGCGACGACGACGGCGGCGCAATCCACCGGAGAAGAAGTTCGGCCGAAAACCCTAAAGCTTAGAATGCGGCGGCGCTAGGGCGATCGGGGCGATGGGAGTGGCGGATTAGGGTTACGGAGGCCCGGGCGGAGCTAAGGGAGTATTTATAGACCTGGAGATGCCGAGATTTGGAAACCCCCAAATCGGATCCGAAACAACCGGGTTTTTGAATTCCAAGATTTTGGAGATTGAAACCGTTCGGGTTTGATTTGGTTTGAAACGGATATGGAATAACCAGAGATATGATTTGGCGGGGTCGGCGCGAAGAATAAGCAACTGAATCGGTTTTGTCGGATAAACTTGAAGCTCCAGCAATGGCGGGCGAGAGCGCGGGCGCGAGGGAGAAGAAAGCCCGCGGAGACGACGACCCTGTAGCGGTCCCACCTGGCAGAGAGAGCGAGGGCGAGTGGGTGCAGCGCCGCGCGATGGAAATCCAACGGCTAGAAGCGAACGCGACGAGCGAAGGAAGCGAGATCACGGCAAAGCCACGCGGCGACAATCCAACGGGTCAAGGCGGGTTGAGCGCGTCGCGTCCGATCGGAGACGAGGGCACGCGTCGAGCATCCAACTGACGAGAGCGGCCGGGCGAGATGGTGGCGGCCGAATAGTCTTGGGCTTCGCCCAAGATCTTCAAGGATTTAAAATAGGTTTTTCTTTAAATAAATCCGAAAATGCAAATAGCAATTAGAAAATAGCAAATGACTTTGGAAAAATTCGTAAAATTCTATAAAATATATCCAAGCATATAAAATCTAAATAAAATAGTTTTGACAATTGTTGATGTTGGGATTAAGCACATTAAATCAATTTGTCCTTAAAGTCCATATTAAGCTTTTTAAATTAATATTGAATAAATCCAAATGATGAATTTTCTTGCTACTAATATTTAAAAGATTTTTAAAGCTCAAAATTGGGATGTTACAAACCTCCCCCTTAAACGAATCTCGCCCCGAGATTAGGCTAGCTAGAGAAAAGGCTAGGGAACTCGATTTCAACTCTTCTTCACGCTCCCACGCCGCTTCTCCTTCCGAGTGGTTACTCCATTGGACTTTGCGTAAACGAACGGTCTTGCTTTCGTGCGGCTCTGCGACATCCAAAATCCTAACAGTCGCTTCTTTGTACGTGAGATCCTCCTTCGCCTCAATTGACTCCAACGGGTCCGCTTCTTCTCGCACACGAAGACACTTCTTCACCGAGAGACATGAAAGACATCATGCACTCGCTAACGATCGTGGTAGCTCCAATCGTACGCAACTTCTCCACGGCGTTCCAAAACCTTGAATGGACCCACATACCTTGGAGCAAGCTTCCCTTTGGTGTGGAATCTCTTAACACCTCCGAGCGGAGTAACTCAAGATACACAAAATCCTCCGTTCAAAGTCGAGGTCACGACGACGATTATCGGCATAACTCTTTTGCTCGGATGGGCTATCTTTAACCTCTCTCGATCATAGCAACTTGTTCTTCGCTTCTGAATAATATCTCGCCCGAACACTACACGCTCATTTGCCTCTCACTAATTCAACGGAGTTCTCGCAGCACGCACCGCATGAGCTTCAAATGGTGACATCTCGCAAACCGGCTTGATAACCGTTGTTGTACGAGAATTGCGTGATACGGTAAACTTTTATCCCAACGGTAGCATTAGCTAAGGCACATGCTCTTAACATATCTTCTAATATCTGGTTGACTCTTTTCACCGTCCATCCGCTGCATGGATGATAAGCGATCAAATTCGATGAGTTCCTGTGGCTTCATGTAGACTCGCGTAAACGAGAGGTGAATTGAGATCCTCGATCCGACACTATCTTCTTAGGCACACCGTGCGCATCGACGATTTTTGACATATACAATTCCGCCAAGCGGTCTCTCGAGTAAGTGGTTTTGATCGCAAGAAATGGGCAACCTTAGTCAAACGATCCACTATTACCCAAATCGAATCATAACTCGATTTAGTCTTGGGTAGTCCGTAATAAAATCCATACCGATCTCTTCCCACTTCCATTACGTATCTTTGGTTGTAGCAATCCGCTGGTCTCGATGCTCGCTTTACTTTTTGACACACGCCGCATAAAGCAACGAACTCGCGACGCCTCGCTTTAAGTTTGGCCACCAAAACTTATTCTTAACATCCCGATACATCTTAGTGCTTCCAGGTGAATTGAATACTTTGAGTCATGGGCTTCCTTCGTAATCACCGCCTTAATCCATCAATATCCGGTACAGATACGCCCATTGATCCACAAGATATCCCGATCATCCGTGGTAAAGTCTTTAAATTTTCCTTCGACATCTTCTTCTTGAGATCAACAAACTCGTAATCCTTAGGTTGAGCTTCACTTAACTGCTTCTCTCAGTAGACTGTACTTCCAAATTGGCCACAAATCCTTAGGAACAACTTCTAGTCAGTAGCTTCCGAATTCCTCCCAAGTTCTCAACACAACTCTTTTGCTTCCAGAGCATTGCGGAGCTCTTACGACTCAAAGGCATCCAGAACTACATTGGCCTTACCAGATGGTAATGGATTCCAAGATTATAATCCTTTATTAATTCCAACCATCTTCTCTGCTCTCATGTTCAAATCGATCGAGTGAATATGTACTTGTGCTCTTATGATCGTGTAGACTTCGCAATGACATCGATGAGATAATGACGCTAAATCTTCAAGGCATGCACTACAAAGACTAGTTCCAAATCATGGGTAGGATAGTTCTCTTCATGAGGTCTTAATTGCCTTGACGCATAGCGATGACTCTTCCTTCTTGCATAAGGACACATCCTAGTCCTTGACGCCAAGCATCACAAGAGATATCAAAATCCTTACTAATATCCCAAAACTAGCATGAGGGTCAAGTCGACGCTTCTTCAATTCTTGAAAACTTTCTTCACAAGTCGGGTCCAAATGTACTTCTTCTCTTTCTTCAATAATTGCGTAAGAGGCTTAGCAATCGTTGAGAACCCTTCAATGAAACGACGATAGTATCTCGCCATTCCCAAGAAACTACGAATTTGAGTAACCGTCTTGGGTCGCTCCCAATTCATTCTGACTTTAACCTTCCGGTCAATCGCTACTCCTTAATTTGTCATCACATGACCGAGAAAATCAACTTTCTTCTTCCAAAAGTCACACTTGCTGAACTTGGCATACTGGTGATGTCCTCTCGAGCTTCTCTAGGATTAATCTCAAATGTTCAGATGTTCTTCTTCCGACTTTGAGTATACCAAAATATCATCAATGAATACTACCACGAACTTATCCAAATATTCCATGAATACTTTGTTCATCATGTTCATGAAATAGGCAGGGCATTAGTCAATCCAAAAGACATGACTAGAAATTCATAATGTCCATACCGGTTGAGAAAGCGGTCTTTGGTACATCCTTAGGACAAATCTTCAAGTGATGGTAACCTCGATCGCAGATCGATCTTAGAGAATACTCGGCTCCTTTCATCCGGTCGAACAAATCATCAATTTCGGGCAATGGGTACTTATTCTTGATGGTGACCGTTTAGAGAACGATAATCGATACACATTCTCATACTTCCATCTTTCTTCTTGACGAACAAAAGCGGTGCTCCCCATGGCGATTTAACTAGGTCTTACAAAACCTTTCTCCAAGAGTTCTTCTATCCGCTTCTTCATTTCCACAAGTTCATCGACCGCATCCGATAGGGTCTCTTGAAATTGGTGCTTTGTTCTCGGCACTAGATCGATGACAAACTCAATGTCACGGTCGGTGGCATTCCCGTAATTCTTCCGAAATACGCCCGATAATCTCTCGACTACTGTACGTCTTCCAAAGAAAGCGTCTTCGCATCGTTGACTACCAAATGTCCATCACGCATCGAGGTGGCTAGAAATTCAACTTTCTTTCTGTGGTATCCTCTATTGTTACGGCTCTTGACCACAATCTAGCATCGCTTTATGTTTGGTTAACCAATCCATACCAAGGATGACATCTATGGTCCGAGTGTCTAGAACTATTAGGTTGGCTAGAAACTCAACTTCGACTATGAGTAGCCTAGCTCCTAAACAACCAACTTTAGAACTTAGCTCGCTCCAGCGATCGACTAACAGAGTATGCTTAAGATGCATAACTTCCAATTTGTTCTTAGTTGCAAAAATTCGAGAAACAAACGAATCAAGAGCTCGTAATCAAACAGAATCGATGCGGTATCGAATTTACTAGGAACTTACGATTACAAGTCAACGTGCTTCTTGGGCTCCTTCCAGAGTGACGTGGTTGACACGACCTCGACCACCGATGGCGGTGCTCCTCCGGATTGACCGTAGCTTGAGAAGTTCCTTGATGGTTGCCTTGTACCGTGTCTTGGTGGTGTATTCCCAAGGTTGAAGCGTCATTGGAGTGATAGTCCCATTCTCGCGACATCGGTTGGCGAAATGCCCTGGCCGACGGCTGTAAAGCAAACTCGTTGTATTCTCGTGGGTTGCTTATCGGATTGGGGTTGATCGTGCGGGGTTGCGAAAGTTTCGAGCAAGCGGGCGAGGTCTTTGAAGTTGGTGCAGTGGTCCGCGACTCGTGGTGGAAAACGGCTAAAGCTGCGGTGGAATCATTCTTGCCCTCACCGGGTTGGTGACTTCCTTGCCGAGCCATTCGCGCTACGATGATCTTCCAATTCCTTGCGCTTATCCTCTAGAATCAAAGCCTTGTTGATTAACTCTTGAAAATCGGGAAAGGTGTGGGCGATCAAGTTGACTTGAAGTCCGGTGTTCAATCCTTTCGTAAAACGACTGACGAGCCTTGTCGGTGGCGACATCTTCTCGAGATATCGAGCAAGTTGTGAGAACTTGTTGAGGTAATCATCAGCGACATTCCTCCTTGCTTGAGAGCACGGAATTCATCCTTCTTTAGATCCATGATTCCTTCGGTACATGATCTTGGCGAAAAGCGCCAGAACTCTTCCCAAGTAATATCTTGTATGTTCCATGCATTTGCGACAGAAGTTTTCCCACCATTCGCGGCAATGCCTTCCATCCGTGAGAGGCGCATGTAACTTTTTCATGATCGCCGCATTGAGTGATCGCAGCTTCCTCCCAATGACACGGCCAATCATCGCCTTCTCATCGTGAGACATGTCCGTAAAAGGTTGGTGGGCGGGTCCTCATAAACTCCGCCAACTTGGATGATCCATTGTGATCATGAGCAACTGGGGCTCCATTGTGATCCGATTGTTGTTGTTCGATTATTCATAGCTTGCATCCGATTCATCATGGTGTACATCACCGGAGTGCAGCTGTCATGAATGCTCCAAAATTTCGCAGATCGATCAAGGTGCTTGTGGTGGAATTGCTTCTCCGGGATTTGCTCTGTCTTACGATACGGAGTATCGGAACCACTTGCGCAGCCTTGACGAGTCCGAACCATCCGTGAATCTCCAAGGGTTAGATAAGGTAGCAAGCACGAGATAAGTTGTAGAACTAAGCGGGGTAGGTAAAACCCAACATATTTTAAGAAAGCTCAAGCTGAAACTCTTATATTGATTAAGATAATAGTATGGCTTGCAACAAATGCCTAAGGGCCTTGCAGCTCATACTTGCACACAAAAATAAGGACAAACTTAAGCACACCAAACTACCGCCTAAAGGGCGACTCAAGACATAAAGCGGCTAAGCTCAAACAACGAGAATGACTACTCGATCAAATAGCCTCCAGCCCTTGACGGTGCTCCCCCGCTGTAGACACTGAAAGTGAGCTAGCATCCTCGCGAACCGATGATCGATGTCCGGGGATGGTGCAATAGGAGCAGTGTCCCCGTGCAGTCTTCTTTGGTGCTTCGCTCTTGCCTCTGCTGGCTCCTCCTCCGTTCACCGGTCCATCGCCTTCTTCAGGTCTTCCTCTTGATGTCTTCTTCGTGTCGCCCATAAAGAGTTTCTTCTAATATGGCGATCCTTTCTTGACTCTCTGAAGAGTCTCATAGGTACACTCCACTCAGAGCGGCTAACTCCAACGATTCCTCCCGAGCAATGCGAATCGGGCGAGATGCACGACGGTGGCGTTGTCTTCTCCCTCAGACGGAAACGTGCGGCGAGATCCACGTCGGAAGTGCGGGATGATAACGGAAAATCGTGTCACGAAGCTCTCGAGTAGATGTTGCAGATCCTCGGGATGGCAAGGCGCGAAGACTCCGGATTGCTTCAATCCAAATACTCCTTCGAATGAGATGTTCAAGTGGTTTGCTCGCCTTGGTGTTCGCTCTGGCGTAGATGGTCGATGGCGATCACTCCACGATCTCGGCCGCTCACAATCCAAGCACCGCCACGGTACAATGGACGATCGAACCCTCCAAGTACTTGTAGCAACTTCCAAAGCTCGGCGGCAAGTCCTCCCTTGCGCTCTCCATAACTCAAGACGAGGCATCATCCAAGATGGACAAGGATATGAAAACAACTTTAAAACAATGGGAGAGAAAGAATTTCAGCAATAGTTGAGTCAAGAGAGACATGAGATGAGTTAAGGAATTCAATTAATCTTGCAAGTTAATATTTGCTTTAGAAAATAGTTTTGGACTCACTAAGAACGGCCAATCTAACTAGGGTCAAGACCTACAACAAGATGGCTCGATACCATCCGTAACACCGACCCAAAATCGGCTCAATGCCCACCCACCGGGCGGACCACCACACATAGCTTAAATACAACCTGAGTTGTCAATGTCAAGACTCCATAACTTACTAAGTCAGGCCCAGCCCATACTAGGCATGTGGTCGTACAGTAAGGCCCAGTTCAATGGCGCACAAAGTTAAGTCCTTAATTGACTAAGGCAAGACTTCCAGTTTTAACCCAAATCACAAAGTTTAATAAGCACACACTCCACCATTCACACGTAATCCACCACTTGCCTCAGCCTAAATCTTTTCCCACCTGTTGATTAAGTGCAACACATGCCATCAACGAGTAATAGCACACAAGACACATGATTCATCACACAGTTCCATAATCACTTAGTCAAGTTTATAATTGCAACTCTCACATGGAATGATGACTCGTGGCATGGCTAAGCAGTCTAATCGCATCTAACCAACCCACGTTGGTGCTACGATAATACCAACTAATTATTAACCAACCTAGGGTGACAAAAGATCATGGCATACAATAGACAAGGTGGCATAACAATTTGGATTTAATAACTACACCCAAAAGCATTTAAATAAATACTTGAAATAGAATGCAATACATTGAAACAAAGTATTTTGAAAACTGGGTTCAAAATGATCAAAGGTATAACTTGCCTTGGAATAGATCTAGATATTGGTCTTGGTCTTGAGGTGCTCCTTCTTCTGCAAAATTTCCCGAAGTATCGACGTCTACTCGCAAACGAGACAAAAGAAACAAAACAAATAAATAACAGAGGCAAAACAAACTCCAAAAATTAAATAAAATTCATAAATAAATAGATCTGAATTTTATATGAATTTACAAATTTGAATGGGCTCAATTGGACTTCGGATGCAAAAGATATGGGCTTTGGAAGATTGGAAAAATCAATAAAACCCTAAATTGGATTTTCTCGAATTTCCCGAATTATTTTTATAAAGGAAAATCGGATTATTGCGCAATGCTTGCGTCAGCCGAGAATTTCCGGAAAAGAATTATATTTAAAAAGAATTCTGACATGTGGGACCCATCGCCGCCTCTCGGGTTCACGCGGACCGAGCGCACCGAACCGAGGGAGATCTCGCGCGGTGGATGGGCCACGACGCTGCAGGCCGGCGCTGATCTGGCGCCACGCGCCGCCACACCAAAGACTGGCCGACAGCTGGCGCCGAGTGGCGATAACGGCGGCGCGGCGCGCGGGACCGACGGTCACGGCGAACCAGGGCGATCGCGGCGATGAGTGGTACCAACGTGTAGAGGAGGCTAATGCGCACACATGGGCACCGTTTGAGCACTGGGTTGATCGAGATGGCCGTGCGCGAGGAAGAAGCGGAGAGAGCTCGGTTTTGTCGGACGGCGCCCGGCGATGCTCGGCGACGAAGGTGCGCACGAGGTAGCTCGTGACTTGCCGATCACAATGGTGCGATCGGTGGAGCAAGGGCGACGACGGCGGCGCGCAATCCACCGGAGAAGAAGTTCGCCGAAACCCTAAAGCTTAGAATGCGGTGGCGCTAGAGCGTCGAGGCGATGGGAGTGGCGGATTAGGGTTACGGAGGCCCGGGCGGAGCTAAGGGAGTATTTATAGACCTGGAGATGCCGAGATTTGGAAACCCCCAAATCGGATCCGAAACAACCGGGTTTTTGAATTCCAAGATTTTGGAGATTGAAACCGTTCGGGTTTGATTTGGTTTGAAACGGATATGGAATAACCGAGATATGATTTGGCGGGGGTCGGCGCCAAGAATAAGCAATCGAATCGGTTTTGTCGGATAAACTTGAAGCTCCAAAGAATGGCGCGAGAGCGCCGCGCGAGGGAGAAGAAAGCCCGCGGAGACGACGACCCTATAGCGGTCCCACCTGGCAGAGAGAGCGAGGGCGAGTGGGTGCAGCGCCGCGCGATGGAAATCCAACGGCTAGAAGTTTAACGCGACGAGCGAAGCGAAGCGAGATCACGCAAAGCCACGCCGCGACAATCCAACGGGTCAAGGCGGAGCGAGCGGCGTCCGACGGAGACGAGGGCACGCGCCGAGCATCCAACTGACGAGCGCGGCGGGCGAGATGGTCGGGCGCTGGCCGAATAGTCTTTGAGCTTCGCCCAAGATCGTTCAAGGATTTAAAATAGGTTTTTCTTTTAAATAAATCCGAAAATGCAAATAGCAATTAGAAAATAGCAAATGACTTTGGAAAAATTCGTAAAATTCTATAAAATATATCCAAGCATATAAAATCTAAATAAAATAGTTTTGACAATTGTTGATGTTGGGATTAAGCACATTAAATCAATTTGTCCTTAAAGTCCATATTAAGCTTTTAAATTAATATTGAATAAATCCAAATGATGAATTTTCTTGCTACTAATATTAAAAAGATTTTTAAAGCTCAAAATTGGGATGTTACACGAGTCTACAATCCGCACCTTTCCTTCCCAAATGACCTCGAGTCAAACAGAGTAAAGTCTCAAGATCGGGTGAATCAACAAATGATTTTGGCACCCAATACCGAGTAACACGGTAATGATGAAGTAGTCAAGCAAGACCGGCCTCTATCTACCCTACGCTCTCTGTCACTCAATAAGTCAAAGATCTCACTGTTGTCGGATCCGATCGCTATGGGAGAGCGAGTCGAAATGCCAAGAATATGTCGATCTCGCCGCGTAGCTATCTCGAAAGGAAAACGAGATCTACCTCGTGACGGCGGAGGTTACGACCAAAGGGAGCATGAGGACGAAACTCGTAAAACTCGGAAAAACCAAGTCCTCGATGCGCCCAAAATCATCGATGGAACAAATCTAGACCTCGTGTTGGTCTTAGGTGCACTCAAGATCCGGGTGACTTCGAATGTGCCTAAGAGACTCAACACGGTCTCTACGCGCGATCTTGGCGCGCCTGAAGCAATGATCAACTAAATGTCCATATTTCTGATAGAAGGTGCAATGATACTTCGCCTTACGAGAGGTCAAGCCGCAGTGGAATCACCTTGTCGCCGAAATCCTTTGAACAAAACCCACGACTTAAAATTTACTTTCTCGCCCTGGGCTTAGTTTTGATCACACACAGTGCTATGGTTTTGAGCACGATGTGGATGCTTCCTCATATCCTCCCGGATATCATATCCTAGACCCTGATTAAATCTGCAAATTTTAGATTTGTCTAGAATGAGATTGAGCTTCTTCTTGCCTCCTACAAACCTCTCGAGAGTGTTCATAAGATACTGACACTCCCGAAAGAGAGAGGTGCAAGAAGAGCAGGGGGAAGAAGAGACAGCAGAAGGAAAGGGAGCAGAAGAAGAACCAACAACAGAGGAAAGATTGGCTTGTGCACGCACACGGCCGACTTTGGGGGACAAATCCCATCGCTAGTGATTGGTACACGTTACTAGGCGTCTCTACCAAACCCTTAGGCTTCTTCCCAGCACACACAATACAAGCAGATGATTGTGTTTCTAGAAGGTCCTTAGTTAGCTTCACACATTTTTCATCCAATGCAACCAAATCACATTTTAGTTTATTACAATGATTGCAAGGTGAGCTAACCAGTCCTTAGAAGCATCTTGAGCCAATTTGTTATCGTGATCAATCATTTCTTGAAACCGCTTAGATACTGATTCTAATTCAAGCAGCTTAACTTAGGATAGTTTAAACAAGAAACAATAGGCTCTAGTAGCAGCCTTGAAATTCAAGAATTTTGTGATCCGCCTGCTTTAGGTTCATCTTGAGTTTATTACAATTTTCACAAGTTTCGTGCAGATCAAGCAACATGGTATAAAGACCTCTAAACGAATTGTCCTTAACCTCACATGAGGTGCAAGCAAGAATCTCAACAATAGTGGATGAATGAGGTGCTACCCTACTCATCTCTAATTCAAGAAGAAGGCTAATGTTCTCTACCTTAATCATGTCAAGTTGTGAGGACACACTATCATGTAAGGTCCTTAGTTTTTCCATATCATCAATCAAAGCACAAAGATGTGTCACATTCATCACGGAGGGAGCGGATGTAAGTAAAGTAAGCTCCCGTGATAGTCTAGCTACTTCCTTCTCCAACCCAAAGACACTTAGCCCTAGACTTAGCATGGAATCTACCTAGCTTAAGAAAAGCATCATTGTCGGGTCATAAGTGGGACTAACCTCATCGGAGTCGGAGTATAGCTCATTGTCGCTCGATTCGCCCCGAGGGCCATGAAGCACATGCCGAGAAGTTGCCGCCGCCCTTGGGGTCATGATCGCCCTTCCCATCATCGCCACTCCACCCCTCCACCTCGCCGGTGTCCAGCCTGGTCGAGGGGTGAGGACGCGATGGAACAGCTTCTTAGCCTTCCCAAAGTTGCGGAAACTCTTCTTGCCTTGGTCAGGTGCTGAGGGCTTCGTGTTGCGGTTCTTGTCGATGTAGTCGTTCTTGCTTGGACCGCCATAGTCACCTTTGCCCTTCCCAAGCTTGGGACGCTTGCTCGGATGTGGTTGGGGCCACCACACTCAAACAAATCACAGACCTCCTCTTTACCATCCCTCCTCCTCTTGTAAGCATGGGAAAACTTCCGAGCTAGGAGGGCTAGCTGCTCATCCTCAAGTCGCTCTAAGCGATCATCGCTATGTCACGAGAGCGCCTAGGAGAACCCACGATCGACTCGTAAGAAGATCCGAAGTGGGATCTGACTAAAGCCATCGACTGTGACTTCGACCTTCGAGAGACAATGTCAATCTCGTGAGTCTTGAGACGCGAGTACAGCGCATCAAGAGTCAGGGTCGAGAGGTCCGTGCTATCTTTGATGGTAGTCACTTTCATCTCCCAAACACGAAGATCAAGTGCAGAAAGCATCTGTCGAGCGTTATCCGAGTCGGGGTATGTAAGACCGACCGCCGAGGTTGCTCAAAATCTTGTGAAAACGCGAAAAGCACTCGCCTAGAGATTCACCAAAGAAGTATTTCAAATTTCATCAGATTCACGCTTGAACTGGTCTTGTCGAACCGCCTTAATCGGGTAGTGCCCTCATGGTATGCATCGAGGATCACCTGCATGTCGTAGCGTAAATCAAATGAGAAATGCGATCAAACTCACTTCTGCTCAAACCCTGAATGATTATGTTCCTTGCCTTAGCATTTGCCTCAACATCAGCCATGTTTCCCGCATTGATGTTTTCATCGGCAGAACAAAGAATCGACCTTCACCTTTCTCCGGATGGCATACCCCGAGCCCGGATGTAAGTTTCCATTCGCTCTTCCGTAGGGTAATCCGGACCATCAAAACTGGAGGCTTGGTGGAATACTTGTCCGCTGCCATGGCTCAACCGACCGTTAAGATCTATCAAGAAGAGCTAACCGCTCGATACCAATTGAAGGACGAAATGGCAACAGAGGGGGTGAATGGTGCCTAAAAATTAATACTCCCTTCACAGATTTAAAACCAGCCTACAAAGATCTCTGAAGATCTAAAGAAAGTAAATGAAGCAAGATCAAATAACAAAAACAAGTTTCAGTCGTTTTTCCGAAATCGGAAGTTCCGGCAGATTGCGGAAGTTCCAAGAAGGTATATCGCGAAGTTCCGCTATGTATTTCACGCATAAAATCTAAGTCTGATTATCCCGATCAAGAACAGAACGCTCGGTTTTTGCCCAAAAATCCAAACTACTTAATCTTGAATGCTCTTCTCAGGTCAAGTTTTACAGGACATCATCCTAAACACCATCTTGACCTTATGGAGAAGAATCGCAACCAAAGATTCAATAATCGAACCAAAAACGGATTTCTTGAAGAAGGGGCAAGAAAGACCAAAACCAATGATAAGCTTAGATTCTCGATTCTTAGAGCATGAAACTTTGAGGAAGTAATAGCAATACCAAAACGATTCTAGATATGAAGTTTCATGCTATCTCATAAAACGAATCAAAAGATATGCCAAAACCCTAGATATTCAACATGAACAGAGAGAGAGAGTTGCAAAATCAAATAATCAAACCTCGATTTCATTGATTGAAATATGGATTACAGAGGTAACGCAAAGAGGAATGATTACAATAGCTTTCATTCATACTCTCCTCTCAACAAGCTCTCAAAAGCAAAACAAATCCTTTTCTAGAGCTAACCCTAATTTTCTCTCCAAAAGTCTAACCCTAACCTGTGGTTCTCCCTATTTATAGCCTTTGCTAATGGGCCTCCAACCCATTAAGCCCGCTACACCGAACGGAACCGCTCCACTTTTGCCGCTGCGAAAAGACCCTTTCGCCTTTGCGCACCTTTCCGAAGCCTCCAGACACCTTGTTGTGCACGACTCGCAACCGCTTCAAGATTCGCCGCCTTCGACACATCCCGACTGCTCGACCTCAACGCCTCCGCGCCTAGTCCGGTCACGTGTCTCGCCACGACTCCATCTTGATGCCCCGCAGTCAACATGCATAAAAACACATCACATAGCATTGCACAATATCATAGCATCAATATTTGTATAAGACTCAAACTCATACAAAATCAAAATCACAATTTATCCTTCTCGCACGAGCTCGACATAATCGGAAGTTCCAAGATTTACCACAAATGAAGTTCCGATTTCGAACATCCAAGATTTGTCAGTTATCGGAAGTTCCGCGCTCAACACAGCGGTACTTCCGATCTTCGGAACATCCGACTTTCCAGATATTAAATTCCGATTAGCATCTCAGAGAACACTCAATGTCAGAATTATCGGACACTCCGCTACCCCTTGTGCGGAAGTTCCGATTTCCTTCAGCCGAGACCAAAACCCAGGAAAATTGGAAGATCCTATTTCCAACGCCGGTAGTTCCGATTTATCGGAACTTCCGCTCCATACACAGCGGTAGTTCCGATTTCCGACTCACGGCCAAAGCATACCCAAACCGAAAAACTCAACTCTCAATCTAATCAACACACTTGTCAAATACTCATCACTCAGAGTGGAGGACCTCTCACATGGTCTCTCAATCTCCCCCTTGATGAGTATATTGACAATTACCGAAAAAGCATAAGATGAGTTTGAGATTACAGTCAACCAAGGTCTAAACAAGAGTAATTAAGCTCAAGACCAAGTTGACAAAAGAGAAAGACTTGAGATGAGATGAAAGAGCAATTTTCGCACAAAACTCAAGGCTTTTCTCCGGAAGGCTTTTTCTCACAAAAATTCTCCCCTTTGGCAATAAAATCATCAATATGTAGAAAAGGGAGGAAAAGACTATATGATGATCATTTTAAGCATTAGGAGCCATGTAGATTATCCAAAATGATTATTAGAGAATTACACCAAGCCATAACACAGAAGAATGCTATCAAGATCATGACAATTGATGTAGAGAATAGCTAAGACAGAAAATCCATAATCGATTAATGATCCAATTCTTTAGCAGTCAAATAAGTCAAGATTGAAATCTAGCTAAAGATATCCAAGGATGATGCAAGCCATGTCAAATAATCTAAGTTGAACCAAGAAGACTCATCGAATAGCTTTAGAGTGCTACCATTGAAGAAGGACTCATTTTATCCGTAACTTGATCTCTTTGAAGATAAGCAATTTTAGCACATTTTTCTTTTTCAAGACTTTTATGGTTTTATCTCAAGAAAGCAAGCTCGACTAGGTGCCATCCACAACCGCCTCCCGAGCTTCAACTATTTTTTTAAACCATGTGCTAGATCCAAGCCTTATGCGACCACCCAAGCAAAGACTTAAGGAGGTGATCTTAGGTCATCCAAGGCTCCCCGAGTTCATGCCTAGTGCAATGGCAAGCCGTCTCATGAGAAAGATTTGGTGAGATCAGCTTTTTCGCACAAAAGAGATCATTTTTGCTTTTGAAGTTTTTAGACCAGTGATTAGAGATAAGTCATGTTTCTTAACAAACCGACATAGCTTACTCAAAAGTTCAAAAGAGATTCAGACTCAACTCACCTACTTGACATGGCTAAAATCATAAAAGGATAGTTTCAACTGGATTAGTCTCAAGAGCTATCATGACAAGATTTTAATTCAAGTTTAGCATTTTTAAATACCTTAGCATGGCAAAGACTAAACTACACATAAAAGTCATGATAGATCTAGCGCTTTAGCATAAATCATGGCAAGATGTAAAGCAGTGAAAACATATCATAAGGGATAATAAACAAGACTCCATTTGATTATAATGCAATGCGGAATGAAATGCACAAAAATCCGATTCCTTCGAATGAGATGCATCTTTTAATTCAAAGTTGAGTTATGACAAAATTAAGAGTATGGAATAACCAAGAATAACTCCCCAACCAAAGGAACAAAAACGAGAATCGATAAGTAAACCGTAAAAGGATCCTTTAGAGCATAGAAAAGATATAGAGAAAACTATCGCCGCATGTGTTCTTATCTACCCCATATGATTCTAGGACTATCACCGATCTACACATACACTAAGGAGCAACAACGTCCCTGTCTACCCAAGGGTGGCCCACCTCGCTAGAACCTATAAGAAGTGAGTAAGCTCTACTTAGAGAAGGAAGAGACGGCTAATAAGCAAGATCCTAGAACCACAAGATAAGAAGTAGCAACAAAGCAATTGTGGCAAGATAACCACTCTAACCTATCTTTGGAAGGTCTTTGACCCAAATATTAAAAGAAATGTAACCAGTAAAGGAGTAAGAGTATAATATAATATAATACAAGAGTAGCACAAAGCTCCCCTCACAAAGAATCCGTAAGGACAAACCACCCCAAGCTCTCCCCGCAGAGTCAAAACCGAGAGTCCGCCCAGAGGCTTAGTGAAGATATTCGCCAACCGGTGCTCACTCTCCACAAACCGGAGCACAATGTCACCCTTCTCTACATGGTCTCAAGAAAGTGATATCCGATATCAATATGCTTGGTCCGAGAATGTTGCATCGGGTTCTTGGCAATGCAAATCGCAGACGTGTTATCACGTAAGAGTGGAACGCAATGATAGATAACCCAAATCCCGCAGGTCGAGAACATCCAAAGCACTTGGCTACAAAGAATCGGTCGCAAAGAACGCACTCGGCCTCCGCAGCGGATCGCGAACACCGGATTGCTTCCTCGACGCACCGTGAGACGAGAAGTGTCAATGAATTGGCAAGTGCCGGTGTTTTCCTATCTATCCTACACCAATAAATCGTGACGGAGAAGGCTCTAAGAGATAGACAAGAGGAGGAGGAGTACCGATACCATAGTCAATGGTAGCTCAAGGTACCGAAGATGCGCTTCACCGCCGACGGTGAGATACACGAGGAGAAGCTCAAATCGAGCACAAAGACACACGTAAAAGTGTATGTCTCGTCTCGAGGCCGTGAGGTACAAGAGAGAGCCAATCATGCTCTCAAATCCTTTTGGTCAACAGTTCGCCGCCTTCATCCGGATCCAGAGCGTACCAGAGATGCCATTGAGTTGATATTGGCTTTCCATCATTCATGTCGAAACGCCTCAGAGGTCTCGAGTGTATTTGCCTTGATGAAGAAAGGTACCTCCCGAGTCTGCTTTGATTTGGAAGCCAAGGAAGAAGCTCAACTCGCCCATCATGCTCATTTCAAACTCCGAGCTCATGACATCGGAAACCGGGAAACGAGCATGCGAGGAGCCGCCAAAGATAATGTCATCCACGAGATCCGACGAGCGTAAGATCGGTGCCAAGACGGCGGATGAACAAGGTTTTGTCAATTTTACCCATCTCAAAACCATGGCTCAAGAGATAGGACTTAAGCCTTTCATACCAAGCTCGGGAGCTCGCTTGAGTCCATACAAAGCTTTGGAAAGCCTCAGAGACATGGTTAGGGTATTTGGGGTTCTCAAACCGTGAGGTCAGTCTCACATAGACTTCTTCCTCAATAAGGCCATTGAGGAAGGCACTCTTGACATCCATCTGGTAGAGCTTGAAACCCTTAGAAGTCGCAAAGGCAAGCGTGATTCTAATGGCTTCAAGTCTAGCTACAGGCAAAAGTCTCTTCAAATCTAGACCTCAACTTGAGAGTACCCCGAGCTACCACCTAGCCTTGTTTCAATGACTAAACCATCTTCACTTTGCTTGTTCTTGAACACCCATTTGGTCCCAATGATATTGTGACCTTGAGGAGGCTCAACAAGGGACCGGACCTTGTTTCTTTCAAAGTTTTCCAATTCCTCGTGCATGGCGTTAGTCCATGACTCATCGTAAAGAGCATGACAAACGTCTTTGGGCTCAAACGAGGCAACAAAGGCGTAATGGAGACAGAATAGAGACATGCCGCTTTTGAACGAGTGACACGCTCAAGAGGTCTCCAATGATCCGCTCAAGGATGGTCCTTTGAATGTGTCTTGGAGGTCCAGGTGAGATGAAGAAGTGGCCTCTACCTCATGATCGATGAGATAGGAACAGAGCCACTAGCTTCGAAGAAGCTGAAGGTAGGCCGATCTCCTCGAGGTGCAAGTGGAAGAAGGCACCTCAAGAGGAGGAGAAAGAAGCTCGATCGTAGACAACCTTCATCTCCGTCTTCCTCTTCGCCCACAAAGATGGACTCAGATCGCTCTAAAGAACTCGAGATATCGTGCCTAGTCCCTGACCGGCCTCATCAAGGTCACCTCAGTGTCTCTAACAATTTACTAGACTCACAGCCTGCACTCTATAGGCACGAGAAGAAGTCGAGTAACCCGTAAAGATCTCATCACAAGATCGTGACTCGAACTTATCTAGGTTCCTGACTCGTAATAAAACACTTGCAACCAAACACACGAAAATGCGAGACGCTGGTTTTCGCCATATCTCAACTCATAAGAGGTGCGATGCAAGAGTGCCCAAGAAAACTCTGTTAGAAACATGACAAGCAAGAGCAATTGCCTCACCCAAAACTTCCTAGGTGTAGAGTACTCATCAAGCATCGTCCCGCCATCTCGACTAAGGTACGGTTCTTCCTCTCCACAACGCCATTTTGTTGGGGGACGATGGAGACGAGAACCGTGCTCTACACTGCCTCACCACAAAACTCTCAAAGTAGGAATTTTGAACTCGTGCCATTATCGCGAATTGCTCGTAATGCACCGGGAGCTCAACAGAAAGCCTACTAAAAAGACCACTAAAAGAGTAAACGCCTCATCCTTCGAGGCTAAGAAAAACACCCAAGAATACCTCGAGAAGTCATCGACCACTTACAAGCACGCACTCACTTCCCTCCCATCGATCGCACTCTAGCCGGTCCCATCAGGTCCATATGGAGCGCTTGACCGTGCATCCGCTATAGTCATCAGAATCGAGGATGTGAAGAAGAACCATTTTGCCGCGCCGCAAGGAGCACAAACAAGATCCTTGACCATTTTGAGTTTCGCAAACCACGAATGAGATCGTACGCTAACTCGGTCGATGATCAAATCCTATATGACCAAGTCTCCTATGCCGTAAAGTCAAATCACGGATTCGGTTACTAAACACCGAGAGGATCACCGTAAGACTCGTAAAAATCAGCACGAAAGATCCTCCCATACCGAGAAATCCCGCAAACCGACTACCCAAGAATCAAGAATTTTGCAATTGTTTTTCTTAAAGCTCACCTCATAACCGCCATCAGAAGTCGAGAGACTCAAAGCGATTATACCGCAGCTTACTTACTAAAGCAACATCTTTCAAAATAAAGGAATTATTAATGCTCACTTTACCTTTAGCGATGACGCGCCTAAATGAAGCATCTCCAAAGGTGATCGCCTCATCACCGAGCGCGGCTAGGGAAGAAAACCAACGAGACTCACCACCATATGACGTGAACAACCGAGTCTACAATCCGCACCTTTCCTTCCCACCCGCGACCGAGTCAAACAGAGTAAAGTCTCAAGATCGGGTGAATCAACAGTGATTTTGGCACCCAATACCGAGTAACACGGCGAATGATGAAGTAGTCAAGCAAGACCGACTCTATCTACCCTACGCCTCGTCACTCAATAAGTCAAAAGATCTCACCGTTCCGATCCGATCGCTATGGGAGAGCGAGTCGAAATGCCAAGAATATGTCGATCTCGCCATGAGTAGCTATCTCGAAGGAAAACGAGATCTACCTCGTGACAATGGTTACGACCAAAGGGAGCATGAGGACGAAACTCGTAAAACTCGTAAAAACCAAGTCCTCGATGCGCCCAAAATCATCGATGGAACAAATCTAGACCTCGTGTTGGTCTTAGTTGCACTCAAGATCTAGGGTCGACCTCGAATGTGCCTAAGAGACTCAACACGTCTCTACGCGATCTTGGCGCGCCAAGCAATGATCAACTAAATGTCCATCTTTCTGATAGAAGGTGCAATGATACTTCGCCTTCTGAGAGGCCGAATGTCGGACCCCCGGGTGTCACACAACCCCGAGACCCTCTGTGCATACCAAGCTAGTCCCATGATCGCAGAGCTAGCTTGCACGCATACAACAATGATGTAATCATAACCATTCAACAACGAACTAACGAAGCGCATAAAGTAATATTAATTAAAACGGCAAAGACCTTATGGTCAAGGTTCTACAAAAGTCGCCTCACGTGGCTTAGCAACAACAGAGTATCCGGCAAATGAAATCTCAAAATACGTGGAGCCCAATCGACATGCCCACAGCAATCGAGTGGAGGACGTGACCTAGTTCGCAAAGTCTTCAAAGTAGCCTTCTTCATAGTACTCAACATTCCCTGTTTCTTCTGCTGGGACTGATCAACAAAGGGCATAAAGCCGTGAGTACATAAAGTACTCAAAGAAGTCGTAGAGAAATGTATGCACATAGTATTCATGCCAGCTTAAACAAGGATGTCTTTATGGTTAATTTGCGTAAAGCAAGTTTAATAAATAAATACAATAATTAGATTGCAAAGGTGGTTTTAAAAGAATAATACATAGATAACCAAGTTCTTTTGAATCAAACGGTGAACATCCCGCTCACTTCCCAACCATTCCAACCAAACGCTTCCATCGAACCAAACCATATTTTTGAAAATACTACTTGCGCGAAATCACTGTGCATGTCCGTGAATCGGGACACGGCTATTCAATAGATTTTGACACTCGCAGAGGTTGTACACTTTACCCACAAGAGATAAATCACTTGTAATGTCCGTCTCGACACACTTCCGAGGGTGCGCGACTAAGTGACTATCACAAGGCCTTTACAAAGTTCCATTTTGCCTCGGTTCTCGCTCGCTAAGGTTTCGCCATCACATTTCTCTTGCGCCAATAATCAACCCTAACAGAACCGACTCAAAACTTCCTAATTAGTTGGCCAGTCCGTCCCATACCGGACTTATGGTTGCACGAGGTGACCTGCATCAATGACTTGCAAAGTTAAGTCCTTAGTTGGTCGCTCGCACAAGTCTACCACAACCCAATGTGCATCACACACCCACTCTAGCTTCCTACCTCAAGCCCGAGCATAAATCATTTTTGTTCAATCCCGACCAAAAGGCAATCCTCGCCATGGCACAACATCTTTTAATAAAGTGGCCTCACACCACTGCTCCATAGTTCCATTAGTCAAATTTCAATAATCATTGAACATGTGATCGAAAGTATCATGTAACTAGAGCATGTCTAAGCAATAATACGCCCCAAGTTGGTAATACAATTATGTCCAACTAGTATTAACCATCCTAAGGTGTCCAAGGATATATGTCATTCAATGAGACATTTCATTTCCAATTTATCAAGGAGGCATAATGGCAATTTGGTAATTATCTACTCCCAAACCATTTTTAATAAAACTAGCCATGCATGATATTTTAATACAATATACATTTGTAAAATGGGTTCAACATGGTCAAAGACCTCACGACTTGCCTTCGCTGATTTAGGAGAGGGTCTTGATCGTCGGTCAAGAAATCTTCCAAACGCCTAATCTACACGCGAGAAAAGCAACAAATAAATAAAACAGCACCAAATGAACTCCAAAATTACAAAACCAGTGCCAAATGAAAGAGGGTGAATTTATATGAATTTAGAAATTTGGATCACCCAAATCGGAGTTCTGATGTGAAAGTTATAGCCAAAAGAAATTTCAAAATCACATAAAATGATGAAATTAGGGTTTTCGGATTTTCGAATTATTTTTCAATTGAAAATCCGGATTTGACGCCGCCGCTATGCGAATCGCCGACGTGGCAACCACGCGGCAAATCACTCGTAGCCGACGCTGCGCCGACCCGGCAGCTGACACGGCTGTTGCTCGCGTCAGCTCGGGCAGAGAGAGAGAGAGAGAGAGAGAGAGAGAGACGGAGCGCGGCGCCGGCTGGGAAGACGGCGGCGGCGGCGACGGTCGAAGGAGACGGCGGCGCTACGACGAGACAACAAGGTCGCTGGCGTCGAGAGAAGAAGAAGAGAGGAGGGCGGTGGCGCGAACGGCCGAGAGAGAGAGAAGGAGAGAGAGAGAGAGGAGACGAAACGGCGCGGATTTAAAGACTCGCGGCGACGGACGGGCGGCGACGAGACAGCGCTGGCGCGTGGGGCGCAAGGAGGCGCGACGAGGCGACGGACGGACGTTGCGCGGCGTGGCGAGACGGGACAGGCGGCGAGATTCGCGGCGACGGGCGCGGACGACGTGGGAGAGAGCGGCGGCGACGCGACGAGACGACGATCGGAGCCGTCCGATTCCGACGGACGGTGGGGAGCGAGGAGGCGCGGCGACGAGAGCCGTCCGATTCCAATCGGACGGCGAGGAGGAGAAGAGGCGCGCGGGGAGACGAGCGGGCGCCGTCCGATTCGTCGGACGGACGGGGAGTCGGAGGGCGCGGCGACGCGATGGCGTCGGATCGCGATCCAACGGCCGAACGGCGAGGCGGAGTCGCGCGACGCGGACGCCGCGAGGACGCCGGATGAAGATCCAACTACCGAGGTGATGGGGGAGGCGCGCGCGCTGGAAACGGGCCGCAGGAAGGCGGGCGGGGAGGGAACAGAGATGGGCCGAGGAATTCGGCCCACAAACGAAAAAGGAATTAAAATACCTTTTTCATTTTAGAAATTCAAACAATTCAAAAAGCAATTTAGAAAATAGCAAATAGACTCAAAAATTCAGAAAATTCACGTAAATTCCTTGAATTATTCTAGACTTAATAAAAATACTTTTAACTTTAAATTTTCTTTTTCTTTTGCAAATAAATTAATTTTTAATTTCGTAAAAGGAAAATCAATTTCTAAAATCCAATAAATCCAAGAAAATTCTTAAAATAATAATTTTGATTTTTAAATTCCGAAAATTCAATCAAACCAACTTTAATTTAATTGAAGTTTGATTAACTCATATTAAATCGCAAACGAATTTCAAATTTCCAAATTAAGCTTTGACAAATAGAAGCAAATGGTTCTCTTTAAAATTTTCAAAACTCCAAAAACGGACGCTACAAACCTACCCTCTTAAAGGGAATCTCGACCCGAGATTCAGCCGACTAAAGAATAGGTGGGAAACTCACCTTCAAGTCATCTTCGTTCCCAAGTGGCTTCTTCTTGGTGTGGTTGCTCCAATCGACCTTGCGTAAACGGATGATCTTGCTTCTTGTCACTCGCTCGCTACTTCCAAGATCTTGATGGGATGCTCCTTGTAGGTGAGGTCTTCTTGCAGGCAATTGATTCCACCGCATCGCTCTTCGCACACGCAAACACTTCTTCAATCGCGACACGTGGAAGACATTATGCACATCCGATACCGAGGTGGAGCTCCAACCGTAAGCGACTTCTCCTCTTCTGCTAGAATCGAAAGGTCCGATGTACCTTGGTGCAAGCTTTCCGCTTACTCGAAACGACGCATCCCTTTGAGAGGCGACACCTTCAGTACACATGATCACCAGTGCAAAAGCTAGATCTCGCGACGGCTATCGCGATAACTCTTCTCGCTCGGTCTGTGGCTGTTTTCACTTTCTCCGATTGATCGAACTTGCTCTTGGCTTTTTCCAAAATATCCGCCCAAACACTTGTCTTTCACCTACTTCATTCCAATACAACGGTGTCTCGTGATTTTCTTCCATAAAGAGCTTCAAATGGAGACATCCGAGGCTTGACTGTAATCGTTGTTATAAGAAAACTCGCATAGGGTAGCATTTGATCCCAATCGTCTCGATTTGCTAAGGCACAAGCCCTTAACATATCTTCTAGGATTTGATTTACTCTTTGTCTCGCCCATCCGTCTGGGATGATAAGTCAGATCAAATTTAGATTAGTACCCAAAACATCATGCAACTTCGCCAAAATCTTGAGGTGAATGGGATCCTCGATCCGACACGATCTTCTTAAGACTCCATGCCGCACACTATCTTTGCCATGTACAATTCGCCGCCTATCACGAGTAAGTAGTCTTGATCGGGAGAAAGTGAGCAACTTTGGTTAGACGATCCACAATTACCCGAGATAGAATCATAGCCCCGACCTTGTCCTTGGCAAACCAAAGTGATAAAATCCATGCCAATTTCTTCCCACTTCCATTCGGGCACTTTCAAGGGTTGCAGGAGTCCAAAGAGTCTTTGATGCTCGGCTTTTACTCACGATGCACATCACACCGAGCTACATACTCGGCAATCTCACGCTTCATGCTAGGCCACCAATACATTTCTTTAAGGTCTTGGTACATCTTGGTGCTTCCAGGTGAATGGAATACAAAGTTTCATGGGCTTCCTTGAGTATCACCGCTAAGCTCTTTCTCGATCTGGAACACAGATTCGCTTGTCAAACCAAATGGTGCCTTGCTCATCTTCTGAAAATCTCAGGGCTTTACCCTTCTTCATGTTGCTCTTAATTTCCTTAATATTGGCATCTTCAACTTGAGCTTCCTTGATCCGATTCCGCAAAGTGGGTTGAACTTCTAAGGCACTAGATAACCTTCCTCAACCAACTCTAACTTGAGCTTCAGAACTCTTCAAGAAGGGTCGGTGATTTTCCTTGATCGACGTGGTATTGCAAGAGACTTTTCTCGCCAAGGCATCCGCCACAACATTAGCTTTGCACGGGTGGTAATGGATTCCAATATCATAATCCTTGATTAACTCTAACCACCTTCTTTGCCTCATATTAAGATCACCGAGTGAAAATGTACTTCAAACTCTTATGGTCCGTAGACTTCACAAATGATTACCAATAAGGTAATGACGCCATATCTTTAGAGCATGCACTACTGACTAACTCCAAGTCATGAGTGGGGTAATTTACTTCATGAGGCCTCAAGCGACGGAAGCATAAGCTACAACCTTCCTTTCTTGCATCAGACACAACCAAGTCCTTGCCGGATGCATCACGTAAAATCTCAAAATCCTTAGGACATCCGCAAAATCAACACCGAGTCTGTTGTCAACCGCTTCTTCAACTCTTGAAAACTTTGCTCACAACTGCTGTCCAAGCAAATTTCTTTTCTTTCTTCAACAGCTGAGTGAGGGGTCTTGCGATCTTGGAGAATCCTTCTATGAATCGACGATAGTATCCTGCCATTCCAAGAAAACTTCGACTGAGGCATCGACTTGGGTGACTCCCAATTAAGCACATCCTTAACCTTGCTAGGGTTAACAGACACTCCTTCCGCGGACATGACATGTCCCAAGAAAGTAACTTCTTTCATCCAAAACTCACACTTGCTGAATTTAGCGTAGAGTTGATGATCTCTAAGCTTATTCAGACCAAACGGAGGTGCTCTTCATGCTCTTCTACACTCTTGGAATACACCAAAATATCGTCAATGAAGACTATGACGAACTTATCCAAATACTCCATGAATACTTTATTCATCAAGTTCATAAAGTAAGCAGGGGCATTGGTCAATCCAAATGACATGACCGTGAACTCGCATACCCATACCGGGTTGAGAAAGTCGTCTTGGGGATATCTTCCGACGAATCTTCAACCGTGGTATCCTCGACCTCAAGTCTATTTTGGAGAACACACCGCTCCTTTCAACCGGTCAAACAAATCATCGATCCCGGGCGAGGGTACTTGTTCTTGATGGTGACCTCATTGAGGGCTCGGTAATCCACACACATCCGTTGGGTACCATCCTTCTTGCAACAAAGATCACTGGGCTCCCAAGGTGAAGAACTTGGCCTGACAAAACCTTTCTCTTGCATTTCTTCAATTTGCTTCTTTAGTTCAACCAAATCATTGACAGCAATCAGAGGGTCTCTTGAAAATAGGTGCAGTTCTCGAACAAGATTGATGACAAACTCCAAGTCTCGATCTCGCGGCATTCCGTAGGTCATCAGAAAGACATCGAAAACTCTCTCGACCATCGGCACTTCTTCCAAAGACACAACACTGCATCGCAGACTAAAGATCCGGCTAGCTTCTGCGGGAGGCTTCAAACTTTACCTTGGTTCCATCCGGATCGACCAAAGTGATGCTTCTACCACCACAATCCAAGAGGGCTTGGTGATTGGCAAGCCAATCCATTCCCAAAATCACATCAAGAGACTTGGTGTCTATGATGATGAGATTAGCAAGGAATTCTACCCTTCTATGGTCACTTTAACCTTAGGGCAACCTTGGTTCGCACTTAATTCGAACCGAGATCAACCAACAAAACACTTTTAAGAGGCAAACTTCCAACCGTGCCTTTCAAAGAAACTCCAGAAACAAACGAATGCGAAGCTCGTAATCAAACAAAACAGTGGCAGCAGCCGAATTGACAAGGAACTTACCCAAAGACGACGTCCGGCATGTCGGGCTTCCTCCACGATGGTGTGGTTCACACGACCTCTTCCAAAAGGCCGAGGAGACTTGACCGTGCGGTTGAGTCCGAGGGCTCCACGGCGACTCCGGAGTGGGGTCCTGGTCGGGTGGCTCCCATGTTGAAACGAGCAGAGAGGGCCTTGCCTCGCGGCAATCACGCGGCGCCCCACCGATGGCACTTAAAGCAGTGATCCCACCGCAGGTTGACATTCCTTGGTCGCCGTTGCCGGAGCCGCTGAAGCCGCGGGTTACCGGAACTCTTGGGCGAGGTGCTTGCATGTGGGCTCAAGGTGACAGTGGAGCAACACGGCGGGGGCGCATTCATTCTCTCTCGGGAGTGAGACCGATGGGCACTGTGGCCGCATCATCTTTCTCTTGCGGGATTCTTCAAGTTCACGGCGGATTCTCGATGAGCATGGCCTTGTTCACCAAGTCTTTGAAATCAATAGTCATTCCCAATGACTTGCACCTTCAAACGGGTTGAGTCCTCTGAAACGCTTCGCGGGCATCATCTCGTGGCAACGCCCTCGGGCATAACGGGATAATCGAGTGAATCTGTTAAGATATTCACTCACCGACGTGTTGCCTTGCCGCAGCTCACGGAACTCATTCTTCTTCATTTCCACCTTTCCATCGTGGATATGGGAGTGGCGGAAAGCTCTCAAAACTCGCCCAAGTGATACTCGGGGTTTCCATGGCGCACAATAGTTCTCCCACCATTCTCGCGGTACCTTCAAGCCGGTGAGTGGCATCTGTAACCTTCTCGCGATCATCACAACGGGTGATAGCGAGCTTCTTTTCCATGGAACGTAACCACCATTCATGCCCAATGGCTCCGAGGAGCTAGAGAAAGTGGGCGGATGGGTCCTCAAAACTCGCCACTCGAGGAAACATCGGGGTGGGAAGCGGCGTGGGCGTGGCAACCGCTGATGATTGCTCGATTCATCATGGCGAGCAGGCGCAGCAGCGTCCGGTTCTCACGATTCATCATCCGAGTCATATTCGCATCAAAGAGCTCATCACCCGCGTCTGGCTGCCATGAACCGACTCAAACCCGGACCGCACCGCGGCTCGGGAAGACGGCATCGGCGCTTGAGTCTCATCCGCTTATGGAGTTATGGTCCGAACCATCTCGCGACAAAGCTTCACTGGTTTAATAGACGAGAAGAAGAAAGCAATTTAGATGAGAGGGAAAGCATTTAGATAAGCGAGAAACAAGGGAGATAGATGGATCAACCTAATGCGGACAAAATTGGTTTTACCCAACGAACGGATAGCCGGAAAGCTATCAAGAAGCAAACCAAAAGGGACACTTAAGCACGAAAGCACTATTACGCAGACTAAACGATACTAAAACTAGGGAGGCAGCTACCAATCTAATCTTTACGGAGGGGCAACTTGAAACAGACTGCGGATCTCGAACTTCCAAAACTTCCATTACTAGATCTTGAAGGGCTCGATCCTAGGGATAATCCAGAGATGAGGGAGTCAATTTAAATTTGAAAACCAAGTTCCAGAAAAGATAAGATGAAAGAACTCAAGAATGATATAAGAGGGTAAGATGATAAGATAAGAATAGAACAAGGTGAGAAAGAACAGAATAAGATGAGAGAAGAATATCTAGTCAAGTTAATTGCTTGGTTTGATTTAGAAAATATATTTTGAATCTTTGACTAATACGACCAATCTAACTAAAGGTTACGCCTCGCAATGATATGGCTCGATACCATATCTTGTCGGACCCCGGTGTCACACAACCCCGAGACCCTCTCGTGCATACCAAGCTAGTCCCATGATCGTAGCTAGCTTGCATAAGCCATACAACAATGATGTAATCATAACCATTCAACAACGAACTAACGAAGCAGACAAAGTAATATTAATTAAAACGGCAAAGACCTTATGGTCAAGGTTCTTACAAAAGTCGCCTCACAGGGCTTAGCAACAACAGAGTATCTGGCAGCGGAAATCTCAAAATACGTGGAGCCCAATCGACATGCCCACAGGCAATCGAGTGGAGGACGTGACCTAGTTCGCAAAGTCTTCAAAGTAGCCTTCTTCATAGTACTCAACATTCCCTGTTTCTTCTGCTGGGACTGATCAACAAAGGGCATAAAGCCGTGAGTACATAAAGTACTCAGCAAGTCGTAGAGAAATGTATGCACATAGTATTCATGCCAGGCTTAAACAAGGATGTCTTTATGGTTAATTTGCAGAAAGCAAGTTTAACAGTAAATACAGTAATTAGATTGCAAAGCAGGGTTTTAAAAGAATAATACATAGATAACCAAGTTCTTTTGAATCAAACAGTGAACATCCCGTTCACTTCCCAACCATTCCAACCAAACGTTTCCATCGAACCAAACCATATTTTTGAAAATACTACCCCTTGCGCGAAATCACTGTGCATGTCCGTAATCGGGACACGGCTATTCGAATAGATTTTGACACTCGCAGAGGTTGTACAGCTTTACCCACAAGAGATAAATCACTTGTAATGTCCGCCTCGACACACTTCCGAGGGTGTGCGACTAAGTGACTATCACAAGGCCTTTACAAAGTTCCATTTTGCCTCTGCTCGCCGCTAAGGTTTCGCCATCACGGCCCCTCTTGCGCCAATAATCAACCCTAACAGTAACCGACTCAAAACTTCCCTAATTAGTTGGCCAGTCCGTCCCATACCGGACTTATGGTTGCACGAGGTGACCCTGATCAATGACTTGCAAAGTTAAGTCCTTAGTTGGTCGCCGCATAAGTCTACCACAACCCAATGTGCATCACACACCCACTCTAGCTTCCTACCTCAAGCCCGAGCATAAATCATTTTGTTCAATCCCACCAAATGGCAATCCTCGCCATAGCACAACATCTTTTAATAAAAGTGGCCTCACACCACTGCTCCATAGTTCCATTAGTCAAATTTCAATAATCATTGAACATGTGATCGAAAGTATCATGTAACTAGAGCATGTCTAAGCAATAATACGCTCCCAAGTTGGTAATACAATTATGTCCAACTAGTATTAACCATCCTAAGGTGTCCAAGGATATATGTCATTCAAGGAGACATTTCATTTCCAATTTATCAAGGAGGCATAATGGCAATTTGGTAATTATCTACTCCCGAAACCATTTTTAATAAAACTAGCCATGCATGATATTTTAATACAATATACATTTGTAAAATGGGTTCAACATGGTCAAAGGCCTACGACTTGCCTTCGTTGACGAGGAGAGGGTCTTGATCGTCTGGTCAAGAAATCTTCCAAACGCCTAATCTACACGCGAGAAAAGCAACAAATAAATAAAACAGCACCAAATGAACTCCAAAATTACAAAACCAGTGCCAAATGAAAGAGGGTGAATTTATATGAATTTAGAAATTTGGATCACCCAAATCGGAGTTCGGATGTGAAAGTTATAGCCAAAAGAAATTTCAAAATCACATAAAATGATGAAATTAGGGTTTTTCGGATTTTCGGAATTATTTTTCAATTGAAAATCCAGGATTTGACGTCGGCTATAAGAATCGCCGACGCGCAGCCACGTGGCAAAATCACTGCTGGCCGCCGCCGCCGACGCGACTTGACAGCCGACACGGCTGGCTTGGTCCGCTCATGCAGAGAGAGAGAGAGAGAGAGAGAGAGAGAGAGAGGCGGCGCCCGGCTGGGAAGACGGCGCGGCGGCGATCGGGTCAAGGAGACGGCGGCGCCACGAGAGACAACGGCTGGGCGCGGCGCAGAAGAAGAAGAAGAGAGGCGGTGGCGAAACGGCGAGAGAGAGAGAGGGAGAGAGAAGAGAGAGGGAGACAAACGCGCGGGATTTAAAGACTCGCGGCGACGGACGGCGCGGCGACGAGACGGCGCGGCGTGGCGGCGCGGGCGAGGCGCGACGAGGCGACGGACGGACGCGTCGCGCGGTGGCGAGACGGACGGCCTTGGCGAGATTGGGCGGCGACGGCGCGCGACGACGGGAGAGAGAGCGGCGGCGACGCGACGAGACGACGATCGGGAGCCGTCCGATTCGGACGGACGCTGGGAGCGAGGGAGGCGCGGCGACGGAGAGCCGTCCGATTCCAATCGGACGCGAGGAGGAAGAGGAGGCGCGGGGGAGACGAAGGGCGCCGTCCGATTCGACGGACGGTGGGGAGTCTGAGGCGCGGCGACGCGATGGCGCCGGATCGCGATCCAACGGCCAAACGGCGAGGCGAGTCGCGCGACGACGGACGCGCGAGGGACGCCGGATGAAGATCCAACGGCTGAGGTGATGGGGAGGCGCGGGCGCGCGGAAACGGGCCGCACGGAAGCGGGCCGGCGCGGGGAACAGGAGATGGGCCGGAGGAATTCGGCCCACAAACAGAAAAAGGAATTAAAATACCTTTTTCATTTTAGAAATTCAAACAATTCAAAAAGCAATTTAGAAAATAGCAAATAGACTCCAAAAATTCTGGAAAAATTCACAGAAATTCCTTGAATTATTCTAGACTTAACAAAAATACTTTTAACTTTAAATTTTCTTTTTCTTTTGCAAATAAATTAATTTTTAATTTCGGGTAAAAGGAAAATCAATTTCTAAAATCCAATAAATCCAAGAAAATTCTTAAAATAATAATTTTGATTTTTAAATTCCAGAAAATTCAATCAAACCAACTTTAATTTAATTGAAGTTTGATTAACTCATATTAAACTGCAAACGAATTTCTGAAATTTCCAAATTAAGCTTTTGACGAATAGAAGCAAATGGTTCTCTTTTAAAATTTTCAAAAACTCCAAAACGGACGCTACATCAAGCCGCAGTGGAATCACCTTGTCGTCGAAATCCTTTGAACAAAACCCACGACTTAAAATTTACTTTCTCATCCCGGCTTAGTTTTGATCACACCTGGTGCTATGGTTTTGAGCACGACAGGTGGATGCTTCCTCATATCCTCCTGGATATCATATCCTAGACCCTGATTAAATCTGCAAATTTTAGATTTGTCTAGAATGAGATTGAGCTTCTTCTTGCCTCCTACAAACCTCTCGAGAGTGTTCATAAGATACTGACACTCCCGAAAGAGAGAGGTGCAAGAAGAGCAGGGGGAAGAAGAGACAGCAGAAGGAAAGGGAGCAGAAGAAGAACCAACAACAGAGGAAAGATTGGCTTGTGCACGACAAATTGACTTTTGGGGGATACCCCATCGCTAGCGATTGGTTCACGTTACTAGGCGTCTCTACCAAACCCTTAGGCTTCTTCCCAGCACACACAATACAAGCAGATGATTGTGTTTCTAGAAGGTCCTTAGTTAGCTTCACACATTTTTCATCCAATGCAACCAAATCACATTTTAGTTTATTACAATGATTGCAAGGTGAGCTAACCAGGTCCTTAGAAGCATACTGAGCCAATTTGTTACTATGATCAATCATTTCTTGAAACTGCTTAGATACAGATTCTAATTCAGCAGTTAACTTAGGACAGTTTAAACAAGAAACAATAGGCTCTAGTAGCGCAGCTTGAAATTCAACAATTTTGTGATCTCGCCTGCTTTAGGTTCATCTTGAGTTTATTACAATTTTCACAAGTTTCAGGCAGATCAAGCAACATGGTATAAAGACCTCTAAACGAATTGTCCTTAACCTCACATGAGGTGCAAGCAGTAACCTCAACAATAGTGGATGAATGAGGTGCTACCCTACTCATCTCTAATTCAGCAAGAAGGCTAATGTTCTCTACCTTAATCATGTCAAGTTCAGAGGACACACTATCATGTAAGGTCCTTAGTTTTTCCATATCATCAATCAAAGCACAGCATGTGTCACATTCATCACGGGAGGGAGCAGATGTAAGTAAAGTAAGCTCCCGTGATAGTCTAGCTACTTCCTTCTCCAACCCAGCACACTTAGCCCTAGACTTAGCATGGAATCTACCTAGCTTAAGAAAAGCATCATTAAGCTGGTCATAAGTGGGACTAACCTCATCTGAGTTCGGAGTATAGCTCATTGTCGCTCGATTCGCCTCGAGGGCCATGAAGCACATGCCGAGAAGTTGCCGCCGCCCTGGGGTCATGATCGCCCTTCCCATCATCGTTACTCCACCCCTCCACCTCGGCTGGTGTCCAGCCTGTCGAGGGCGTGAGGACGCGATGGAATGCCTTCTTAGCCTTCCCAAAGTTGCGAACTTCTTCTTGCCTTGGTCAGTCCGAGGGCTTCGTGTTGCGGTTCTTGTCGATGTAGTCGCTCTTGCTTGGACCGCCATAGTCACCTTTGCCCTTCCTAAGCTTGGGACGCTTTGCTCTGATGTGGTTGGGGCCACCACACTCAAACAAATCACAGACCTCCTCTTTACCATCCCTCCTCCTCTTGTAAGCATGGGAAAACTTCCGAGCTAGGAGGGCTAGCTGCTCATCCTCAAGTCGCTCTAATCGATCATCGCTATGTCACGAGAGCAGCCTAGGAGAACCCACGACGACTCGTAAGAAGATCCGTAGTGGGATCTGACTAAAGCCATCGATCGTGACTTCGACCTTCGAGAGACAATGTCAATCTCGTGAGTCTTGAGACGCGAGTACAGGCGCGATCAAGAGTCGTGGTCGAGAGGTCCGTGCTATCTTTGATGGTAGTCACTTTCATCTCCCAAACACGAAGATCAAGTGCGTAAAGCATCTGTCGAGCGCTATCCGAGTCGGGTATGTAAGACCGACCGCCTGAGGTTGCTCAAAATCTTGTGAAAACGCCGAAAAGCACTCGCCTAGAGATTCACCAAAGAAGTATTTCAAATTTATCAGATTCACGCTTGAACCGGTCTTGTCGAACCGCCTTAACTGGTAGTGCCTCATGGTATGCATCGAGGGTCACCTGATGTCGTAGCGTAAATCAAATGAGAAATGCGATCAAACTCACTTCGCTCAAACCCGAATGATTATGTTCCTTGCCTTAGCATTTGCCTCAACATCGCCATGTTTCCGCATTGATGTTTTCATCGGCAGAACAAGAATCGACCTTCACCTTTCTCCGGATGGCATACCCCGAGCCCGGATGTAAGTTTCCATTCGCTCTTCCGTAAGGGTAATCCGCACCATCAAAACCGGAGGCTTGGTGGAATACTTGTCCGCTGCCATGGCTCAACCGACCGTTAAGATCTATCAAGAAGAGCTAACCGCTCGATACCAATTGAATGACCGAAATGGCAACAGAGGGGGTGAATGGTTCCTAAAATTAATACTCCCTTCACCGTATTTAAAACCAGACTTACAAAGATCTCTCAAGATCTAAAGAAAGTAAATGAAGCAAGATCAAATAACAAAACAAGTTTCAGTCGTTTTTCCGAAATCGGAAGTTTCGGCAGTAGATTGCGGAAGTTCCGCTTATGTAGTTCCAGTTGTATATCGCGAAGTTCCACTTGCGGTACTTCACGCATAAAATCTAAGTCTGATTATCCCGATCAAGAATGTAACGCTCGGTTTTTGCCCAAAATCCAAACTACTTAATCTTGAATGCTCTTCTCAGGTCAAGTTTTACAGGACATCATCCTAAACACCATCTTGACCTTATGGAGAAGAATCGCAACCAAAGATTCAATAATCGAACCAAAAACGGATTTCTTGAAGAAGGGGCAAGAAAGACCAAAACCAATGATAAGCTTAGATTCTCGATTCTTAGAGCATGAAACTTTGAGGAAGTAATAGCAATACCAAAACGATTCTAGATATGAAGTTTAATGCTATCTCATAAAACGAATCAAAAGATATGCCAAAACCCTAGATATTCAACATGAACAGAGAGAGAGAGAGTTGCAAAATCAAATAATCGAAACCTCAGATTTCATTGGATTGAAACATGGATTACAGAGGTAACGCAAAGAGGAATGATTACAATAGCTTTCACTCATACTCTCCTCTCAACAAGCTCTCAAAAGCATAACAAATCCTTTTCTAGAGCTAACCCTAATTTTCTCTCCAAAAGTCTAACCCTAACCTGTGGTTCTCCCTATTTATAGCCTTTGCTAATGGGCCTCCAACCCATTAAGCCCGCTACACCAATGTAACCGCCCCACTTTTGCCGCTGCGAAAAGACCCTTCGCCTTTGCGCACCTTCCGAAGCCTCCAGACACCTTGTTGTGCACGACTTGCAACCGCTTCAAGATTCGCGCTGCCTTCGACACATCCCGACCGCTCGACCTCAACGCCTCCGCGCTTAGTCCGGTCCACGTGTCTCGCCACGACTCCATCTTGATGCCCCGCAACAACACGCATAAAAACACATCACATAGCATTGCACAATATCATAGCATCAATATTTGTATAAAACTCAAACTCATACACGATCAAAATCACAATTTATCCTTCTCTCGCGAGCTCGACATAATCGGAAGTTCCAAGACTTACCACAATGAAGTTCCGATTTCCGAACATCCGCACTTGTCAGTCTATCGGAAGTTCGCGCCAACACACATGCGGTACTTCCGATCTTCTAACATCCGACTTTCCAGATATTAAATTCGATTAGCATCTCGTGAGAACACTCAATGTCGAATTATCTGACACTCCGCTACCCCTTGTGCGGAAGTTCCGATTTCTTCATGAGACCAAAACCGTGAAAATTGGAAGATCCTATTTCCAACGCCGGTAGTTCTGATTATCGAACTTCCGCTCCATACACAATGTAGTTCCGATTTCCGACTCACCTCGTAAGCAACCCAAACCGAAAAACTCAACTCTCAATCTAATCAACACACTTGTCAAATACTCATCACTCAGTGGAGGACCTCTCACATGGTCTCTCAATCTCCCTTGATGAGTATATTGACAATTACGAAAAAGCATAAGATGAGTTTGAGATTACAACAACCAAGGTCTAAACAAGAGTAATTAAGCTCAAGACCAAGTTGACAAAAGAGAAAGACTTGAGATGAGATGAAAGAGCAATTTTCGTGACAAAACTCAAGGCTTTTCTCCGTAAGGCTTTTCTCACAAAAATTCTCCCCTTTGGCAATAAAATCATCAATATGTAGAAAAGGGAGGAAAAGACTATATGATGATCATTTTAAGCATTAGGAGCCATGTAGATTATCCAAAATGATTATTAGAGAATTACACCAAGCCATAACACGTAAGAATGCTATCAAGATCATGACAATTGATGTAGAGAATAGCTAAGACAGAAAATCCATAATCGATTAATGATCCAATTCTTTAGCGTGTCAAATAAGTCAAGATTGAAATCTAGCTAAAGATATCCAAGGATGATGCAAGCCATGTCAAATAATCTAAGTTGAACCAAGAAGACTCATATCAGCAGCTTTAGAGTGCTACCAGTTGAAGAAGGACTCATTTTATCCGAACTCTGGCCTCTTTGAAGATAAGCAATTTTAGCACATTTTTCTTTTTCTCAAGACTTTTTATGGTTTTATCTCAAGAAAGCAAGCTCGACTAGGTGCCATCCACAACCGCCTCCCGAGCTTCAACCATTTTTTTAAACCATGTGCTAGATCCCAAGCCTTATGCGACCACTCCAAGCAACAGACTTAAGGAGGTGATCTTAGGTCATCCAAGGCTCCCCGAGTTCATGCCTAGTGCAATGGCAAGCCGTCTCATGAGAAAGATTTGGTGAGATCAGTTTTTCGCACAAAAGAGATCATTTTTGCTTTTGAAGTTTTTAGACCCGTTGATTAGAGATAAGTCATGTTTCTTAACAAACCGACATAGCTTACTCAAAAGTTCAAAAGAGATTCAGACTCAACTCACCTACTTAACATGGCTAAAATCATAAAAGGATAGTTTCAACTGACTAGTCTCAAGAGCTATCATGACAAGATTTTAATTCAAGTTTAGCATTTTAAATACCTTAGCAAGGCAAAGACTAAACTACACATAAAAAGTCATGATAGATCTAGCAGCTTTAGCATAAATCATGGCAAGATGTAAAAAAAGTTGAAAACATATCATAAGGGATAATAAACAAGACTCCATTTGATTATAATGCAATGCGGAATGAAATGCACAAAAATCCGATTCCCTTCGAATGAGATGCATCTTTTAATTCAAAGTTGAGTTATGACAAAATTAAGAGTATGGAATAACCAAGAATAACTCCCCGAACCAAAGGAACAAAACGAGAATCGATAAGTAAACCGTAAAAGGCGTCCTTTAGAGCATAGAAAGATATAGAGAAAACTATCGCCGACATGTGTTCTTATCTACCCCATATGATTCTAGGACTATCAGCTGATCTACACATACACTAAGGAGCAAACACTGTCCCTGTCTACCCAAGGGTGGCCCGACCCCTGCTAGAACCTATAAGAAGTGAGTAAGCTCTACTTAGAGAAGGAAGAGACGGCTAATAAGCAGCATCCTAGAACCACAAGATAAGAAGTAGCTGTCAAAGCAATTGTGGCAAGATAACCACTCTAAAGGTCGTCGACGATGAAACCTGTATCAACTACTCCTGCAAGCGTTGGTTCGTCTGCTAAAATCATACGATGGTGCAAATAGTAAATAATTAAGTAAATACTTAGTGAATTTTATGTGATAGTAGGCGTATAAGATGCTAATACAGTTCCTCTTGTTAGCCAATTTTAATTTAACAAAATTTGTCGGATCCCAACCCAGTTAGCACTTTCCCACTAAAACCGTTCTATGGTTGAACTTGGTCTACAGCCGCGACCGCCGAAGTCGCGCTCTACACTCGACACGCACTACTACAAAAGAGGCTATAGCAGACGGCCCATCACAGACGGTTCCTTTGGAACCGCTCGTGTTGGGTCCTGTCTCGCTTTGTTTTGGCGTTAGCGGGTTTATCACGAGACGGTTCTATTTCGCAACCGCTCAGGATATTGATTATCACGCATTCGGTTCTAAATAGAACCGCTCGGATTTCTCGTGCTTCATATAAATTGAGCCGAGACATCCTCACCAAGATCGCTGCCGTGTCTACCACTTCCCTTCCTCGCCTAGCTCCTCATCGCTTGGCTGTGTCTACCGCTCCAGCGCCACTTCCGCCTCTAGCTCCTCCAACTCGCGCCACTTCCGCCCTAGCTCCTCACTACGCCGTGTCTACCGCTCCAGCGCCACTTCGCCCTAGCTCCTCCAACCGCGGCTCCTCCTCTAATCTTCGTATGAGCACATGATCGATCTTGCACCGCCAATGTTGGAATAAATAATATTAGCCCCGCAAATCTTAGTTTTGAATAATGGTTTCCCTTATAACTAATGAACTAAAATTTGACTTAGGAGTGGTAACTTAATAAAATTGAATTAGGTCTAATAATCACTAAAATTTGAGTTAGGATAATTAATTGGCTTAAAAATAAAATTTACACACGGTTCACGAAGACGTGGGGTTTGGGTCAACAATATTGCATTTACTGATTCCCTGATTTTAGGTTAATAAGTGTTGTATGAGATGATGCCTATATTTGGGTTGCATGATTGTTCAATTGAGATAGATATCGTGTCGAGAGGGGGATCATGGTTGTGGCCGTCAGACATGGCTACGCTATGCCACCGCGTGTGGTACATAACTAGTGAAGAGTTTTCTTTCAATAACCTTAGATGCAAATGTTGGAGAATGAGTTTATATTGCACATTTTCGCTTGCTATAAATTAATCGCTAATCAATTTGACACTAATTTGTTACATGCGTAGTGTAGATGGATCGAATCGATGTACGTGTGAACCGTGAGTCAAGATTACATTAATGGCGTGGTTGCTTTTAGAAGAGCCACGAAAGGTGATATGTTGAAGAAGGGATAAATTTTATGTAATCGTCAGTGCATTGATTGCGTAATCAAGATGTTTAACAACGCGCGCAGATCGAAGCGCACTTGATTCAAGGGGTTTCAAAAAGGGTATACATGTTGGACCACCACGGTGAAGAGCGATTATACGAAGTTAATAATGACGACATCGCCAAGAAGTCAACGATTTGCGGATGTGGATCGTGCTTTTGATGAGGATAGGGGGCACGGCGACAACTGGATCGATGCTACTCGATGCGTAAGAAAACTACGGTGAGAGAGAGTTTTGTAAATTCGAGGGCTTAAGGGAGGACTCGGTGAGACCTTTGTTCCTCGGCCGCAAGTCGGAATACACAAGGTTGTCAACCGTGCTTGAACCGCTGAAATTGAAGGCAAGCAATAGTTGGTCCGATAAGAGTTTCACGGCGTTGTTAGGTCTCCTAGCGGACATCCTTCCGGAGGGAAACGTGTTGCCCAAAGACCACCTATCAAGCAAAGAAGGTTATTTGCCCATTGGGAATGGAAGTAGAAAGAATACATGCATGTCCGAACGATTGTATCCTCTACCGTGAAAGAGTATGCAGACATGCATTATTGTCCGTGTGCAAAGCATCCCGATACAAGCGTTAAAATATCGCTAAGGTGAAGCAAGGACCTCTCGCTAAGATGTTGTGGTATCTACCAGTAATCCCACGCTTGAAGCGCTTATTTGCGAACCCAAAGGAGGCAAGATTGTCGCGTTGGCACTCGAGGAACGTAAGAGAGATGGAAAGCTAAGACAACTCGCCGATTCTCGCTTAGTGGAGAAACTTCGATCGGAGCTTCAAGAGTTCGGTGCGGAACCGAGGAACATAAGGTTAGGGTTGAGTACGGATGGAATGAATCCTTTCGGTAACATGAGCACCGACATAGCACTGCCCGTGAATCTATGTATGTACAACCTTCCTCCTTGGCTCAGATGAAGCGGAAGTACATTTTGATGTCACTACTTATCCAAGGGCCAAGCAACCGGGAATGATATTGATGTGTACCTAGCACCATTGTTGGAAGATCTTGTGACCACGTGGAACGAAGGGGTATGTGTATGGGATGCGCATAAACGAGAGAACTTCACTTTACGCGCCATGTTGTTCTCGCACCATCAATGATTTTTCGCCCTTGGTAACCTGTCAAGCTTCAAGACAAAAGGAGCCAAAGCTCATTCGACCGCTTAGATGCTACGGAGAGTGTATGGTGAACAACTCGCAAGAAATCGTGTATATCGCCACCGTAGGTTCCTTCCGAGGAGTCACCCATACCGCAAGATGAAGAAACAATTCGACGGAAATAAGGAAGACGGTTCACTTCAAGGACTTTTAGTGGGAAAGAGGTCTATGATATGGTTAAGGATATCGATGTTGTGCTTGAGAAGGGACGAAATTAAGAACCCGTGAGAAGAACATCCGAAGAAGCGGTCAATTTTTGGGACTTACCTTATTGGGAGTACTTAGAAGTTCGCTCATCGCATCGACGTTATGCACGAGAGAAGAATGTATGTGATAGCTTGATTGGTCTCTTGCTGAACATTAGTGGCAAAACAAAGGATGGTGTTAACGCACGGCGTGACTTGGTCGATATGAACATAAGGACCGAGTTAGCACCGAAAGAGACCGATACAGGACGAACGTACCTTCCCCCAGCTTGCTACACTCGCCCAAGGCCGAGAGAAATGAACTGTGCCAGAGCTTGCACGGTGTGAAAGTCCCGTCTGGTTACTCCGCTAACATTAAGAAACTTGTTTCTATGCAAGATTTGAAATTAATTGGTATGAAGTCGCATGATTGTCGTGTCTTCGATGACACAAATGCTTCTGTTGCAATTAGGAGTATCTTGCGAACAAGGTCCGAGTGGCAATCTTGAGGCTGTGTTATTTCTTCAACTCAATTGCTCAAAAGGTCATCGATCCCCAAGGACTAGATGCTCGCAGCCGAGGTAGTGACGACTGCGTGTCATCTTGAGATGTATTTCCTCCGTCATTTTTCGATATCATGGTCCATCTCATTGTTCACCTTGTGAAAGAGATAAAGATATGCGCCCTGTGTTTCTACGCCATATGTACCCGCTCGAGAGGTACATGGGAATTCTCAAGTCCTACGACGGAATCGATCTCGACCGAGGGCGAGATCATTGAAGGTTATGCAACGGAAGAGGTCATTGAGTTCTGCGTCGACTACATGGCTCTGTGGATCCGATTGGTGTGCCTCTATCTCGTCATGAGGGGAGACCGATGGTATCGGACCATCGGAAGGAAATCAATCACCCCGACCGATACGCACGCCAAGCCCATTTCACGGTCTTGCAACACATGACCCAAGTGTCCCCGCACATCGACGAGCACAAAGACATGGTACGCCAATGTAATCCGCATCGTCGGAGGTTTGGATCACGAGAGAGCACAACCGCTTGCTCAACGAATGGTTAAAGGTGCGAATCACTCGGAGGTCATCAAGTGATGATACGCCGCTATGGTTGGCAAGAGGGCCACATTTTACAATTGTCACATGGCAAGGATACGACATAAATGGGTACACATTTTATACGGCACTCAGATAGGAAGAGCACAAAGGCGAACAGCGGTGTCCGTGATAGATGCATTCGCATCGATGGGCCGAGGAGCTCGTATTATGGGCAAATAGAGGAGATATGGGAGATCGACTACGTGCTTTTCAAGATCCCCTATTTCGTGCCGTTGGGTCCATCTTCCACAGTGAAGGTCGACAAGCACGGCGTCACTACCGTGGACCTCGAACATGTCGGATACAAAGACGAACCATTCGATCAAGCAACCAAGTTGTTCAAGTCTTCTATGTAACCGACCCGGCAAATAAGAAGCGCCACGTAGTTCTTAATGGAAAAGGAGGATTGTCGGAGTTGAGAATGTAGTGGACGAGGAACAATACAATCAATTTGACGAGTTGCCACCTTCTGAGACGGCATCGCTCGAGGAAGAACCAAAGTGAGGAAGCTAGCTATATGCGCGTCGATCATCATGAAGGGCTATATTTTAATTAAGAATTTACTCCATTGTAATTAACTAATTTATTCCATTGTCATGTGTTAATGTGTTATGGACTTATGATCTTTAAATTGATGACAAAATGTGGATGTTCCTTGGTTCGAGTGATACAGTCGACTACAGGATTGTAGATATCACATTTCTTTCTTTTTATTCTTTTCGAGTGATACATTGACTATAGATGATAATGTAAATTTATTGTACATGATCTAAGTCTAGCATAATTTTATTGTGTGTATAAAGGCTACTAGTACATCGTCGTGATCCCGCTTATCTTTGCTCTCTTCGTAGAGACAAGGCATGAGGCACGATCATTTTGGGGTACCCTCTGAATGAGCACGTAAACATGTATAATTTTGTCGCTTGAAAATGAGAAGATCGCGTGTGATCCTCAGAGAAGTAATTTAGACCTTGTACCCTCCCACCAGCCTATCCGATGGTATTACGAGTTTAATCACGCCACATTCTTCATAAGCGATTGATTAATATTCCTGTAGCCCATCAAAGAATTGAAACAGACGGTTTCAACATCACAGACGGTTCCGGAAGAACCGTCTGTGATGTCGAATTTCTTATAAGGTAGAACCGATCGGGATTCCTCTGTACTGGCTCTAACCCTACCCCGACCTCTGCGCGCCTCCTCCCGACTCCCGGCGCCTCCCCGACCCGCCACCTCCGCCACCGGGCGCCTCCTCCCCGACGCCTCCCGACCCCGCCACCTCCGCCACCGGCGCCTCCTCCCGACCCGGCGCCCCCGACCCCGCCACCTCCGCCACCGCCACCGCCGGGTAAGTCGTCCCATCCTCCGGACCCGCCGCACTGCCTTGCTCGTGATCCGCCCTTCGTAGTAGTAATCTATTCTCTCGTGCCATGCATGTTTACTTGTGAGTAATCCTTTGACTTGGGAGATTGGTTGAAGTCAAGTGCTTATTGTTAGATTGGTACATTACTTTGCGCGATGCTATGTTGTTTTTATCCGACATCGCTGAAGATTATGTTGATGTACTCCACATACTACAAAGACATCGGTTTTAGCACAACCAAGTTAGAGATTAATGTAGTATACTAGTCGTTGGATTGTATGCATTCGCAGCTTTTGTCCTTGTATCGCAAAATTAACAATGTTATCGCCCCGGAATTGGATTGTGAGTGCGTAAAAATTGATCCCGTGGTGTTAAGATTAAACTTTGAAGGTGTTGTTATCCTGTCAATTTTAGTTTGACAAATAGTATAGGTGTTTCTTTGTATATCTTTCTGTGTAAGTGCATTAGAGATTGTGCAATGCTCTTCTGTTTGACTACATTTAGGTTATTTTTTATATCTATTATAGACGTATTTGCTTGGAAGTTCAATGTCTACAACTACAAACATCTTGAAACTCAACATGACAGGCAAGCTCTTGGGCTTCCCTAGTTGGCTAGTTCACCCAGCTCACTTGCCAATTGGTTTTACGATATTCATTCACATGCATAAAAGCACATGCTTTCAAGCACATCATGTCTTAAGCTGATTGGAAAATCATTATGTTATTATTGGACAGCTAATTGTCCATAAGAGTGTATTGTCTGAGATTCTAATATGCTTTTCCTCATGGTATGCACATCATGTTATTTTATAAATGATCATACGATGATAAGTGTGTACTTTGCATGCTTATGGACATATATGGACAAAATTAGTAGATTCTTAGGCCATGTTTGGTAGGACTCCGCTCCTTATTTTTCAGCTCCCAACTCCTAATTCTCAGAGGATCCACTCCTCTTAAGAATTTGGAGCTAATTGAGGGAAGTGTTTGGCAGGATATTAGCTCCCAAAACCCTGAAAGAGATGATTGGAGGCATATTTTGCACCGCCTTTTTAGAAAAGAGAACGACGAAGTAGTATATATCACCGTATCATTTTTTTGGTATATGAGAATAGTATTCTAGCTTCTTAAACAACATCATTAGAAAGATTGGTCTGTTTTGGACTGTTAATTCTAGGATGCCATATATATACTGTTAATTCTGTACTGCATATTCTTTTGGACTGTTAATTCTAGGATGCCATATATATCGATTAGATAGCAAGTAAGCGAGATGGCGAGGCGCTGTCTTCGCCGCCAAATCACCGACGACATGGCGAGGCGCCGTCTTCGCCGCCGCCACCGACGCCGCAGACACGTAGCGAGATGGCGAGGAATATCGAATTGCTCACGCCGATCGACCATCACGGAGGTCAGTGACGTTGGGGTCCCTCTGAGTCCCCCGGCATCAACGGCGAGATTCCGGACCATCTGCGGGATACTTGCAAGGGAAAAGGTTCCTATCACCACACCAAAGTGGAAGTCTCTGACAAAAGATCAGAGACGCGTCCGCGGGAAGACCTTTCAAGCGTGTTCACTATCCCGTAAGCAGACATGAAACGCGCCGAGCGGCATGCCTTGCTCTCCATGTGTCACGCGTGGAGGACCTTCAAGAGCGCTCTTGTCACGCAAAGACGTGAACAAGAGTGAGACGCCCTTCACGGTTTCCATTCTTGACGCGGAAACATGGAACGCCTTTGTGGCTATGAAGACGACGGATGAATTTAAGGAGCAAAGTGCGGCGACAAAGCAATCCAGCACGAAACACTCACCCCACGCACTCGGCATCACTGGTGCGCGCTAAATCCGCGCAATGGGAGGCGGAGGAGGAGAATCTATTTCGATATCACACACCCGCTGCCTCGCACGGTTAAAAGCGAGGCAAAAGTCTCGTCGATGGCGTCACTTTCCCAAACCCACGGACTGTGAAGTGTCCCAACGTGTGGTAAATATGTCGAACTACCTACTTGTTTATAAGTCCATAACTTCATAGTGACTATAATAACAAGATGACCTCTTGCGGCGTGAATTGATTGCCCAAACTTCCGAAGGCTCCTTCGAAGAACACAGGGAGAAGGATATACTATCTACGGCCCTAGGAAACAAGGAGCACCCGGGTCGCACGCGAGGCAAGGGGGTTGTAACATCCCAAAGTTCTGTTACCAAAATAAAACAAATAAAGTTATTATTTTATTTGATTTTCTGACTATCGAAGAATTTTCTCGATTTACTGTAACTTGAAAAGAGTTTTCACTGTTAAAAGTAAAAAAAAAATATTATTATTTGATTTCTTGGTTTTAACGTTAAAAGGAAAGTTTATTAAGTTTATTTGATTTTCTGTGATTTTATTGGATTTAAATTGAAAAATAAAATTTTAATTACTTTTCGGGTATTTAAAAAGGTTTTTCTATTTTTTAGAAAATAAAATCAAAAATAAAAGCCAACTTTAAGTTGGAATTATTTTTATTAAGTTCAAAATAATTTTAGTAATTTTTATGAATTTTTGGACTCTATTTACTATATTCCAAAAGGTGTTCAATTTGTGGTTAATTTGAATTTCGAAAATTATTTAATAAACAAAAATCAGAAAATAAAAATTTTGGAAAGTTCCCATCAGGTCACCCATCCCACCGTTGCTACACCAACAGCACGCTTAACATTTCCTCTCCCGTAGCTACCAAGTGGGGTTTTCCATTTTCTTGATTAGTAAATCCCTCTCCCCTCTTTTATTACTTCTTTAACTCCTTCCTCAAGACAAGAAGGTTTCTTCTCTTCCCTCCCGTAAGCAATTTTAATGGCAGCCTCCACTACAGCCCATTTCAGCCACTGCCGACCAGCCCCGCCGGTACTTCCTCATCCCGCCGACCTTCCCACCGCCGGCCGCCGGCCACCACCGCAAGCAAAACTCAAGCTCCACCATTAATGGCCGTCTTCACTCTTTCTCCCGTTTCTCCTCACTCAAAGCACCAAATTGAATGCCGTCTGTGCCCACACGTCCGTAGTAACGTCACCTACATCACTACACCATCAATTGGCCGTTTCTTCCTCCCATTTAAGAGCAGTTTTCAGTTTTCTCCGTCTCATTATTTCACCCGAAACCGAAGCTTTTACTCTCGCGTTTTCAAGCCAATCCGGCCACTACCTCCCCTATATAAAGTGCCCTCCAGGAGCTCCTCTACACCCTCAACACACCCCCAAAACCTCTCCTCCCATCTCCCCATAGTTTGGTCAAACCATGCGGTTGAAGTTTTTCGCCGATTTTCGCTTTTGCGTTCAGGCATCGCCTCTCGGTGGAGCCGCCACTTTCGTCACCACCGCCGGCACCGCGACGTCGTGTTTCACGCGTGTGCATCTTCGCCTCGTCAAAAGCTCGCGAGCATCCGACCCCTCCCATGGCCGACCACCACCGTGCGCCGCCGCCGCCGTCGCCGGCCATCCCCGACTGCGCCATCACCTCCATTGGCTTCGTCTCGACGTCGGCAATCCATTTTGGTAACTTGCCGGCCCTCTTTCCCTTCCCTCTCCTTGGCGCCATGGCCATTTCCACTTCTCTGTTGATTCCAAAGAAGAAGAAGTACAGTAGCATTCTTATTAGTCATCTCCTGTAGCTTTTCTTTTTCTTGTGAATTTTGCTTCCAAAAATTATTACTCTCTATTGCAAACTCCGAATCCGATAATTCTTGCTCGTAAAATCATCTAAATTCATCCTTTATTTTTCAGTATTTATTTTGTAATTTTGAGTTTTTATTATTTTATACCTGTTTTTCTAATTGCGCGTTGTCGCCGCGACCAGTCGTCGCCGAGCGAACTGCTACCATGAGGTAGAGTACATCGCCGAGGTTCCATATTCGTTGTTCGTCGCCCAACTCTCCATTCCTATCGCCTGCACGGCCAGTTCTTCTGCTCATTACACTATTCACGTATGCATGGAAATGAATAGTGCCATGCAAACTACTATTCACTCTCCCTTCCGGAATTTCGTTCTACCTCATACGAACTCCGATACCATCGATTCAAATTCCTATATTCATATAAAGTCGATATCTTACTTGCAGTATTTATTTCTTAATTTTTGGATTTTATTTGGATTTCATTTGAATGCTATTTGAATTTGGATCGTTTACGCAGATAGATTTCGACGACTTGGACAACCTAATTCGACACCGCTTGAGAATAACATATAACCAAGCAAGGCAAGTTATACCTTTGATCATATTTGATCCCAATATTTCAAATTATTTAAATTCTGTTTTAAATTATTATTGCATGCTATTTCTATTCAAGTAATTTAAATACATGTTTTTAAATTATAGTTATTCTCATTGCCATTGTATAGCCAACTTTGCTATTGAATGAAACATACCTTGACACATTAGATAAAAATCGGTTTATGCAAGAGTATGAACGTAACATTTTGGGAAAATTATGCTTAGACATGCTTAGACCAAAAATGTTCGGGATTGAATTTGGCCCAAATGATCAACAATTGTTTAAAAGCCTATGACATTGGTTTGTCATGGAAGATTTTACAAATGACTTTGAAAAGCAAAAATAAAAAGTTGGTTTGTACTTGGGCGAAATGGATGCTTGGTGGGTGCAGTTTATGCAGGCTCAATCCGGTAGGTTTGAGGCCCGGGGTTATTTTGAAAGTCGCCCAAGTCGCTTAAGGACCGGTCTTCGAGCCGCATCTTGCAAAGCTCCACCGCACTACCACAAGTCCGAATGGGACAAAGCTAGGTGAATAATTTGCAACGCTCCATTGTTAGTTGTGCCATTTTGATGTGTGGGTGTCGGTTAGACAAGATTCCCACTTGGTGCAAGAGGGGTTTCCGTGGTGGTTAACCCAATGGAAGTGAAACCTTAGCGCGCAAGAGGGGCTTCTAGCGGATGGTTAATCCAAAGGAAGTGAAACCTTAGCGGGCATGACTACTTTGGAATGACGATTGTAAAGGTCTCGTGATAATCACTTAGTCGCACACCTACTAAGTGTGTCGACGGACATTAAAAGTTGATTATCTCTTGTGGGTAAAGTTGTACAACTTCGCAGAGTGTAAAACTATTGAATAGCCGTGTCCACGGTCATGGACATCTTGAGCAAAGCCACTCAAAGTTAGACTTTGATTTGTTTTAAAATGATTTGTACAAATGATTTGAGGATGGTTAATCCTTGTGGTAAAATTAGGCGGTTAGCCATGTGATAGGAGGGTATCCATCACCATGTTTCATATGGAGGTTATCCTACTATAAAACTTGAGAATTTATTAAAATGAATTCTAGTTATAGAATAACTGCTTTGGAACTTAGTACAAATATTTAAAGAAAATATTGCTTTATGCAAATTCAACCAATAATCCTTCCTTTGATATATCCATACATACATTAACTCATATCGGTGTAACTTGCGAAGCACAGTAGTTGTGCTCACCCTTGCTTCATGCAAATAAATTTGAGAGGAGAAGGACTTGGATCTCGACGACTAGGCCGCTACCCCATCGATTGCTCAGGCGATCACCGACTCCACTACTTCTTCGCCTTCCGCGTGTTTGTTTATTGTTGGCTTGTAAGCCTTTCTTGTAATCAACTCGATATTTATTAATAAAGTTGTGCGATTTATGGATGTTACCATATCTGCATCTTGTGTGAACTAGCTATCGATCATGGGACTAGTTGTAAATGCACAGAGGATTTCGTGTTACTCCGGGTCCGACAGGGTTAACGTACCTTGGGTACATGGATTCGCAGACGACTACTTCATGTATAGAAGTAGGAAGAGATCCAAGGCCGAGTACGACAATCGCTTGAACCGCTAAGGCGTAATTTCAAGGACGGATAACAAGTTTGCGGGATCAATCGAATCAAGTACTCCGCAACCGATGCATAAGCCGCCTCGTTATTGCGGGAACAAGTCCTCGACATCGGAGTAGTGTCGCGCCCACGCATAATTTTGAACATGACGACGACCAATTACCGATAGACCGCATCAAGGTAATGTACATCTATGGAATGCACCAAAGATAGACCTATAGGACGCCTTAGCTAATTGCGATCGCTTTGTAGGAGCCGACGGCCGCAAGCTCCAATCGAGGTTAGTTGGGTCCATTCCTATTGAGGGCGGGGATGGTGCATCCATACCAGAAGGAGCGGCAAAGACGGTGTCGGTGGCGATGGTTACGCAAGGGTGGAGGTGGACATGGTACATCAACATTTCATGGCCGTCCGCTGGACATTCGCTCGAACGAAGAGATCACAACACTAGGGGATGCCGTGCACGTTTTATCCGGTGGCCCAAGACGGACATCGCCCCGACCCAGAAGATGCCGCAATCTCGACAGACCATTCCTCTCCAACGGACCCTCCATGACTCCACCTCATATTTCGCCTCGAAGGCTTCCTCATCGGTTCCCGTGGAGAAGACGCCGAAGGAACAACAAAAGCGTGCATACCGATCGGTTCCCGAGTCGCCTCGCAGAAGACGCCGCCAATCGTTAAGGCCAAATCGAAATCGACGAACATTAAGCCGCCTCCCAAGTCCCGAAGCACGGAAGTACTCCATCGGAAAACCGTTGTGCCCTAACGCACAATTAGCCCATTTGGATTTGCTTGTCGCTTTGCATGCACGGTACCTACGGAATACCGCAAAGAAGGGGTGCACATCGAATCACCGCCGCATACAAGGATGAGCATTTCTTCAACGGTAGGGCAACCGTGGTGGGCTTCAACGACTTATTCAACCTATTCAATCTCGAAGCCCTCGACGCCTCGCTTCTACGATGTTGGACACTGTAAGTGTGTACAATCAAGTTCTACATTCATGTAATACCGATAAATATCGCAACTCATTGCTTATGTATAGATACATGATGAAAATGCCCGAAGGGCGAGAACCGGTGGGTTTCCTCGACCCACACGTGGTATCTATGCAAACCATCCAAGCAGACGCGACCTTCGTCGAGAACTATATAACGACGGCATTGCTTCTTCAGAATCGCAAGGACTACATACTGGTGCCCTACAACCAGGGGTAAGTGCTTCACTATTTGCTAGTCAAATTTCATTTGTACTTAGGTTTAATAGTTATAGCGACATACATGAGTAGGTACCATCGATCCTTTTAGTCATTATACCCAAGAGGAACAACGTGATATATCTTGATTCCTAGTCGAAACAATCACGACTTCAAAGATTCTCGCAAGGAATACTCGACAAGTATGATCATTTCCTCCATACATAACTCTATTGTAGTCTTCCTTCGTTTGAAATGCCCGAGGATAACTTTTTTCAATTATGTAGTTCGCTCATCTCCTATGTTAGCCAACAAGGAAGATACAGTGGATCCAGCGCCCAACTAACACACAGGACGAAATTTCCGGTACGCGCTACAACACAATAATCCTATATATATCATACTTCATAAAAATGTGTCTTCAACTGACTATACGTACATATGTAATTCTATTTTTGCAGTGCCGCCAGCAAAAAAATGATGAGCTATGTGCATTCTACGTTTGCCATCATATGCAGCAAATCATTAGTGCTAAGATGAAGAATCCGGAGGTTTGTCGATCTCGAAATAATTTTTTTGTAATTGTAAATTCAAATATATATCCTTACCATTTTTTCTTGACCTAGCGGCAGGGTTTGATAATAGATTTACATGGACTCGTTGCGCAAGAGCTCGTGGAAGTTCGAGGGCAGCTATGCACCTTTATCATGATGTAAATAGTTAACAAAGGAGAGTTTCACTCCATCGCCGACCCAGAGATTCACGCAAACAATTGACTTAATTGTAATCCAATTGTACAACTATAGCAAAAATACTTCAACAAATTCGATCTTTATTAATTTATTTTGAGTAATGATCAATTTGAGTTGTCAACAATTGATTATCGTGATGTATCTGCTTTTTGTACATGCTTGTTTTCGAGGGCATGGCTAGCAATTCGAGGTGGCCAAAAAAACAAACAATGTAGCTAGGATCGCTCGATTACCACAGACGGTTTTATGTTGAAACCGTGCGTGAAGGCTATTACCACGAGCGGTTTCAACATAAAACCGCTCGTGGTAATAGCCTTCACAGACGGTTTTTAAAAAACCGTGCGTGATACTAGACATATCACAGACGGATTACTTTAAAACCGCTCGTGATAACCACTTATCACGACGGTTTACTTACAAAACCGCTCGTGATAGTGGTTATCACAGACGGTTTTTAAAGTAAACCGTCCGTGATAAGTGGTTATCACAGACGGTTTACGTTAAAAACCGTCTGTGATAAGGTTATCATAGACGGTTTTGAACCGTCTGTGATAACTGCTTGTTATCACAGACGAATAAATATAGACGGTTCGGAAACCGTCTGTGATGACGGTTCCGAACCGTCTGTGATGACGTGTTCTGTAGTAGTGACGCACTTCAACTCGAGCTTACACTCTGCTACGCCTTACAAAAATCTACCTGATGGCACAGGGCTATCAACACCTCCTTGCACTCAAACGGGTTACTCTAAATAACCGAATAAACACGAACTATGCCGATTTACTAAATTTTCCTATACTCAAAAAATATACACCTAATTTTCTAACCCTAATCCCTAATCACCTAATCACCTACTGACCAAATCACCCAATTAACTACCCCTCTCACCTAACTACCTCAGCCACCGACACTTCCCCTACCGACACACACAACCCATTCCCCTCTCCACTCTCTCGCCTCTCCCTCTCTTCTCAGGAGATCTCCGCCGTCCCGTCTCCATCCGGCCAGCTCCGCCTCGCCTGGCTCCGGTTCATCCTCCCCCGCGCCTCCTTCGGCTCCGCCTTCGGTCTGCTTCCCCCGCTCCGGTTCTTGCGCCGCCTCCCTCTTCATCCGGCGCGGCCGGAGGCCCGACGCCGCTCTGCGTCGCCTCTGCTCCACCAGCTTCGGCTCTGGACCAGTGCCGCCTCCAGATTTACTCTCCCCTCAGCTCTCCCCAGCGCACTGCTCCTCCCCGAGGTGCAGCCCGCTCTCGGTCTAGCGTGTACTCCGACCCCTAAGGCGCCTCCTCCCTCCGGCCGGCTCGGCGCTTTGCGCCGCCGCCGCTTTTAGCTCCCTCTCCTCTTCTCGTCCTACTCCGGTTCCTCCTCGCCCCGACGCCACCGGTTTACCAGCCCGGCGCTTCTGTCGGCTTCGGCTCGCCACCGCCTCCTGCAGGCCCGGCCTCCGGCCGCCGGCGCTCGGCCTCGTCCACGATTCCCACTCCTGGTGCCCTGAGCCCACTCGCGGCTCGGCCTGCTACTAGACTCGCTACCCCTACCACCCTGGTTACTGGTTAAGTTGATTCTTAGAAAATCCAGTTGATTTCAGTATTAATGCACTAATGCTAGCTGATGATTTATGTATGCATGTTCATGGTGACCAACTGGGGTGGTGGAGGCTACTAAAGGTACATGCCGGACTCGGTTTGCCACTGGGGTAAGTCCTCCTCCTGATCTCCCTCTTCACCCCTCCTCCTAGTGCTCTGATATGGTGTTGCACTGAGAGATGATGATGAACTGAGATCTGGTGGTATGTAGGAAGGATGTGTATTTGTGTAGTGTACACTGAGGTTACCTCTTGATGGTATTTGGGTTGGGAGAAGGGGATGGCAGTGCTGGCCTCGTGCTGGTGCTCTCCTCTTCTTCCCGGCTCCTTGGCTCCCTTCCTCCTATTGCTCCCTAGCTGTTGCTGCTAGCCTTGCCTTCCGCTGAGAAGAAGTAGGAGGAGGGGGTTGGCAGAGGAATGCTTGCCTTGTGGTGGCTTGGCTGGAATGAGATGGGGTTTGTGGTGCTGGCTTTGTGCTAGCTTTGAAGGGGGGATGCACTACTGGTGGGAGATGTATTTACCGGGTTTACTGGGAATGTTTCACTGGGGATGCATTGGTGGGAATGCACTTGGTTGCCCTTATCCAATGCATTTCGAGGCTGGCTTATCCTTTGACTGTGTGTTCTCCAAATTACCAGGGCCCTATTCCTTTTTACCATGATCCTATCCTAGATTGCCATGTTCATGATATTCTTTGGCTGCTCTTGGTTTCCTTCAGTGGTGTCCTGGATGGTGCTTGGCTTGAATGGGGAATGCACAAACTGGGGAGTGGAGCACTCGGTTGCTCTTATCTCCAAGCTGTGCCATGCCTTTTACCATGCCCCTATTCCTCTTCATTTTTACCATGATCCTATTGCTGCACTCTGTGAACTGCTGAGCTTAAATGGGGGAGGTGCATTCGGCTGGGGTTGGCTTGTTAATGACCACTATGCCCTTATGCTAACCGAATGGCTCCCTCAAGATATTTTTGGGCTATGGGCATTTTGGTCAATTGACTGGCAATACACTATGCAATGGATTCTCTGCAGTCAAGGTGAATCAGTATACGTAGGTGTTGGATTCTATCATGCTGAGTGATGAAACCTACGGAGATAAGACGGCGCCAATTACTTGGGTTAGTCTAGGTATCGTGGGTATCCAGGTGCCAACTAGTCTGGGTTAACCTAGGTGACTTGGAAAGTCAAGATACCGGTTAACCTAGGTGTCGACAGTCTCGATACTCAGGGTGCCAGCTAATCTAGGTTGATGTGGGAACCGCAATGATTCCTACGGTACTCTAACTGTCATCCACTTCATTCTAACTCTGTTCTATTGCTTTTGAATTACTAATGGTCTTGTGGTTGGTTGGCGGACAATGGAGCTGGACGTGGTGTTTCAGATTGGGTCGAGGAAGACAGTTTGACTGGACGGCGATGAACGGACAAGAATTCAAGGAAGGCTTCGGCGACATGCAATGCAAGACTTTATTTTATTCTTTTTGAAATGTACACCAATTGTAAATTTTATGTTGATATGATATTACGATTTGTTTTTGTTTAGATGAGTTTTAATTAATGATAAACATCGATTAGTGTTGCTTAGATTAAATTAATTTTCTGGGTTCTCACACTACAGCAGATCTTGAGTGCCTGGGAGGCCGAGACAGCCGAGAGGAGAGCAAGTTGATGTTGATTTGTTTGGTATATATTCTTTTTTCTTTACTCAATTACTTTCAACCCTTGTTGTTGTTGATATTGTATAATTTCTAGTGTTGAAATTTACAATTTGTTTGTAGATTTACAATAACGGAGAAACGAACTTTGCGTAACTATTTCACAAGCAACTCAAGTGTCATGAAATGTACCTCTTGGAACCCATGTCCTCGTATTTACAAGTTTTGGGGATGCGGGGATGCATTTCAGTTAGCGATGTAACTTCATTGTATTTTGCTTTCTTGCTTTGCTTCTTTTTTATTCATTATGAATTTAAATTGCACGAGACTATGTTTGCTATAGTTGTCTCGATTGAGCTTAGTCATTTGAGTCCACCCTCTATTTTCACCTGACTTTGCCATTGACTACAAATATGTAGATACGATGGTCCATGTCCTGAACACATGGGGTGGCCTCACGTACAAAAGAGATGTTGTGTGCACAGTTGTGCGCGCGCCTCCTGACAAGTGCCACTGGTTCCTGCCCTCTCCCCAATTTTCCCTTCAATGCACATGTTGTTTCCTCTTAGACCAAATTGAGAGAACCAACCGCCGCCACCCTTTCGGCAGCCCCTTGGGTCTACGGACTACTACTCCTCTTCCTCTTCCCTCGCCCCGCCTCTCTTGCTCGCATCAATCGCAACCGCGATAATCGTTTTCTCCATCTCTGACAATCTATCCCAACCTCCTCCTTAATGGGAGGCGGTGCCTCCGGCACATCTTCTTAATATAAGGAAAAAACGAGGTGCATACGATATGCTCGTTAGAGGATAGCATGCGGCGACGATCCGGCTTCGTTGGGGACAGAGCGTTATCCATGCACATATCATGATGTTGATCTAGAAGTTAGGAAATTCGCATGAAATCAACAAAAAAAATTATTGATTGTTGTATGACAATTCCAAAAAAAAAAAGACGCACAACAGCATGGATTAACCACGCAAGAAAAAAAAAAGATAACATGCTTGATGTGTGCATATCCATGAGGTTTTGAGCTACCTACATGCGTCAAACACCGAAGAATCAACCCACGCGCTCTACCAAGAACCAAGGCGCGCGTTACATGCACATCCAACGAATTGAACAACATAAGGACAAATCAAATTTCATCGTTTGACCAGTTTTGATGCATACTACAATGCATTGCAAACTGTGTTAAACAAGCAGCTGATCGATCACATCGTACGGCCGGGGTTATACGTCCTTTCCTTTCGGGAAACCTACGTCTGAAATGCATGCGTGTCCCATCGACGCACGCGATCCATGCCCCTACAGCAACAAGTCAAATGTTCTTACTAACTTCTGCACTGTATACGGTTTGGTACACTACAGCAACAAGTCAAATGTTCTTACTTACTTCGGTACTGTACACTGTTAGGTAATCTTTGTCTAAAATATTAGTTTTCTTACGCAGAACATCGAGTTTTAGTTGGATTCTAATTCCTAGTCCTATTTTGTTTGTGTGGCTAAGTCTTGATGCTATATAAGTAAGGGTATTATACTCTAATATGAGATAACTTGAGAAGAAAATAGGAAAAATATGTTAGTTGTGCCGCGTTGGAATTTTTTTTTTTGTTCGTATTCGAAAGTTTTTACCGTGAGTTTGTTTGTCTTCGGTTTGGTATGAACATATATGCATGCGCGCGTGGTGGAGACAACGAAGATGCGACAGCTCCACGGCCTTTCCTTTCCGAAGTCCTCCACCCTGAACGCTGGCCTCTACGCCGGCTCCACCCCCCTTGTCCGCTTCTTCATCGCCCCGCATGCCCCACCGGCGGCACTGTCCGTGCTCGCGCCAGCGCCGCCGCCCCTATACATCTTCCTCATGGTCCGGATGTCGGCCAACAGTGCGTAGAACTTCTCCACCTGCTCGAACTCGCCGCTTCCGCGGTCGCTCTCTACAGTACTCCTCGTTGCCGTCGTTGATGCCGAATCGACCGCAGCCACAGCGACGCCCGGCAACGGCGCCCTCTGTCCTGGTACCGCCTCCGGCGCCGGCGCTCACTGGGACGACGGAGCCGCGACGTCCGCGTCGCCTCCGGCCGCCACAGCCTATTAGTCACAAGCCAAATAAACTGAGAAAAAAAAACTGAACTAAATTTTCCATGCTGGTAGGTTAACATAAACTTTGCTCATGAGCATCATCGATCGGTTCATGTAAATATGTATGTTTTGGACGATACTTACCTAGTCACATTGCTAGCCATCATCGAAGTACAAAAATTGATCATCAACAGCAAGCACAAGCGAACCATCTAGCATGCAAACAAGGTCAAGAGCAAGCAGGAACACATCTGAGTGATCTAATTTCTTTCGGTGTTCATCACAGCAAGCACAAGAACCATATGGCATCAAATAGAAGCAGTAACACATGTACACATTCATTCCAGATCTGGCCACCCAAATTTGTTTTACGCCAATTACGAATCATTCCAGACCTAAGAACATACTAAGAATTATTCCAAATCTAGACACCAAAATGAATCATTGCCGCCGGGAGGAGCGCCCGATCGTCGCCGCAGTTGCCGCTCGGGGTCCACCGTGGGGATCCAGGGGCAAAGGAGTCCGGCTGTGAGGGTGTGCAGGGCGTAGGCGACAACGTTCAGGACCAACAGCGTAGGTCCCTTGGCCAGCGGCGAGGAAGTCAGATCTACACAAGCCAAAGACGGAGGAGAACAATGGGGAAGGGCGACGGCGACCTTACCTTCATGTTCGCGCTCCCAGGGCCGAAGCGACGACGAACAGCGGGACTCTAGTGGCGAATGGTCTCCGGTGGCAAACAGGACTCCAATTTGGTCGCAACATGATATGGGGCAATAGGGTCTGGGCTGCGTGCAGCGAGGTCGAACGGTACCAAAGAAGATGGACTCGCGCCCGACGGCGACAGGCCGGCGGCCGGAGTACACGTATAGTTTTAAGTCTGCGCTGCACAAATTCAAATCGTAGCAGCTGACACGTACGGGGACTGAATAAGTAACCGTGGTCAAAGTAAACTTATATAGTAATACATTCAGGCCGCGACCCAGCACCCAGTCTCTCAAAAATAATGGTCCTACACAATATAGTTCAGAAAGAAATATAAAGTACGTGGAAACGACAAGGGGAGGCTCCGTCCATCGTGCTCCCATCCAAATCAGATAGACTTTTTCTTTGTAAAGGCCGAGAAACGAATCGTGGTCCGGTAACATCAGTCACACTGGATGACGACATCCCGGTGACGTCATCACGGCAGGCGCCGGTGACGGTCCTCTAGCCAACTAGAGGCATTGTCAATTCGATATTTCAACGGGGCCGAGCGAGAGGGGTAGCTGCACCTTTCATCAACAATTGACAACAATGGCATTGGAATCGAGAAACTGGGCAACGATGGCAGGTCGAGGCGCAAACGACGCAAGGGGGAGGCGGTAGAGATGGCCAGATAGATCGTGCCTCTCGAGCCAGCCTGAAGCACAGGATTGTTGTTCCAGTCCTGGCAGAGCGTAGCCCACACTGTAGCTGGACCGAGTCGGCACGACCTAACTAGTTGTGCTGTGCTTGGGTCGGCACTCTAGCCCGATGGGCCGGCCCAGCACGACACGACACGCTGAGCATGATTAGTATTAGGACCAATTAGGCATGCCAAGCACAACACGGCCCGACCGACCCGGTTAGGCATTATTAGCCGTTAGACACTGTAATGTAAATTAAATTTGAATATTTTGACAGTTTTTTAGCTGCTTGGATATTTAAAAATACCAGGAAAAAAAGAAAAAAAAATCCTAAATTTTTTTTCTATAAATGGTCACCATACATCCTCATCATTCAGCACCCCTCCATTCATCAATCTCTTCTACGAATTATGTTGTGCAAATTTAGATTCATTGTGTGATAATTTGGAAAAAAAAAATCACAAAATTTGAGCCAAATTTTAGTAAATTCAAAATCCAAAAGAAATTGGGAAAAGAGGCACAATACTTTTTTTACATATTTTTATTTTTATTATTTGTTATACTAAGATGAAATTATTAATAGTGTAAGTTTCAATTTGTAGTTTTGTGAATAAAAATTATGAAAGTTTTGCTATTGGTGATTAAGGGATTTCACCGGAGGAACTTGCACATCCTTCAAGAATCTCAATGCCTGAAGCCAACCGCAAGCGCAAGCACAAGGAAACCAACCACAAGAGCAAGTAGGAGGAATACCATCATCAGGCTCTACACAAGATATCGTTCGTAAGAACCATCAAGCAAAGAGATTTAGGTCGACTACATCAAGAGTCTGGGATGATTTTGATATGACAACCAAGGAAGACCCACAATGAGTCCAGGTAAGACTTTGTGGCGGTGACGCCAGGCGCTTGTGGAAGGCGGCATGGGCGGAGGAAGAAGCACAGGGGAGGAAGACGCTGACAGGTGGGGCCCATCTGCCATTGAGAGTGAGCGGAGGCGTGGGAGTGGGCGGGAGCTAGGCGGGGGATTGGGTTGAGGGGAGGAAAACATGAATGGGTTGGAGATTTCGGTAGGGAACAGTAACCAAGATTATATTGATTTTCGAATTTCAAAAAATACAACAAGTCAAAAGGTTTTTTTAGAAAATAGCAAATAAAGACCAAAAATTCTAGAAAAATATACAGAGACTCCTTGTATTATTTGGAACTTAATAAAATTATTTTTAACTTAAATTTAGCTTTTAATTTTGTAAACAAATTATTTTTGGCTTTTGAGTAAATAGTAAAACCATTTTTAAATTCTATAAAATTCAAGAAAATACTTAAAATACTCTTTTTAACTTTAAATACAATAAAGCCCAAGAAGATTCAAATAAACCAAATTTTGATTTAATTAAAGTTTTATCAACCCATATCAAATTGTTTTTATTTTCTAAAATTTCAAGTTTAAGATTTATTAATCCAATCAAATCGAATGGTTAATTTTAATTTGAAAATTTTAAAAAAGCCTCGAAAATCGAGATGTTACAATAATGAATGATGTGATAAATTAAAAGAACTATTTAGTACATGTACGTTTTCGGTGGCTTTGACCTCGGATATATGGAGTGGTCGAACCAGGGAGGATTACCTTAGTGTAGTTGCTCATCATGTTAATGAAAACTACGAAATGGGAAAAAAAGAATTATAGGGTTCAAACTTATTGATGTAGCACACACGAGTGAAAATATTGCAGACTGTATTATCAAAGTCGCATAAGACTTTGGTTTTACAAACAAAATATTCTCAATAACTTTAGACAATGTCGCCGCAAACTCTAGCAATGGATATTCTCACTCCATTGTTGAGTACATACGTTGAATCCTTCTTGCTAAATCAACGATGCGCTTGTTATATTATTAATCTTATAGTAAAATAAGATTTGAAGAGGTTGGATCCATATATTAAAGCTTTACGCGACGTTGTATCTTTCTTAAATCATTCTAACAAATGAATAGTAGTATATAAGAGCTTCCATAGGGCAATGAGCGTATGTCGAAGAAAATTTGGTTTGGGCATGCTGGTAAGATGGAACTCTGCATACTTGATGCTTAAGAGTCTTTTACCATATAAGATCATTTTTCTGTTTTTATTCAAACACACTATCATAGCACTGACGGTAGTGTACTATTGAGTATTAACCGAGCAACATTTGTTTGTTGGTGTGAAGATACTTGAGTTTTTGGAACTTTTTTATGACTCTATTGTTGCTTTATCCGCTGTGTATTACCCAACATCTCGTATAATGTGCATAATATTTTACAAATTACTAGTCACCTGAAGGCATATGAAAATGAAATAATCTTATGAGAGGTTATCGTTGATATGAAAACAAAAACTTGAAATATTGGAATGAAATCTCATTCTTATACGTATTTACATTTATTTTAGATCCTGGAGCTAAAATTCAAGGATTTGCTAATGTTCTTGAACTTCTTAGTGATGCTACATGCCTAGACTATTCTAACTATTTTGCAGATGGTCGTTCTAAATTTTTTTTTGAAAAATTTCAAATATTCGAACAAAAGTTTAAGGGAGTTTGCTTGCAACAACCTCTAGTAGCACCCACCACACAGTGAACAAGACAAATGTGTGGGGCAAGATCTGGGTTGCAAGTTCTTCCTCCAGGTTCAGGGGTTCAGATTCTACACCACCACCTGAAGCAAGACCAATCTCCCACCGAGAGAGTGGGGAACTATCTGCCACCGAGAGAGTGGGGAACTATCTGCCACCGAGAGAGTGGGGAACTATCTGCCACCGATAGAGTGGGGAACTATCTGCCTATCTAGATAGCATACGGTGGATTTCAACACATATAGCTTCGAAATTTTGCAATAGTAGTATGACCATAAGATAACATATCATGTGTTATCCATATTAGTACATTATGTGTTAACTGTTCTTGTCTCTATGATTTCTTCCAAGTCTCCTTTCAGTCTTTTTGGAAGAATATTGGAGGAGAGAAGAACGTGTTTCATGAGTGAGATGGTGGAGATACTTCTAACTGTGAAGGACTAGAAACAAGCTGATACACAAACACAACACTCTGTAGATAATCCAGAGTTGACTGATGTATTAAAAAATATATCCCTAGCCAACGACACTTAGAACATGGATGTATGCAGAGCTATATGATGTATTCTTTTTTTCCTTTGCGAAAGTTTTCTTGTGTTGAGTTTTTACTTGGCAAATATTTTAACGAGACATCCATGTAAACATTAATGAAACTGTTTATTACATTTTGAATATATTTGTCTCTTTTATTGGTATAGAGCTTTTTTATACTATTTTAATATTTATTTTTGAATTCTATACATTTTCTGGATTTTCTCAAAGTTTTTAAAAAATTCAACCAAATGACCGTCGGGCTAAGCGTGTTTCGGCCGACTGGCATGACTCGAGAGGTCGACGTGCCATGCCTGGGTCGACGACCCAGCAAGGCACGTCCCGATTAGTTAACCGGGCCGGTCGAGCAGTCAAGCTTTCAAAACTTTGGCTGTTTATATCTTTTTAAATATTTAGATTAGATATATAAAAATTATAAGTGTAGATTCTTCTCGGAAAGTACTTTTGTGATATTATAATTTTATTAGATTTTACAACTTGTCAAAGTTGTATTGCGAGAACATATCTAAAACAATTTATTTTTAAAAACCGGATGGAGTAGCATCCAAATGCCTGTTCCGGGAGAAATCTTTAGTTTTCAAACTCATGCGCGCAGTGTTCCTACAGGCATGAATCCAATTCATGTGCTTTTCGTGTTTTCCATTTCCCACGAAAGTGTCTTGTAGAAAGTTAACTCGAGATACCTGGCGTAGTTTCGGCCTTTTTACTTTCAAATTTGCTAGGTCTAGACGCGTCTGCTACTGTTGCTTTCCCAGTGGGGATAGGATCATCCATGCTTACTCTTAATCTGTTTTGAAACGCGCGGAGTAAAACGGGTTACATATATGGTACATACTGTTTATGGAAAGTTAACAGCAGAAATTAATGTCCAAGGCATGCATGCATGCATTGGATTCGATTCATTCCTGGCTAGCTGGCTAGCTGCTCGGTACACGCGTCGCAGCGCCCTCCTCCTCTTCCTCGTCGTCGGCCGCCTCGTTCCCCGCCGGCCGCCTCGCAGCCACAGCGCCCCTCCTCTCCTTCTTCTTGGCGCACCCCGCGTCGGCAGCCTCCTCGAAGTCCTCCATCCTGAACGCCGGCCTCCACGGCGGCTCCGCTCCTCTCACCCGCTTCCTCGACCCACCGCCGTCCGTGCTCGGACCGCCGCCGCCGGCCGTGTACATGCCCCTCAGGGCCCGGATGTTGGCCAGCAGCGCGTAGAACCGCTCCACCTGCTCGTCCTCCTCGCCGCCGCTATCCACGGCCGCAACGCCGCTGCCGCCGGCGACACCCTCGGGCAAAGGCCCCTGCCGCACCTCCGGCGCGGACGCCGGGGTCGCGCCATCGCTCGGCGGCGCCGGAGCCTTCTGCTCGCCCCCTGCCGTTGCATCCATCGCCTCCGGATCTAGCTTGGTACAGCTTACAAGTTACAACTATATATATGTATGTCGTCGTCGGAGAGAGAGAGTGAGTGAGAGAGAGAGAGAGAGAGAGGAGGCTATGGCAGGTAAACGTTGTGGGGGGTGGTTAAATAGGGGCCATGCCGCCGTGAGTGAGGGTGGACCGTGGACTATTACTGCCTGCTGCAAGCCGGCGCGCTTCTCGTGAAGATAGATTATTTGCTTTATTTAGCACTCAATTAATAAGCTCCTAATTAAACGTGTGCCATACCTTGACCCTTTTGTCTTGGTCGTGATATGAAATCTAGTTCGGTTGGTAAATTAAATTAAATTAAATTAAACTACTGTTTTTGTACTGCCAAGACTTGGATTGTTCGTAACTTTATTAATTTATGTATCGGTGAGTACGAACAGTTTCTGAACCTCAGTATCGGTGAGTACGAACAGTTTCTGAACCTCAGTGGGGCCATTTTGACGGAGGAAGACTGAGTGAAAATGCTGGAGAAACTTACCCCGGTTTGCTTCATACAGAAAAGAATTTGCAGTTGACTTAACGAATAAACCACCTTACCCGAGTCTTGGGGGGAAAAAACACTAGCTTAGGCAAGGTATGCAAAAAAAAAATTTATAATCTCAAAGCACGACCTGGACCCGGTCTTCCAAAAATAATACGGCACCAAGCAACATCCCGTGCTGCTGCTCGACTGACACTGACAAGGACACCGTAGCGAATTTCTTTACGAGTCTGTCAGGTCAGGTCGTCTTTTCTTTAACCCATCTGACGAATCTGCCCCTGCATCAGCTCAGCGTGTCAACTCACTGACTGTACCAGTCGGTGACGTCGCCGCGGTGACGTAGGCACGACTCATAACTCACGAGTCACCTGCGCGTCTCGCTGGGCACCAGTTTTATTTTTTTGGCAGCTCGGTGCCGGTGGGTAAAAGCGACGGACGGGTGGGCGCGTGCTTGCGGTTCACAAACACGTGCAGTCGCAGATGGCGGAGATATACGATGGAGTTGCTGTGAAACGGACCCCACCACACACACCCCAAATCGCAGTTCTACGAAAGAGGGCCCTAAGCATCACCCTTGAAGGCGCTCCCAAATTATGATCCTAAAGCAATCTGTTCCTTTCTCTTCCCCGGCACAACCTCTCTCTCCCGAGCTGCCATAGCTACCTACGAAAATTTCTCCAACGTGGCCACGCAACGCCATTCCGCTCTTGACATCAACGACAGTAGCCGTCGTGAGTGCTCCCCCTCACGGAGGCTGAGACCGTGTCCACGCCATCTCTCCTCCTTATCTCAGTCGTTGTCTCCTACTTCCACGCCTACGCCTTGCCTCCCTCGTCCACTAGCGCCTCCACCACCACCGCTCAGCCCTAGGCGCTCGCCTTCTCGCTGCTCTTGGAGCACCCACCGCCGCCTCCTCCCCATCACCTCATCGGTCGCACCCTCCGCATCACGGAATACGAGGATGGGGGCTTGCCGGAGTTGGAGGAGTAGAGGCGGACGCTTTCATCGTAGTTGCGGTGGAGTTGTGGGGCGCGAACAAGTGCTGCGACCTAAGGGACATGAGCACGGCTGCGGGGAGGCGCGTAGTGACCGTCGGCGGGGACAGAGGTCGACGTTGTTGGCACAAGTGAAGCAACTGGGCGGAGGTGACGTTCTCTGGGATGGCTCGACGAATTGATGCGAGGAGGGCGCCAGGGGAATAAGAATAGGAGCCAAACAGCTAGAATGAGGCTGTTTTGAGATTGATGATTACACGTGGCACAAATCGGAGAAGGGACCTTAGGAGGTTGGGTTCAAGGCTCTGCCGCAGAGAATCACCCCACCCACCCATTAGCTGACACCTTGGTTAGATTTTGGTAAGAAACAAAAGGTATGTTTTGCATGTTTATAAGGTATTGAAGATTGTACGATTCGTGCTATTACAATTGTAGGCTACTCCTCTACCGAAAGCTTACATGTAGTGAGATGGTTAGTGTTGAGGAACCGTCGCTCGCGAGTTCAGTCCGAGCGATTACCTCGTAGACAAACTCAGAATCGTAAGAACAATGCAAGAACACAAGAACAGAATAGTAGATTGAACACAGAGATGTAAGGGGTTTCTTGCTTCTCTTTATTGCTCTTCATTTGATCAGCTTTTTACAATGAATAGTACCCCATATTTATAGGCTAGAGACACTACTAAGGTTTGAGATGGGGTGCCCATACATGGGTCTGCTGCTAGGTTAGGCCCATAGTTTTCCAACACCCCTCTTGGGCACTCATCCTCACATGTTCATGTCTCGTTAAAACTCTATAAAAAACAGTAAGAATTTTTTTGAGAAAGAGTACATGACACACGTACTGCTGCGTTGCACGAATTGTCTCGTTAAAAACCTTAGCCGATAAACTTCAAGAAAACTCGTCGAGGGAAAAAGAGCACAATCCACCCAATTTCATTTAATCTCTAGGATTTACTCTTTGGGTACTCGCTCTTCATATAAAGTTTCAATGATGAGTTCGTGAAGATTCTCTCCTTGAATTCTGCACTTCTCTATGTCTTATCATTTCAATTCCACGTATGCACATTTCAAAGCTAAATGCTGGAAGTGACTTAGTGAATAAATCTGTAAGATTTTCATATAGCTTAGTATGCAGTACTTTAATTTTGTTCATCTTTTCCAATTCATGAGCATAGAAGAGCTTGGGGTTGATATGCTTTGTGAGATGACTCTTCACATGATCCATCTGCACTTGTCAACACAAGCTGCATTATCTTTATATATAATAGTGAGGTTTGCGCGAGATTCAATCCATACAATTGTTGGATGTAGTGAATCAACTGTTGAAGCAAAGCACATTTTTGTGAGGCCTCGTACAACACTATTATTTTTTAGTGGTTCTTTGAAGTCGATACAAAACATTGCTTAGACGATTTCCATGGAATTGCAGTTCTACCACATAGGAATACATAGTCTGTTTTGTGACTTGGCTGTATGCGGATCCTAACAGATACCCGACATCTGCATAGCCATTCATAGATAGGTCTTGATTCTTTCTATAGAACAGACCAATGTCTTGGCTTCCTTTGAGGTCTCGGAAGATGTCCTTCATTCCCTGTCAATGTCTTTGATAGGTTATGCCCTATACCTTCCTAATACGTTCACGACAAATGTAATATCCGATCTAATACAGTTTGCTAAGTACATGAGTGTTTCTATTACACTTAAGTATGAGAATTCCGGTCCCGGGACTCCCCCCTCTTCTTTAGGTCTTTACGACCCTTGTCTTGCTGCAAGGACTTTCGACCATTGGCACTTTCGAAGGGTATATCTTTTCAAAATCAAACCTTTCTAACACCTTCTGAGTGTAGATTGACAGATATACCAATATCCCTTCAGAAGTATTCTAAAGCTGCAAGCCTAGGCAATATTTGATTTTACCCAAATATTTCATTTCGAACTCCGACTCTAGGTAAAAACTTGCTTTCTTAATACCTTCTAAAGTTCCAATGATGTTCAGATCATCTTCATATAGTGAGAATATACAAAAATCTATCTTGGGATTTTTGTATAAATACACAGGGATTATTCTCATTGATCGTGTAGTATTTCTTGTATAGAAAATCGCTTCAAGCGATTATACCATATTCTTCATGATTGCTTCAGTCCATACAGTGACTTTCTGAGTCGCACACTGTACAGATTTCTATTTGCTCTTTCTTGGTTCAGGATAGGGATACCTTCAGGTATCTTCATATAAATTTCCAAATACAAATTTCCATAAAGGTATGCAGTTACCACATCCATCAATTTTACTTCTAAATTCAAGTTAGCTGCCATTGAGATTAAATATCTAAAGGGTGGTTCCGCCCATGACCGGGGAATATAATTCTTTATAATCATGTCTTGGACGCTAAGTGAAACCTTGTGCAACGAGCCTTATTTTTATTTCTCTTTCGAACCAATACCCTCTTATGCCCTACGGGGTGCACATGGGGAGACGTATGGCTTACATGCCTAAAACCTCTCTTTTATTCAGAGAGAATAATGTAGTTCCTATTGTATTCTTTCAATCTTCCCAATCTGATCTTTTATTTTATTCAGCGAGCGACGCAGGCTCTAGATCCAGATCGATAACTGTGGTAATTTTCTTTACAAAGTAAATATCGACATTGACTGTTATCTTATTCATAGATTCTCCTGAGATCACAAAGTTTATAGCTATTTCTTCAAGGGGCGATTCTCCTAATGCTTCTACTTGCTCACCGCCGCTTCCAATTGCAGGGGCAAGTCCCTTTAGCTTTTCAGCTCCGATGTGTGCGCACATATATATGCTGATGTCTCCCTTCATGGGGATGTTTAAATCCGGTATGCCTTTTCTGATGGTTCCATACTAGTGTCAGGTCTTAACTGGCTTCCTTTCTAGTTTTGGGGAACTTCAGTGATCGGCTGTATCAAGTCCTTCTTATCCTTTTTCACTAGGTGTCCCCAGTTACTTTGGATTCGAGGGGCCAGAGTTCTCGTCCTTTATGGGGCCTTAGGACAGGATTAGGGATGCCTTCATTGGTATTTGAACCCTCTCCGGTGCATTGCGTGTAGGCACATGCGAATTGGTCACACTCTTCAAATCACTAGAGTGGTTAGGCAGTTGATTCACTAATGCTTGCAAATCAATTTTCTTCTGGACTACAATTATCTTCTGGACTTTAATTATCTTCTGGACTTCAATTATCTTATAGACTTCAATTGTCCTCTAGACTCAATTGTCTTCTAGATTTCAATTGATTCCCGATATTTTTCATCAAGGGGTTGATTTCCTCCCCCTAATGACGGGAAACAATCCTCATCAAATATGCTATCAGCGAAGTGGGCTGCATACAAATCTCCAATCATAAGGTCCAAATACCTGATTATGGATGTTTTCTCATAACCAATGTATATCCCAGACTTTTGGAGATGACCCATTTCAATTCATTGTGGTGATGGTATAGGTACATAAACGTTGCAACTAAATCTTCAAAGATGAGAAATTATCGGTGTTGACCCTTGCGCTAGTTGCATAGGTGAATGAATGTTATATGCTGATGGTCTAAAATTGATGAGAGTTGCTACGAATAGGACCGCGTGTCCCTAACATGTAGTTGATAAATTACAATTCTTCAATGTCTGCTAGTCCATGCTGGTTGTGGACATGTGGTACTGAATACTTAATGTAAAGTCTCATTGCCATACAATAATCATCAAATGCCTTCGAAATAAATTCTCCGACGTTGTCTATTCTGGTGGACTTCACATGATGATCAGAGAAATTATTTTTAATTCTAATTATCTTTGATATTAGCTCTGCAAAAGCGTGGTTTCTCGTAGATAATAAATATACGTGCGACCATTTCGAAGAAGCATCAACGAGCACCATAAAATACCTAAATGACCCTTACATGGGCTGTATAGGACCGCAAATGTCTCCGTGGATACAGTCCAGGAATATAGGGATTTCATTCTTCACTTTCAGAGCAGAATGTCTAGTAATTATTTTCCCGATGGCATATGTAGGGCAGACAAAATCTTCCCAATTCGGGAAATTATTTTCATTGATATTATGTCCCTACAAATTGTTAATTATATTTCTCATCATCCCAAGACCTAGGCGGTATAATCTATCATGCCGGAGATAGAAAAGTTCATAGCTCTTAAATATGGTTTTCAAGGCAGTATAGGCTGCAGATGCCTTAATATTAATATAGTATAGCCCAGGTTCATATGAAGAAAGTCGTTCTAATATCCTTTTCCACCTTTTTACGCATTTTAATGAGCAGATATTCCTTACCACACTCTTTTTCAGTCTCTAAGTGGAAACCGTTAGCGCGAATATCCTTGAGAGTTCTAGTCAATTTTGGGTACAACAAGGTTTCTTTAATAACCAAAGTTGTGCCCATTTGGAGTATAGTTGTGACCTTTCCTGAGCGTATTATACAAGTATCCCTGCCTGCAATTGTTGTAAGACTACCAGCATTCTTGCCGATCGACTGAAAGATTTCGTCTCTCTCAAGGTGGTTTTCGTTGTGTTGCTATCCTGCTAAGCACACTTCCTCCAAAGGGCGCCACACACATTCTAATATCATGTACTTTATTAATATGCAGCAGAAAGCAAGCAACACAAAAATAAAATACTTCAGATATCAGAACATAACTTGCTATTATAAATAAGGGAAAAAGTCTTGTAGGACTCATCATAAGAATGTAATGCTTTGCTCTCCCGGAGCATACAACCATTATTCAAAGAATAAAATAATTCAATGTTCTGCTTCAATTACAAACTGCAAGTTACTATAAAAGATTCAAGTGCAATGCGTGCACTAGATCGAATCAACGAAGTATTCAGAAACTTCTGCCTCACTCTGCTTCATGGCGGTCTTCTCCTCTCAGGCAACTACAGTTGTGGTCGCTGCGATGTCCAAAGGAGGGATGATGGGGGCTGCTACTAGGCTGTCCATATCCATGAATGCAACTAATGGATGTGGATCCTCCGTGCCTACAATAGCGAGATGTGTCTCATGTTGTTCTTTACCCTTCTTCTTAGGCTGGAAAGGATCAATATATAACGTGCGACCCATGACCTTACCCTTCTTTCCCCTCTCCTTCGTGAGAGGCTTCATCACCTTGTAGCTGCTAGCATTGACTTCATGGCTAATATTCCTACTAGGTGGCAGTGAGATGCAGTTCTTTCTTAGAACATCATCTTGAGCTTCCGCAATTTGCATGGTGTTAATTAATACAACATACTCCTTGTAGCAATCTTGACGATAGCTGCGTGCGGATTGCACCACATTTGGGTGAAAGGTAGAGAGAGTCTTCTCAATCTTCTGCTCATCCGTGATTACATTATCACAGAGTTAAAGACTTGCACAAATTCTGTACAAATTCTGGCGATGTTGGGTCAGTTCTCCGAACTCCTAGTTCGTGATGCCAATCATTTTCTATATTCATGCAAAGAGTTCATAACATTACTGCTAGTAATTTGCATAAAATAGTTGCAAAATTCTCGTAATGCTCTTTGAACTCTTGGTTCGTGATCCCGTATTTTTCTATGCATTTTTCATGATTTAATGTTATTTTCAGTGATTAAAAGGGATATAAACAACCACGGATAATCAAAACAGTAAATACAATACATAAATTGCATAGAAATAATAATAACAAAGTTAAACATGCTTCAAATGCTAAAACTGATTCAAAAATTGAATTCCCGAGGCTATTTTCTGCTGGAAAATAAATTTTTGACGAATTCTGCAATTTCCAAGGGTTAAATCGCAAAAATTCAGTTCTAAGAAAAAAATTGCGTAATTTTCCAATTTCCACAGGGTTTTTCGCAAAATTTTCTTATTCGCAAAAAATTCTCATAATTTGCAGAATTCTAGGGTTCTTTTTGTAAAATTTGGGTTTTTCGTTTTTCTTTCCCTGATCTCCTTTTTTTTCAGCCGAATCCTTCGGCCCAAGCAGCGGCTTCAAACATAGGGGGCGGCGCTCCATGGGAGCCATGAGGAGCGGCCGACGATGAGCGTGAGGAGGTGGCCGTGTGGCGGCGCGAGGCGACCTTGCTGCAAGACGCAGCGAAGGCGCCGTCTTGAGGAGGCGAGTCGATCGGGCTCGGCGAGGCGGCGCCACACCCATGTGGAGGTGGGGCAGAGTGGCATGGCCGGAGGGCTGCACGGGGGTTTCGTGCGGAGGCGGCCGGCATTTCGGGCACACGGGTGGCCGTTTCAAGCGAGGTCGGCGGTGCCGTGGCCGAAGCCTTTTTCCCCCTTCAACCCCGTTTTTTCTTCTTTGCTTCTGTCGTGGCATGGCCGTGCGGCGGCGGCGCAGCGCGGTGGCCATCCATGGCCCAAGGCGCCTCGCGCGGTGCAAGGTGGCTGCAGGCCATAGACGGCGCACGCAGCGTCGACCGAAGGGCGGCCATTGGCCTGCACGGGCTCGGCGATGCGCACATGGCACGGGCTTGGTGGTGCGCACATGGCCGGTGCCATGCGGTCGGGCTGCCAGGCGATGGCGTATCTTGAACTCGTGGCCGGGGTGGTGTCGCGTGGGGCGGCCGGGGTGGTGCGTGTGGGGACGATCGAGGCTTGGCCGGCGGGTGGTGGTGCACCCGTGCGGCTTCAAGCCGGCGGCGGCTCCAGGCCGTTTTTTTTTCGTTACTTGTTTATGCATATTTGTATTGTTCATGTGATGCAATTAGCGTTCATGCAATTACCGATCGACATTGTGTCGGCGACTTCAAGTCGGCTCGCAGTATATTAGAGCGGATTTGTACCGTAAAAACCAATCTAGAAAGCCAAATTTGCGGAATTGAAAGCAATCTAGAAAATACGATTGATCTACGAGCGTCGTGCTACGACGGTTTTCTTTCAATCCGAGTAGAATCGATTGTGCTGATAACGTGTTGAAAAACTGTCGCTGACGAGTCCAGTCTGAGCGATTATTTCGTAGACAAACTCAGAATCGTAAGAATAATACAAAAACACAATAACATAATAGTAGATTGAACACGGAGATGTATGATTTGAACACGGAGATGTAGGATTTTCCTGCTTCTCTTTTTTGCACTTCATTTGATCAGCCTTTTACAATAATTAGTACCCTCTATATATAGGTTAGAGATGCTGCTAGAGTTTGAAATGAGACGCATATATATGGACGTACTGCTAGGCTAGATTCATGGTTTCCCAACGGTTAGCGTGCGGGTGTAGATGGAGCCGTGTTCTAGAGTTATCCCCAACCCCTGGCCCTGGCCAGATGCTAATCGCGTGGGCTAGCAGCACTAAAAAAGCCTGCTCCCCTACCCTGGTCCCTTTGTACCGTCATGGTTCCGCTCGTCCTGAGCGGGCGGCATCTCCGCCACGCTGGCCTAATCTAGTCGGCCCGGTCGCCTGCCTCCAAAACAATTCACGGCCCTGTCTATGGGCCTGGGATGCTCCAACTAAACTACCCGCCGGTGTGGGGTATTGGTGGACCGAACTCGGCTCGGGCCGCAGAATTCCTCGTGCCAACGCTACCTCAGCTTGGGCCGCCGCGCCATGGCGCCGCTGAACCATGGCCCGCCTTGGTATCGCCGCATGCCACAGCTGGGCAGCAGCCAGAAGCTCCGCCGCCGAGGGAAGGGAAACTCCAAGGCCCCGCCGACGAGCATGTGCGGTGCAGTTCGTCGTTTTTGCGAAACTCATTGGCGGCAGGCAACACATGGTCCTCAGACCGACCGATCAACTAAAAATTACCACAAGAGTATATTATTATTGTACCAAATGAAGCACACATACATATAGAGAAGCAGGGTCACATACAATACAATACAATACGATACGATACGATACAATACAGGTGTTTGTATGTGTGTAAACTGCTAGTGGAACACGCGCGCGCACGAGATGGATCAAGCTGCCTGATCTGTAGAGTTAATCACATATCGACGGCGCACGAGGGGTTCCCAAGCAGCGGCGCCTCGTGGAGGGCGGCGGCGGCGGCGCCGCCCGCCCCCTTGCGGACGCCGACGAGCAGGTCGCAGCGCGCGTACATGGAGTGCCACCCGCTCCGGAACGGCCCGGACACGAACCGGACGCGGCCGAGCACCACCAACCGGAGCGCCACCACGCCGAACGATACGTCCGTGGCCAGCGCCGCCGCGGTGTCGGGCGACACGGGGACGGGGGCCGCCCCGCCGCTGCCGAGCGCGGGCGCCACCGCCACCGCGCTGTCCGCGTCCTGCACCAGCGGCGGCATCGCCGACGGCGCCGTGATGGCCTCCCCGCGGTACGACACGTACGCCGCCAGCCGGTCGTACCGCGCCGCGGACCGCGCGTTGGGGTTGCGGATGACGATGGTGAACTGGAACGACGCGGCCAGCGCGGTGGGCGACCCGCCCGCCGGCCCCGCGGTCGGGCTGGTGGCGTTGTAGAGAGAGTACACGGCGACGGAGGTGACCGTGAAGGCCGGACGGGTCGGGCGGTAGACGAGGTAGAGCACGAGCGCGGTGATCCCCGCGGCAAGGAGTACGACAAGAACGACGAAGCAGAGCATGCGGAGGGGGTCGGCGGCGCCGTGGTCGCGGCAGTATCGTCCGCGGCGGCGGCGGGCGGGCATGAGGTCGTCGGCGTGGACCGCCTTCCCGCCCTGGTGGTGGTGATAGCGCTCGTCGGCTGGCTCCGGCGGGAGGTGGTGGTGGTGGTGGTCTGCCATGTTCAATTCTTGTGCAGCTAGCTAGTTTTGCCCTTCTTGGTCTGATCTTGTGCAAGCAGTGTATCTATATGTGTATATCAATATCAATACGTGTGTACGAGTAAGAGAGAGAGACGGTGGTGATGAGGTTGAAGAAATAGAGTGACGTGCGCTAGCTTATTGGTACTTGCTGTTCGTGTGCGCGTCAGCCGCTGCACGACTTGGCGCGAGAGCCAAATTAGGTCTTTGCACCGAGAACTCGAGCTGTGCACACGACGGATTGTGGAGTAGCTATCTAGTACTGAATTCTAGAAATCCGCATCATCTTCTCCGTATTATATCGTCTAAGCCACCCGATGTCTCCTGGAGCGCGAGCACACGGTTTCTATTAGACACGAACAAAGGGATCGATCTGAATGAGAGAACAATCTGCTAGCGAACATGATACATGAACCATGCCTTAATTAATTCACACAAGTCAGGAACTGAAGCTGGGACATGTTGAATTATTACTATAGGAAAACGGCGATTCCTACATGCTTTCATATGTAGCTTCCAATTAATTGATCCCTTCAGAGTGAAGCGGCGCACCTTGAAAGTTCGCGTCCCATTGATTATGGATCAGTTCGAATTTATTTTCTAGTGAAAGAATCGGCTCAAAGAGATCGCGATTAGGCAGTGCGAAGCGGAGGGGCATCTGATGCTTCATCACAAGCTAGTGGGTTCCATAGTTTTCGAGCTGCGTGCTCTTTATGCTCTATGGATTCCGAATTGGCCTGAATGTCTATGTTTCCTTCTTCTTCTTTTTTCCTCGGAGCACGTAGGGTGTGTTTGGTTGCCGCTCTGGGAGTTTGTCGGGTTTAGACTGGTGATGAACTACGAAGATCCTGATTTGGCTCAATCTTTCAATTAGAAGATAAATTTGGTAGAAGTCGTTCAACTCTCACGATCCTGAATACGAACTCGCAAAGCTCGAAACCACGCAATCGCTGAACTGTTCGACAAGTCGTTATCAACCGTGCACGAATACCCAGATGACCTGATCACGAAAATCAATTTCTGCATACACCAAAGAAGCACACAAGAACAAGGTAAAAACGTAATATGATGTATTGCAAATATGAATGAAATTGGTATTGATAAGTGGGGTTTCAAAGACAATATCACTGTTATTCTCGCCGAATAAGATGACAAAGTATAAAGTAGCAAAGCTAAACTTCAATCAACAAAACTCGCAAAGACCAGAGGGGCGGCCATCTCAAATAGAGGGGAAGGGAGGGGCGGTGGTACTGTTCACACATGAATAGTATCATATGAGCAGTACCCAGAAACCCTAGGTGGTCGGCCCTGTTGGCCATATGGGCCAAGTAAGCCCATTTATTACACAGCCCATGGGCCAACAAGAGATGACGCAGCACCAGGGCATGTAGACATAGTACGATGGCATGTAGATGTAGTTCGTCTCGTAAGAGTAGAAGTAGCTCGGTCCAATTGGGGAATATGATATTGTTGTAGCCAAAAGTCATATTGGAGAAGATGTGGTTGAAGTAGAGGATGTCGTGCAGTGGGTCGAAGCAATAGTTGCATCCTTAGGGTTGATGTCCTCATCAGCTGGGACACCAGGCGTTCGAAAACGAACGCATCTGAGCCAGGTGAGCAATCCAACGTCGTCTGCCTCTAACCGTCTCCTCTAATCATTGTCTTCTTCCTCTAATCGACCGCATCCCATCGCTGATGAGGTCACAGGCCTGCTCCCGTCACCCCAACGCCCGGATCCCACCGTCCTCCTCGATCGTCCACCGCCGCCACAACGCCGATCCCATCGCAATGTCGGACCAGGATTTCTTAATCCATGGAATCCTCTGTGAAAACACTGTGCTATTACCTGGATCAGTAGATAGCACTCACAGATACACCACTGAATCATTTCATACATGACGTAAAACCATATCATTCATTAATTTAACACTTCAGAGTTTACATAGACCGCATCGGGTCAGGTTTTACAATAAGGGCCAAACAAGCCAAAAGATTACATTTCAAAAATAGCGGAAGCGACAATGGAAGCAAAAAGGGGTGAGAACATATCTCTCCACAAAGAAGTGACTGGGGAAACCCATGTGCGTCCGATATTACCCGAAAAACTCAGATAATACGGGATGCACGCAAGTACCGACGAAGCCTAATGTAAGCCTCATTCGAAGCACATAGGCATCGTCGATTATGATAGTATTCTAGCTCACCTAGAGCCTGCACTGCCTCCTTGGGTGTATAGGTTATTCTTTGAATTGTCATTGTCACGGCAACGACGAGGGCTGGATTCTTGTGGATATCATGGGGATATGCTCCAGATCTTAGGATGATGTGACAATTGACAATAGCATTTATGGTTTGTCATTTCACAGGGTTTTCGACAAAGTCAGGCATTCTGGACAGTGGCGGTCCGACCGGCCAGAGCATGGCAGTCCGACCGGTCCCAAATCGGTCGGACCGGCCATCTTGTGATCGGACCGGTTATGACAAAAATGGTCGAGCAGTGGGCCAAAAATAGGTGTTGCAGGCAAGTGAGGGGATCCCAATGCACTTGGTCTCATTATTTTTGGAGCCTCCAAGCAAAAGTTCTATTCGTTTGAAATTTCCAGAAGGTTTCGGAATTTCAGGGCTTGAATTTTGGTTAAGTCCCTACTGGCGGTCTGACCGGCCTTGAGGTGGCGGTCGGGCCGTGACTAAGCGATCCGGCCGCTCACGAGGAGCGGTCGGACCGTTTTCACATGAGCGTCGACCAACCGTGGTGATGTTGATTTGTTAGGTCAAAGTCATTGGTATCATGGCATATGTATTGCATGATGCATGTTTTGACTAACATGGGTCAAGTTATGAAGAACTTGTTCCCGAATTCGTGTTTGCTTGTCTATGGTTGTGCAGGTTGCTTGGTGGTCAACGACGGTCAACGGTGAGGATGATCGGGACTAGACTTGGAGAGTTGAGGTCGAGCGATCGAGGATGCGGGTGAGGTCAATGACTCAAGCGTGGACTTAAGATGGACAAGGGTGACCTATTAGCAAATCGAGGCGCAAGATGGCGCTAGGTGAAAGTGTTTAGGTCAAAAGGTTAAAGACGGCGCTTTGCGAAGCGTGCGTGTGTGATCCGTTTGTTAGTGGGCCTTAACGGGAGCCCAATGGAGTCAAACCCTAGGAGTTCTAGGCCTTCACTATAAATAGGAGGAGGTGGTGGCTGCACCACCTAGCTCTTCTCTCTCTCGCCTCTTTTATGTTTTCAAAACCCTAATTGGATTAGGGGAGTTGAGGTGGAGGCTAGGGCTCTTTATGGTTTGAGGTGATTTTCATGATCTTGTATTGACCACTGTTCCTTGATGGAGTGGGTGTAATCCAGCAGCAATCACGAATTTAATCTATGCAAGGTTTGCTTGAGATAAGTCTCTTTTCGTTCTTGCTTTCAATTTCGTGTTTTAGGGCTTTCCTTGATCCGCGAGTTTTTGATTGATTCTTTCACGTGAATTAGCTTGCTGTGATATGTGTGAATCTATCTAGTATCATCTTGATCATCAATCACTCACGAACAAGCATTAGGATCAAGTTTTCGTTCTTGCCCGGTTTTGGACCCTCTGTTACTTAATTGACAACTATTCGGGATCTATCCAAGAATTATCATAATATTCAATTGGAATAGGTCCTCAATAGCATATATAAGGTGTGTGCAAAATTTCGTGAAGTTTGGAGTTGAGAATCAAAAGTTAGGCCTAATTGCAACTTCATCATCGGGCTGATTTTACTGTTTCAGATCTGTTCTGGAGTCGGCCGGTCCGACCGCCCCTCACCACCGGTCCGACCGATTTGGCAGCGGTCCGGCCACGATACAACAATGATCAAGGCCGCTTAAGCAATCGGTCCGACCGGTGGAGTCCAGAGGTCAGACCGCCAGTACATTATATTGCTTTGATCTTTGATGTTTTTGTCATATTGCTTAGGGGATTAAATTGAATTCAATACTAGTCTTCCGCTGTATTGGTATATTGATCTTCATAGCTTCCTCATAGCTATTGGAGTGAAATTGTGTTGAATTCATAATTTGTGAAAAAGTGAGCGTGCTCCTATTCACCCCCCCTCTAAACGCCTTTTCGGTCCAACAAGTGGTATCGAGCCGATTAGTTCAATCTTGATCTTAACAGGTCCTTTGAACTTTGGCGATGGATAGGTTCTCTACAAAACCGCATATCTTCAATGGGCACGACTATGCCTATTGGAAGAATCGTATCTGAGTATTCCTTGAGAGTGAGGACAAGCTATATGGGACGTTGTTCGATCCGCTTATTATTCACGAGGTTGCAACTCACTTACGCAATTCTTTTGGCTAACAACAACAAGGCCAAGAGCCTTTTATATGGTGCGCTTGGTAGACAAGAATATGATAGGATTTGCAATTTTATGACTGCGCACGAGATTTGGAACACCCTCGAAACCTATCATGAGGGTTCATCCCAAATTAAGAAAGTGCGCCAAACAATCTATAAGCGTGATTATAACAAATTTGAGATGCGTCCTGGAGAGAGCATCGATGACATTTTCAGTGGCTTTAATAAAGTGATTAATCAGATGAAAGCTGTTGATATTGAATTCTCTCAATCTGAAAATGCCACCCATCTCTTGGCTGCAATCAACACCAAGGAGTGGGAGATGAAGGCTACTGCTATAGAAGAGAATGTTGATCTTTCGAGCCTTACTTTGGAGTTGCTTTATAGCAAACTCAAGACTCATGAAATTAAAAGAGTTGATCATCCCAAGAAAGACAATTTAGCCTTGGTAGCAGATCCTCTCAAAAAGGCTTGTGATGATTCTTTTGAATCTTCTTCTGGATTTTCATTTGCTTGTTTATCTGTTATTCATGAAGAGGAGCTTGAGAGTATCCCTGAGGTTGAGTTAGCCCTTTTAGCTAAAAAATTTACACGGGCTTACAATAATGTGAGAAATAAAAAAAGAGGTGGTCCTGTTACTTGCTATGAGTGTGGAGAGCTCTACCACATCCGGGCCAATTGCCCCAAGCTGAAAGGTAAGAGCAATCACAGGGAGGAGAAGACAGCCTGGAAGAAGCCTCATGGGAACAACTCTGAGTATGATGCTGTCAAGCTCATAAAGGCCGTTCACCGGGTCCTTGCCGCTTTTGGAGAGCAATTTGTTAGCGATGTGGACTCCGGGAGCGAAGAGGACAAGGAGGAGAAGACCCCTCGAGACAAAAAGAAGGGGAAGGCCAAAGACTTCACCGGCATGTGCTTCATGGCCGACACTGACGACATTGATGAAGATGAGGTACCTCTCTCTTATGATGACCTTTATGCTAAATATGATTCCATATATGAGCAACTGCTTAGTCAAGATGAAACGCTAGAATTTGTCATGACTAAAAATAAGAAACTAGAGTCAAAAATTGGTAAACTGAAACTAGAACTTGCAAATGTTAAGACTCTTGAACCTGATGAATGTTTATCTTGTCATGATATGCACTCAGAATTGGCTAAACTGCAATCTGCTCACAATATTGCTTTGCAACAACTTGAAAATGCTAGAACCGAGCTAATTGAAATTAAATCTGCTCCTTGTGAAAAATGTTTAGAATCTATCAAATTGATTACTTCTGATGTGATTGATTCTAGCCCTTGCACTTCATGCTTAGAAAAAGAACGTGAAATCAAAGATATCTTAGAAGCTGCTAGAGTCAAATATGCTAAGCTTAAGGACAATATTGAAACTACTATTTGTGCTTCTTGTTCCGCTCTTAAGCTTGAAATTGCTTTATATAAGGAGAAATCTATGGATAAAACTTGTGATGCTTGTGTTAATTTGAGAAAAGAAAATGCTTACTTTCATGATACATTAGAGAAATTTTCTAAAGGTAAGAAACAGTTAAACATGATTCTTGACAAGTCTAAAACTCCTTATAAGAAGCAAGGTTTAGTATTCAATTCTTTTCAAGACAATTCAAAGCCAAAAGTCATTCAAGTCTTGGAAAAAGGTTTAATTGAATTCAAAACCCAACCTGTAAAAACATCTTTTAAATCTGCAGGTTGTGCAACCGTGTGTTAATTCAAAGGGTGCTTCTTCTAGTGGTACCAAGTACCATTGCACTTATTGCAAGAAAAGTGGGCATTTGATTGAGTTTTGTTGGCGTAGGTTGAAAAATGATAAGAAAATTTTTGCTAGTATTTCATCCACTCAACCTAAAGCTTTTATGAGACGTGGTCATTTTGAAAAGAATAAACCTGGGTTAGGATTTGTTTCACATGTTTATCATCATGCTCCTAGACATGATAATTCTCATGTTTGTGTGACCATTACTCATGATAGGAATGCAAATAGAATCAAGGATAACACTTTTGCTTTGCATACTACTCGCAGACGTGTGTCTCAGTACTGGGTTCCCAAGTCTTGTTTAACTAACCCCAGTATCGAGACACATCGTTCTTCTGTGCCTTGATTTTCAGGATTACCGCGGAAAGAGGAAGGGCACGTGCTTTGTTGACTCTGGCTGTTCACGTCATATGACCGGAGACTCGAGATGGTTCACCTCCTTCATGCGGTAGACGGGTTTCGAGCATCTCCTAGAACTTCCCATCGCCAAGCCGTTAAACTCATATTCAGGTATTTACACTCTACCCTCTGATATGGCATTTGGTATTTCTGCTTTTCAGCTTTGTCCATTAGGGGTTTTTCTTATTCTGATTGTGCGGGCTGTCGGCTAGATAGGAAGAGTATCTCAGGCGCTTGTCACCCGCTAGGCACTTCTCTTGTCTTTTTGATTTTATCCTCACCAAACCTTTAGACCCAACTAGGTTTGCCTCCTTGAAAAGCGAGTTAGGGGTAATTTATCCCTATGGGTTGGTTTGAGGGGGAGTTCGATCTTTTCTGATCTTACCTTGTTCTTTTGATCTTTTCTTGTTCTTTTCTGAACTTTTTGATCTTTTCGAACTTTTTATGTTTTTAGGCCTTTTTATTGCATCTCATTGTATCATATTGCATTCATATGAAAAATACAAAAAGTGGTATGAAAAATCCAAAAAGATGCATTGTAATATAAGATTTTCTGCTTATCTTTTAAAAAATTGATGAAGCTTTGCCTATTACCCTTTGGAGCTTTAGTATTTCAATTCTTGCTCAATGTCATGTCTAGTTCTTTGACTTGCTAGAATTATCATGCTTTTACATATGTAGCTAAGTCTTTGCTATATGAGCTAGAATCTTAAAACAACTCGAACTAAAAATTGCAATTTGTGGATGTTTTAGCGAGTTGCGCAATTAGTGCTCCTTTTGTGACATTGGCCCTGTCAGAATTACTTTGTTAGCTCTTTAATCTAAAATTAACCATTACTTGAGCTTCTAGTGTTCTTGAGATTCTAAAACTGCTCTTATGAAATATGAAAAATCAAAAGATTATCTTATGCTTAAATTGTGCCAAACTACTCTTACGAGACTGCTTGTCAATGACATGAACTTGGAGATAGTTTGATGAACCAGACGATCTCATGAGGACTGCTTGTCAGAAATGACATGAACCTCAAGATTTGTCATACAGTAGAAGCTTAGAAAGAGTTTGTGGATGGCTCCTAGTCCAGGATCTTCTTTACTAAGATATACATTTAATCAACTTCTGGTCGAAGCTTAGGATGATTTTGTGGATGGCTCCTAGTCCAGGATCTTATCACTAAGTTAGATCATTAGTCAACTTCAATATTCAGTGCAAATGAAAATTTGTTAAAAAATGGGCATTTGAGAAAATTTGAGCAAAGTGATTCAATACAGGACCTAATTGTGTCTTAATGTGGTCTTTGTTAGCTTTTTGATCTTATATTGACATTTTGACATGACCAGTTTCACTTTAGGATCCCTGTTGATGAACTTGCTGAATTCGAAGCGTTGCTTAAAGTGATCAAATCTATTGCTTTACTTTTGAGCCTTTGTGCTTAGTTTTGATATATATATCTTACCATAATCTTGCTAGCGCTGTCAGGCTTGATATGCTGTTTGTGCAATATTAGAGATACTAGCTTGTTCTTTTGGGTAATCTCCAAAACTCCTTGTAATCGAAAATTAAAAAAATACAAAAATGAAGCCACTCCATTGCACTTCATGCATACTGCTTCTTATGCTTCTTTTGTTTTTGCTTCTTTCTTTATTCTCTACTTGTTATCTCTGGATAAGAGGAAGGCGTGATTCCTTGATGAATCCATTGTCAAAGGGGGAGAAGATGTGTTAATGAGAAGATATTTCAATGTTGGGGAGAAGATTATGCATAGGGGGAGAAATTTTTGGACATATATATCATTGTTTTACAAAGAGGGAGATGATATATAAAAAATGATAAAAAGGGGAGAAACTGAAAATTTGAAAGTTTATGAATTTTGAGGATCATAGTGAGGGGGAGTTCTTGAGTTGCATTCTTAGTGTCTTATTGAATATTCTGAACTTGAATTGCATTCATTTATCCTCACAATGATCATAGGTCAATTGAACAACTGTTCTTTCATATGGACCTCATGTGAGAATTTTGACTCTTTTATGGAAATCAAAGTTTTCATACTTTCTTTTGCCTTATCTCACATGCCTATACTATTCTGATGCCAGCTTGGTCATTTACATTGCTTTTTCTTGCTTATGGACCAAGTTGTGCCTATGTGCGAAAACGAAAGTACTTTACTTTTCAAACCTCCAAATTACTCTTTCTGGATTATTGCCAATGTGTTCATCAAGGGGGAGATTGTGGATATCATGGGGATATACTCCAGATCTTAGGATGATGTGACAATTGGCAATAGCATTTATGGTTTGTCGTTTCACAGAGTTTTCGACAAAGTCAGGCATTCTGGACAGGGGCGGTCCGACCGGCCATAGCATGGCGGTCCGACCGGTCCCAAATCGGTCGGACCGGCCATGTGCGTGATCGGACCGGTGTGACAAAAATGGTCGAGCAGTGGGCCAAAAATAGGTGTTGCAGGCAAGTGAGGGGATCCCAATGCACTTGGTCTCATTATTTTTGGAGCCTCCAAGCAAAAGTTCTATTCGTTTGAAATTTCCAGAAGGTTTCGGAATTTCAGGGCTTGAATTTTGGTTAAGTCCCTACTGGCGGTCTGACCGGCCTTGAGGTTGCGATCGGCCGGCGGTTCAAGCGATCCGGCCGCTCACGGGAGCGATCGGACCGTTTTCCACTTGAACGTCAGCCAACTTCGTGGTGATGTTGATTTGTTAGGTCAAAGTTATTGGTATCATGGCATATGTATTGCATGATGCATGTTTTGACTAACATGGGTCAAGTTGTGAAGAACTTGTTCCCGAATTCGTGTTTGCTTGTCTATGGTTGTGCAGGTTGCTTGGTGGTCAACGGCGGTCAACGGCGAGGATGATCGGGACTAGACTTGGAGAGTTGAGGTCCAGAACGATCGAGGATGCCGGGTGAGGTCAATGACTCAAGCGTGACACAAGATGGACAAGGGTGACCTATTAGCAAATCTGAGGCGCAAGATGGCGCTAGGTGAAGCTGTTTAGGTCAAAAGGTTAAAGACGGCGCTTTGCGAAGCGTGCGTGTGTGACCCGTTTGTTAGTGGGTCTTAACGGGAGCCCAATGGAGTCAAACCCTAGGAGTTCTAGGCCTCCACTATAAATAGGAGGAGGTGGTGGCTGCACCACCTAGCTCTTCTCTCTCTCGCCTCTTTTATGTTTTCAAAACCCTAATTGGATTAGGGGAGTTGAGGTGGAGGCTAGGGCTCTTTATGGTTTGAGGTGATTTTCGTGATCTTGGATTGACCACTGTTCCTTGATGGAGTGGGTGTAATCCAGCAGCAATCACTAATTTAATCTATGCAAGGTTTTGAGATAAGTCTCTTTTCGTTCTTGCTTTCAATTTCGTGTTTTAGGGCTTTCCTTGATCCGCGAGTTTTTGATTGATTCTTTCACGTGAATTAGCTTGCTGTGATATGTGTGTATTTATCTAGGATCATCTTGATCATCAATCACTCACGAACAAGCATTAGGATCAAGTTTTCGTTCTTACCCGGTTTTAGATCCTCTGTTACTTAATTGACAACTATTCGGGATCTATCCAAGAATTATCATAATATTCGATTGGAATAGGTCCTCAATAGCATATAGAAGGTGTGTGCAAAGTTTTGTGAAGTTTGGAGTTGAGAATCAAAAGTTAGACCTAATTACAACTTCATCATCGGTGATTTTTTCTTGTTTGAGATCTGTTGAGTCGGCGGTCCGACCGCCCTCACCACCGGTCCGGCCAGGATTTGGCGTGATCATTGCCGTACAACAATGATCCGACCGCCCGGCAATCGGTCCGACCGGTGGAGTCCAGAGGTCAGACCGCCAGTACATTGTATTGCTTTGATCTTTGATGTTTTTGTCATATTGCTTAGGGGTTTAAATTGAATTCAATACTAGTCTTCCGTTGTACTGGTATATTGATCTTCATAGCTTCCTCGTAGCTTTTGGAGTGAAATTGTGTTGAATTCATAATTTGTGAAATAGTGAGCGTGCTCCTATTCACCCCCCTCTAGTCGCCTTTTCGGTCCAACAATTCTTCCCCAAACTATATAGGTTGAGGCTCTACGGGTTTAGCACCGCGGATGTCAATAGACACTTACAATGTTAGAAAAAAATATAAGAAATATAATTTATGTGTTATGATTTAGAAAACTATCTACTTGCCCGCAACAACATAGGTGCGGTTCTTGAGCATTACAATTCTTTTATTAACTACCTCCATAACACGATCACATGTAGCCTCATCTGTTGTCAATGTGTCTTCAAGTTCTTACTTGAGTTCATATGTTTTTCCAACCAGTCCTGCCATAGTTGCGGGTCTCTGCTGGTCTGCAAATCGTAGTACTCGATAAATCGGTTCTACCACTTTAGTGACCCAATGCATAGAGGTCCACCATTGTCTACATGTGAGACATGAATACATGTATTCTCCTTCTTCGGTTGTGCACAAATGGTTGGAGCTCCACACATCTGACACCATCCACTTTATGAACTTGTCTTTTCTATCCCAACAACTTTTCAAAAAAAAAACAAATGTCGTTCCAAACCTTGTGGCGTTTGGACGAACTATCTCTCCTCCAATATGTTCTCGCATTTCATTTTGGAGGCGACCGTGACTGTATAAGAACCGATAAATCCTCTTGGCCGCCTTGACAACTCTAGCAACCTTCTTGAACTGGCTAATATCCTTCAACATGAGGTTGATAGTATGCGCTGCACACGACTGCCAGACTAAAGTTAGATACTCTTCAATTACTAGTTGACATGCTTTCTTGTTGTTTACACCATTGTCAGTCACAATCCACATAATATGTTGAACTCCAACTTCTTCCACAACTTTACGTATCTCACGATACAAGAAGTCAGCATTTTGCATCTCACCGATTGCATTCACTAACTTATGGAAAAACATTCGTCCATTGCAGTACAACATGAAGTTAATAATACTCAACTGTGCAGGTCCTGACCATGAATTACACATGATAGAGACTCCATATATACCCAGTCATATTTGAACTGTGCTTCATACTGCTTTATATCTTGTTTATTAGCATCAAGATATGGCTCATCGATTTCATGGCCTCTTGGTGACGCCACGCCTTCACCAAGTTTTCTGTGTCTCTTTGATAGCAGCACGAAAATAAGGGCACTCTGCCTTTTTTCAGGAATGTCATTACTATGGAACCACTTAGACTAAGTTTTTTCAAGTTTTGACTTTGCGTCTCCACGTAGTGCTATATCAATGCTGGGTTGGCGGGTGCCTGGCCTGCCAAAATATCTGAATCAAGTCTCACAGACTGTGACTTGCCAAAATATCTGAATCATCTCTCACGGACTGTGACCTGCCAAACTTCCTAGAAATGACACCACTTCCCCTACCACTTCCACTTCCCCTACCACTTCCACTGCCACCACCATATTCAAATGTTGCACCCCTGTCTTTTGCCCTTTGTTGGAGCTGGTGTACCTCTAACGACTCTCGGCGAACCCATTCCATCTGCATTTTCTCATCATCATCAAAGACATCTTGAGATGATGGCCCACGAGCTACAGGCTCTCTTGCAGCTTGCTCCATTCGTAGTCGTTCATCTTTAATAGCTTTTTTCTTGCCTTCGCTTCTTAAAAACTTGCCAGCATGAGCCTTCGGACTTCTGACGGAACCCCACTACAAGCAACAACATATCTGTGTCTCCCAGCAAGATGTTCTTTTAGGCGGGTGACACCTCCGCCTGATTTTGTTAGATTATAATATCTGCATTTCCAACCAGCACCCCCTAGTCTCTCTCTATGTTCCCAAACATTGATGGATTTAGGAGCCATCACCTACAATAATCCATACAGGATGTGCATCAGTGATGTTTGTATTTGATTAACATTTATAGCAATGCAAATTACAAGAACTAAACATGATGACCTGTAACACCCGACCAAAATCGGCTCAATGCCCACCCACCGTAGGCGGACCACCGCACATAGCACCCACTTACGCCGTGTAAAGGGTTAACCGGAGGTGCTACGTTTGGATCAACAGGCATTATATACTACTACAACTCACTTGAGACAAGCAATGTGGGACTAATCCCACCACACAACTCCTCATGGGCCACACTACGAGCGGCCGGTATTACATTCACCCCTTAGGTGGCGCCTCGGCAAAGATACCGCATCTGCGACAAATGCCCGAACCACCCCTCGGTACACGCCTCGTGCGCCGGTGTCGGCACATATGCCATGCCATGTGTCCACTCGGGCCCACATGTGCCATGCACCATATGCCGCGCCCTTGTCCCGCACGCGCCTGCGTCGTGAGTTGATGCTCGATACCATCTATAACACCCGACCCAAAATCGGCTCAATGCCCGGCCACCGTGGCGGACCCACACACATAGCACCCCACTTACACTTTCGTCCTCGCTTCGTGTAAAAGGGTTAACTCGGAGGTGCTACGTTTGGATCCAACAGGCATTATATACTACTACAACTCACTTGAGACAAGCAATGTGGGACTAATCCCACCATACAACTCCTCATGGGCCACATGGGCCACACTACTGACGGTAGAGGTATTACATTCACCCCCTTAGAGTGGCGCCCTCGGCGTACGCATCTGTGACAAATGCCAGAACCACCCCTCGGTACACGTCGTGCGTCGGTGCGGCACATATGCCATGCCATGTGTCCACTCCGGGCCCACATGTGCCATCGCCATATGCGCGCCCCTATCCTGCAAGACGCGCCCGTCGTGAGTTGGTGCTCTGATACCAACTGTAACACCCCAGCCCAACACTGAGCCTGGAATGCCACAAACTACTCTCTAAACTAATAAATATGGACACACTATAAAATTTCAGCAAGAAGATATCAATGGACATATCCCTGGATCACAAAAGAGCATCCAAAATTATGAATCGAGCAAGAGTAAATAAGCAAGGGGAAATATAATCAAGTAAACAATCCAGGATAGCGCCAACTGCTAAATTCAAAATCATTGAAATAAATAATCTAGTCCAAAATGTGACCTAAACTTTATTCAGCCTCTAACATGTCCAGGAGTAATCCAACATTGAATGAAAAGGTTCTTATGGCAAATGATCATGTGATTGATGTATGGATCTAACTCATGTGCTCTACTCGCTCTCAGTCACGGCGTCCTCGAAGATCACCTAAAGACAACAAAAGAGCAAGGGTGAGTCCACGACTCAGCAAACACATCAATATACAACGAACAATAATAAATCAACAGCATTCAATAACTTCATTATTATCACAGGTACTTCTATTAATATTCTCATGCTGTTATCTTCTCTTTGTTTCACACCCATTAATCTCATATATCAATGCAACTCTAATCTACATGTCCACATGCACTTCTTTCAGCGTATCTGGGTATAGCATGAGTGAATGTTCGCGACAACATTCACTCTCAAGCCCGTTCCTCCACAAGGATCGGGGACCTCCTCCACTCCCGTGGAGTTGTGATCATTCATGATCACCTGCTCATATGCAAAGATGCTTATGAATGCAAACATGCATAATTTCATAATACTCACCATATCCAATTTTTCATCATGTCCATTAACCATATAGATCCATACCTGACGAGGATCTAATAATCCTCATTTTATCTTTTATCTATAATTCTTATTATGGGTAAATATGATGTCACATAGTCTCCAGAAGTGATTGTAAGATCTTCTACAATCACCCCCATAGTCGTAAGTCTTACTACGACCATGTCATGGTCGTAAGTCTTTCTACGACTACTACATGGTCGTAAGTCCTTCTACGACCACTACATAGTCGTAAGACCTTCTACGACTACTACCTGGTCGTAAGTTCTCCTACGACTAGGTAAACCACGACCACCTTATAATCAAACCTACACGCAAGTGGGTCCAATTGATTAAGGAATCCGAACGGTCTACACGCACTATTATTCCGCGTAGTAATAGTGCTTAAATACCCCATTACCTCTGAATGATAAGCGCGGACGGCGTGGAGAAGCCAATGCGCCGGTAATTACTGCCATCATGCGCCCATTACTGGCTCAATTAAGGTGCCTCTTCCGCAGGACAAAACGGCTACTCCTTCACTACTATATAAGGGCATCAATCAGGGAGACAAAGGGAGGGACAAAAAAGAGAGAGCAAGTCAAGGAGAAATACAAGTACTATTCTCTGTAATAGTCTTAGCTTCTTACTTGATCATCAAGAATAACACACACACACAGGATTAGGGTTATTATTCTCTCCGGAGAAGGCCTGAACCTGTCTAAACATCCTGTGTCAACCACTCTGCGTGATTTCACCTCTAGGAGACCCCCCGAATCAAATAATCTTTACGTAAGATCGGTTCTAATATACCGATAGTTGGCGCCGACCGTGGGGAATCCGGTAATCTCTTGTCAACATACTCTCTTTTTCCAAATCTCATGCAATCATGGCGGGAGGATGGAGCGAGGAGAAGCTGGTTTGACTTAGCGGTTCTGTGACGTCGACATGGATGCGGTTTCGACTACTGGCCGAGTGATGCATCCGTGATGGTGATGTTGCCTCGGAGATTATTCTCCGAAACCATCCCATCAATGGAGTTGAGGAGGATCCTTATCCCCACAGCGATCGTCCAACAGAGGAGCCAATTCCCTCAAAGGACAAGGGTCAATCCGACGAGAACCGCACCAGGAGGACTCACAACACAACGAGTTTTTCATCCAAGTGTTCAAGTCCCCTAAGGCGGTCCGACTTGGTAAGACAAGTTAAGGAGCCACCATTCCAGGACTCCACGGCATCTAGTGATCCTCTCTCTCGGGGTAACTCCAGAGAGGGTGGGATCAAGCATGCTTTCTGCAAATTCGGCCGTCTCTCATGAGATCTCATTTGCGAGCGGAGGCGATTATAACCGGAGTTCCCTACCTAGAAGGATTACTCCAAGTCGCGAGATGGTGTCTCTCGAGCACTCCTCAAGTGGGAGGCCTCGGCGCAAGTGAGAATCATCAGCAGGAGGTCTTCGTCCTTCCCTCAAATCGGTCGACCTCATGGAGGCGAGATAAGAACACTCCCGAAGATCACTGCTGCGCCCCTCGTGGTAATGGCAAGGGCACCACCGGTGGCAGACAGAACCAACAGTTTGATGAGCGAGAAATCCTCGACATTCTCGCACTCCACCGAGAAGGCCTCAAAGACGATGAGGAGGATTTTGAGGTCGTCAGAAGAAAGAAAATTGCAGCCCGAAGAACACCTGGCGCATTCAACATCGATCGGAGGTACAAGAACTCCGAACATCAGCGACTTGCTCGAGAATCCCAATCAAGAGCTTGCTCGAGCGCGGTATGATCTCTTTCTTTGAAGAGATTGCGCAAAGGCTTGAGCTGTGATGACAAGGCTGGAAGTACCTTGTCGACAACATTCGGGAAGTCGTAGCAATCGACTTCCTCGGCTACCGATCAATCGAATATTTTCTCGTAGGAATCGACACGGCCATAAGTCGAATCGATCCCTATTCGGAGAAATACATTTCGATCGGATGATGATCAAGAAGCCCCTCGGAGAGTGATCATTCACCACTCGACAAAGAAATTCTAGCGGGTGGAGTGCGAGGAGTATTCCCCTCGTGGCGAGACCTACTACGAGCAGTCGACTGTTCTTTGGGTATCGTCAAATCGATCACCGGTGATATTAACCCTTCTTTCTTACAAAGAAGGTGTCAGAAGTGATTCTGGATGCAGGGCATTTTCGCGACCTTGGCGATTCATTTGGCCACCTCATTTCGACCGGTGAACATGGAGAAATTTGATGGATATCAAAATCCCATCGAATTTCTTGAGATCTATCTAACATTTGTCCGAAAGCGGCGGTGGAGGAGAGCATGTAATGGCAAATTACCTTCCGAGCGTGCTCGAAGGATCCGCTCGATCGTGGTTATTAAACCAACCACTCGAGTCGATCTACTCTTAGCAACACCTCTGCGATCTTCTCTGGCGAATTTCCAAGGCACATACAACCATACTGGAAAGGAAGGCGACTTGCCGTATAAAGCAGAACAACAACGAGACTTTGCGTCAATTCATCAAGCGCTTTAGTCAAGTTAAGTAACTCAATTCGGAAATTTCGATTCCTCTGTGATCGGGGCTTTTAAGCAAGGAGTCAGTAGTAGAAGGATAGCGGAGGAGATTGCTTTGAATCCTCCCAACAACATTGCCGAGCTCTTGAGATGGCGATCGATATCTGGCTTACGAGGCGGTCAGGTGGAACAACACTATCGATCGAAGCGTACACTCCTCGAGAGCAGGTGAAGTTGGTAAGGACAAAAAAGCAAAAAGTCCAAGAAGAAAATAAAGAGTCAAAACCACAAACCCAGTGGTTTCAAGGAGGTCTTAGTAGTGAAGATAAAGAGCCCCAAACCACCAAGTCGTACCACGATCAAGGCAAAGGTAAGCACCACGATCGTAGGAGCGACAAACCAAGGTGGTGTCCTTTTCATAAAAGGAAGGACATGACCTCCATAGCTAGGAGTTTTCCAAAGAAAGCTCGAGGACTACTACAGCGACAAGCACCACTCCCTACTCTCGGCGGGTAGGACATACAGTGGCCAAAAGTCGTCGGATGATGAGGAGATGCCGTTCCAAGATCCGCAACATACCGTGGAGCACATCTACGAGAGGATCATCGACATCGACTCCAAGCGACAACTTAAAGGCTGCGGACGAGAGGTAAATTCCATACATGCTCCTCTCGTCAATAATTTACGAAGTGGTGGAAGTTACCATCTCTTTTGAGAAGGATGATTGCCCGATCACTCTGAGTCGATCAGTCGATATCAATTGTGGTCGAACCCACCATCAACAAGCTGTCGGGTCAATCAGTGTTGTACTATTTACTAATGCCACGGGACGAGATGCAAGTACCCAGGACAAAGGTAAGGCCGGTACGATACTCCTTTCATGGAATCGTAGCGGGGTCTTCGGCCAAACCCATTGGCCAAGTTTCTCTTCCTTTAACATTTGGCTCGCCAAGTAATTTCAGGACAGAGAAAGTCTCCTTTGATGTGGTCGATTTCGATACGGCATATAACGCCATACTCGGACGACCAACTTTGGCAAAATTCTTAATGGCTACTCATTATGGGTATCAATGTCTTAAGATGCGGTCCCAAAGGGTGATCACCATTCAATGTGACAAAAGATGGCGTATAGGCTGCGGCCGTCGATCCTCGAGATGGTTGGTCAAATACCAACTCGAGATGAAAGTCGACCGACTAGCAAGTCGAAGCCTAAAGTACACCAAAGCGAGCGACCAAGTCAAAGAGGTTCCTCGGGCCTTGAGGAGCCCTCGAGGCTGTTCGCATCGGGAGACTTCCGACCCCAAATAGGAAGGCGCCCTCATTACCTTCCTCAGAGCTACTTGAGATGTCTTTGCGTGGCAAGCATCAAACATGCCGAGTCCCGGGGAGGTGATCGAGCACAGGCTAGCTACGGCGATAAAGTACAGTAAAACAAAATTACGGAGATTTGCCCACGATCGACGAGATGCTATTAAATCGAATTGGATAAGCTACTTAAGCGGGCTTTATAAGAGAAGTCAACCACCAGTGGTTGGCTAACCTGTAATGGTCAAAAAGTCAAGCGGCAAATGGCGTATGTGCGTGAACTTTCTTGATCTTAATAAAGCTTGTCCAAAGATGATTTCCCTTTACCTCGTGTCGATCAATTGGTTGATTCTCTGCGAGTTGTGAGATATTAAGTTTTTAGATGCATATTCGGATACCACGGATCAATATGTGTCTAAGCGATGAAGAAAAGACGCATTCATTACTCCATTTGGTACCTTTTGCTATGTCAAAATGCCATTTGGTCTAAAGAATCTTGGTGCTTCTTTTCAACGCCTAATGCAATCGACTTTTCATCTCAATTAGGCGAATTTGGAAGCCTATGTTGATGATCTAGTCGTAAAAGCATTAAGAGACTTAATCATATCAGCGACCTACAAGAAACATTCGACAACCTCGAAAGCACCGCTTAAAACTTAATCGAGAGAAGTGTGTGTTTGGAATTTCTTGGGAAAATTGCTTGGATTCCTAGTATGCGAGCGAGGAATCGAAGCAAATCTGAAAAAATAAAGGCCATCCTCGGATCGTCCTCCAACCACAAAAAAGAAGTCGAAACTCACAAGATGCATGGCGGCTTTAAGTCATTTCATCGCACGACTAGGAGAAAAGGACTACCTTTCTTTAAACTTCTCGGGAGACATGAGGGTTTTGAGTGGTCGAGCGAGGCAAGCAGCGCCTTTGAGGATGTCAAGAGGTACCTTTCGAGTGCTCTGTTACGGTTTCTCCAAAGCGGAAGAGGCGCTCTTAATTTACCTAGCCGCCACGCCACGGCAAAGCAAGCGCGATCTTGGTCGTAGAGCGTGGCGATACAACGGCCGGTTTACTACGTTAGCGAAGTTTTACGGGCCTAAGGAGGCGTTACCCTCGAGTCCAAAACTTCTATATGCCCTCCTCATGTCTTGAGAAATTGCGGCATTATTTTGAGCGCACAAAATAGTTGTGCCGTCGAGTTTCCTTTGGGAGCAATCCTCCATAATAAGGAAGCAATGGGGCGCATGGTAAAATGGTCGATCGAACTTGGGAGTTCGACCTCCATTCGTGTCGAGCGGCCATAAAATCGAGATCTTGGCGGACTTTATCGCGAATGGACAAATCTGAACACATTCGGGATCCCGATCTGATTCCACGACCGATGGATGATGTACTGACGGGTCACTTACTTTAAGTGGCTCGAGGTGGGTGTAGTCTGGTATCTCCTCTGGAGAAACCTTAAAGTATGCCATACAATTAAACTTTCGGGCCACTAACAATGTGGCGATCACGAAGGTTTGCTAGGCGGCATACAGTGCGAAAGCACTCTCAATTAAATCGACTACTCGTGAGAGAGACTCTCAACTAGTCGTGAATCAAGTCGGAAAGAGTACGGTGCTCTAGCTCGACAATGTCTCGATACTTATCGAAAGCACGCAAGCTAGAAAAGCATTTTTAGGTTTGAGGTACAATTCATCCCTCGAAAGGATAATTTCCTCATGAGACCAACTTGCTCGGATGGCTTCTTCCGATCACGGTACCAAAGGAGTTTTCTTGGAGAAACTCCAAAAGCCATCTCGGTCGAAGAACAGAGACACCTCCTATTGAGATGGCCTCATTAGACTACGAGGATACGGATGACTCCCATCTCGAGTATCTTCGCAAGGGTTCCGTGCAGAAGATGATCTTGAGGCGGATCGTTTATCGAAAAGCCAAAATGTATACTTTGGTGAAGGAGTCCTCTACAAGCGAGGAATCCAAGGGATACTCATGCGATGCATTCATAAAGCGAAGGAATAACACTCCTTCACGATATACGGTGGCATCGTGGGACACATGCTTCCTCTGAGAACATTGGTTGGTAAAGCCTTTCGACAAGGTTTTTCTTGGCCTCTGATACTGTCGATGCTAAGGAGGTGGTTAAAAGTGTATCGATGCCAATTTCATGGTAGACGGATACACCAACCGGCTCAAGCATTACAAACAATACCTCTTTCTTGGCCTTTTGCGACACAGGGTCTTGATATCCTAGGACCGTTTCCCAAAGCTCCAGGAGGTTTCGAATTCCTTTTTGTGGCTATTGACACGTTCACAAAATGGATTGAAGCTGAACACATGGCTGGGATAACAACGGAGCGACAAAAGGTTCATGATGAGATGCGTAATTAGCGATTTGGAGTTAAGTCGGATAATTACGAACAATAATAAACAATTCGCAAGTGCAAAATTTCAAGAATTTTGCGGCGAGTTGAGTACTAAGTTATGCTATGCTTACATTGCACATCCCCAAAGCAGCGGGCGGTCGAGCGTGCAAGCGGCCAAATAATGCGAGAATTAAAACCGAGTCTTGACCGACTTGTTAGCGCTCGGGGCTTGGGTACAAGAATTACCTTCCGTATTATGGGCGGTTAAATGCGACCACCGATCGAGCAACGGGAGAAACACCATTTTTCTAGTGTTTGGGCGAAGCCATGCTTCCTCGGAGCTAAAATTGCGGTCGACACGAGTTGAAACCTTCAACAACTCGGACCGGGAACAACCGGCGGATGATATTAACCTACTCGAAGAAAGGAGAAACCTAGCCTTAATCCGTTCGGCGGTCTACCAACAAGCCTGCTTGCGAGATACTATGATCGTAAGGTCAACCTCGCTGACCTTCTTTGTAGGTGACTTAGTATTGAGGCTCTGCCAATCAAGTCTAATCGGAATAAACTTTCCCCAAATGAGAAGGTCTTTACGATGATCGAAGTAACTCGGCGAGTCGATGCGACTAGCGATGGAAGGCAGACGAGTTCTCTCAAACTCTTGGAACATCGACCGATTCACGCAAATTCTATGTGTGACCAATTTCTCAGGCAATAAAAGTCCAGGTTCTTTCTACCTTTCTTGCCTTATTTTTTGAGTAGTGCTTTTTTAATCTTTCGACTATGATACAAAAACATCCAGTTTTCTTTACACTGGTCGAAAAGCGAGTAACGTCATCTAGTCGAAACTTCTCCTCTCTGCATGTGGTTCTGCCCACTAAAAGGAATTTCCTAGCATCGACTCGTTACTCATTTTTTTGCCAATACAAAGAGCTCGGGTTCTATCCGATCGAAATGTTCTCAAAGCCAACTCTCTCAATCTTAGTTTATTTTTTGATAATTTCCAAAAATATTCTAAGTAGAGTGCACTTGATATATTTATTCGAGCACCTTTGATGTACTCGTTTCGTTTTGGTGGTCGAAGGAAGAGACACACCTAGTCGAAGTCTTTCCTCTCTGCATGTGGTCTGCCCACTAGAAGGAACTTCCTAAGCCTTGCTTAGTCTCCTACTTTTGCTCTTGGAAAAGACTTATCGAGTCCATCGAGAAAAAGGCGAGCAATTATTAAAGTCCTCTAGGCGTTTGCTTAACTCAAGTTCTTTGTTCTTGGTTTGATTAAACTAGTCGGAGATGGTAACATCACCTAGTTGAAGCCTTTCCTCTGCTGCGTGGTCACCCCACTAGAAGGAACTTCCTAGTGTCGAGCCGTTTCTACTCTTTTGACCAAGTGCTTGACAACCATAACAAAAACTATAAGTTAGACAAACCTCTCTCTGTTTTTGAAAACCCATTTCAAACACTATTTACTTAGATTGTCTAAACAAGCTAAGCAAATAGTCGAGGCTAGGATAAAGTTATTAATTTAACTTCAATTCTTAGTCTTTCATTCGTTTATTATCTTTTGAGTTACTAACTACTCGACAAGATGATTTTGAGAAACAAGATGGATCGTATATTACTCATCAACGAGAAATTATACGCCTTACAAAGTAGTTACAAGATTACTACGAAGGGGAGAGCCTAGTGCATTTCCTCGCCACCTTTTGTAACCGATTGCATTTCCTCAATCAGACGATTTGCCTCGATTGAGCAATCGAACTTCGGCTTCAATTGGTTGCACATTAAGGTGGGGTCTTGAGCTTTAAGTTTCGCCAAAGCGTAACTTACTCGACCATTGCCTCCCTTATTGATTGACAGATTAGCCTTGAGTGGTCACCATTTCTTGCAAGTTTAGACTTGTTCCCCAATGGTACTTATGTGGCGACTCTGAGTATCTTCTCGAGAGTTTTCCCTCGAATGTAGCTCACTAAGCACATTGTTGGGGCGTGATGTTGCCTTGAAGACTAGTCTTCATCGACTCCATCTCGTGTTGGGTACAAGTCGAAGCCTCGCGAAGTTTCTTATTTTCGACCACTTGTTCTGAAAAGAATAAAACCGGTCAAACAAAAATAAACTTCTAGAGGAAGATAACACAAAGATAATTGTAGGTAAAAGCATTTCTTACCTACTAGTTGAGAATCGGTTTCTTAACCTCTTCTTGATGGGAAGCAATGGTTTTGTGCTTTTTCTCCCATGCTCTGATGTCCTCTGCATTCATCTTAGCAATGCGGACGGACTCATTGTAGATCAAGGTCTTCTCTTGGATTTCAGCCTTGAGGCTTCTCAATTCGGCAGCAATTTCTGAACAAGAAATTGGCATTAGAAAAGGAAAATACTCGAAAGGACAACGGTAAAAATTACTTACATTGCTTGAGTTCTCAGACCCTCGAGTTCTTGATCCTTGTCCTTGGTAATGCGAGAAAACTCCTGAATAACCAAAGCTTTTTCTTGAACTTCGGTCCGGAGCTTCCGCATCTCATTTTCTTTATCTGGAGAAGAAATGAGAGTCGGGTAAAGGTTAAAGATCAAAAGATCTTAAGTTGGCACTTCTTTGTTTATTTTTTACGCAATCTTCTAGATGCGAGATGACCTCTCGAAGTCTATCAGAGAGAACTATTATTTCCTCCCTTAGCTTTCTCGACTCCTCTTTTTCGTGTCAGGTGAGTCGGCTAAGGTCTTCGTATCACTATTTAACCTACAAAACGAAGCGGAGATAAACATCGGCCGATTGGTTGTAAGTACTTCTACAACCACCGACCTAGTCGTAAATTTTCTCTGACTATGTCATGGTCGTAAGTCTTTCTCGATCACTACAGTCGTAAGTAGTCGTAAGCTTTTTACGACCGATGCTTTGTCATGAGATTTTCCATGACTATTCTCGTAAAACACTATCACGAGTAGTTAAGTCGAAAACAACTATGAATAATAGTGACTTACCATCTCTCTGCCTCACTTGCAGTACTTCTTTCTCTGTCTTAGCTCTAAAAGTTGTCGATGGTACTCACCGACAACGACAATTTGCTCGAGGCGTTACGCAAAAAAAGCAGTGAGAGAGAAGGAAAGCCACATATATATATAAGTATTCTAAAAATACTTACATTCATAGTCGACCTAGCAAAGATCGAATATACAAAATCTGGGTTCTTGACTTATCTATCCTCGCGACTTTATCCCACCACACCTCCTCGGCGCTCATTATCGAAGGTATTTCCCTGTTGGGAATATCTTTGGGATGAGGACTTCGATCCTGGTCTACAGCGAAGACCCTATGGCGGAGGCGAGCCCAAAGAAGTCACCACGAGTTGAAATATTCTTCTTACGATTACGTAACTTCTCTTTGGGTAGGGAAGGAACGCCTCCTACGATTTCCTTCCCGAGCGGTGCACAAGTGGTCACCACCTTGACGGAGGCTTCCACAGTGCCCTGTTGTTTCTCGACCTCGATGGTCGCGGTGCCACTTGCGATAACGGCCGCTACTTCAAGGGTCGTAGCTACAACTTCATCGGATGTAGGAATCACTGCAGGAGTCTCAACTTCATCGACCACAGGGCCAAGGGTGATGCTTGACCACCTCCATTGATACCTCTCCAATAGCGAAGGGGTGGCAATGGGCTTCTCAACGGAAGCATTCGGAAATTTGAAGAAGTCGGTGAAATAAAGAAAAGCAAATCAGTTGTGAAAAGAAAAAGGTAAATGTTGTTCTTACACTTTAGTATATTTCACATACCTGCACCTGGTCTTAACGGGAATTTTGAGCAATCCTCCCAGCGGAGGACCTCTTCTTCTCCACGACCACGTCTAGTCGAGGTTCAACAATTGGCCCAACTTCGACCACGTGCGGTGCGTAGAGTTTGAGCAGGAACCGGGCTCTGGTTTCTGATTCTCTGGATGGCGAGATCGGTCTCGACTATTCCAAGCGACAACTTGCCCTCAGTGCGAGTTGTCTTTGGTGCGACATCGTCCTTCATAAAAGACACAAAATCTTTCCAGTTCTCCTTTTCGGTTGCCTAACAAAACTAGGAGTGGCGAAGCTGCGAAGATTCCTTGTCATAATGGAAGGGTACCTTTGCCTTGCGAGTTTGCGCTTAAGAGATTGGTGCCTCGGCCTCCTCGGCCGATAGGCTGCGGCCTCGGCGGATATAGCTACGGTGCCGCGGTACTGTAAAGTGCAGTCGAAAGACGAGCTCGAGCTTGCTCCTCCCTTGTTGGTAGATTTTACAAGTCGGCGTCTCTTAGAGGAGGGCGGAGCCTTTGTCTTCGACAACCCGGCGCCAATAGTCATCGATCACGACTTCTTCGTCGTCTGGCGATTTTCCATGCCTACTTTACGTAAAGCAAAATAGAAAAGAAGAATCAGCGATTAGTCGTAAGTTTTTCTCGACTAGTGCCAAGTCGTAAGTTTTTCTCGACTCTTTCTTGATCGTAAGATATTCTCGATCACCATTAGTCGTAAGTATCTTCTACGACTATAAAGTCCTAAAGAAAGAATCAACTTTTTGATTACCTTTAGGCGCTCTATCCTTTCATCTGCGGACAAAGCGCAATGATTTGAGCGCCACTCGGGTGGCGGAGACTTCTCATGAGATGAGTCGACTCTAGAGTCAACCTCGGCTGTGAAGATCTGTGTAAACAAGATAAGAATATTAGACAATGTTGAAGAGGACCAAGCCAAAGCTAAGTCGGCAGTTACTTACCCTCGTCGTAGTCTCTGGTTGGGTCTCCTCTCCCGAGTATCTCCACATAGGCGATGCTCGCTTCTTCAGGACTAATTGGCGTGTGATGAAATCCTTCACCACATGCCATCCGGTCGACCCTTCTTCCTTCAAGTCCTTAATGGCTTGAATATAAGAGCTAATCCGTGATATCTTCGAGTTGAATCCTATGAAGATTTCTTTTGGTGACCTTCCCGCATAAAGAAAGGTGTCTTGAGTGACCTTCGGTAAAACCACCTCTTCCTCGGCCCGACCCACGAAGGCCGGGTGAAACTCTGAATATACTCCTTCGACTTGAGTCGTGGAGCTTGAGCCGCGACTTCCGGCGATTCGGTTTGTCGAGCCATCCCATAATAATATTGGAGCAGCTCGAGATCCGCGGAATCCCAAATCGCCTCACACAGAGATACGAACACACTCAACATGGTAATGGAATTGGGACCTAAGTTCACGGTTCCACCCCAAAGTGTTCAGTACCGCTATAAGAAAAGGGTGGCGAGGCAATCGAAGGCCGCACTCTGTCGCTTGAAAGGCGAGTTTGTCCATTTTCCCCGATGGCGATCTTTGCCGATGGCGGAATCCACTTTACGAGCTTTCTGCGGAATCTTCCGACATCGACCAAGATTTTGATCTTAGCGCATCCATCTCCGATTCTTCCCATTCGAAACTCTCTTGGCCATTTCGCTCGAAGCAAGAAGTTTTTGATTGGGTTAGCGCGAGAGAAGATAAAACCTAGTCGAGGACGGAGAAAGCAAACTCGAAGAAGTGGAGTGATTTGAGGAAAAGGTAAAACCCAAGTCTACCTCTGGTAAGTTTTATAACGCCGCGATCTCCGTAGCCGGAAACCGTCTCGTCTATAGGTGCGGGGAGTTGGTTGTACCGCCGGGAACGCTTCATCGGACAAGTGCTGTGAGCGGTTGCAATTCCCAGATGGTCAGTTCGAGAAAAATTAGGTGCGTATTATCACCCCAAGCGAAATTACTTTCTTGACCAAGTCTTTTTGGTGAAGGAAGTATCAATCGGAAAGTTTCTTTCTCCGATTCCCCTACTCGACCACGGGCGGTCGTAGGGGTTTCGACTTTTGATAGTCGTAAGCAATCTTCACGATTGCAATCGCTTGGAACCGTCTCATCAACAGATCTGTGGAATTCGTTTGCAATTCCCAGACAGTGCATTCGGAAAGTTAGGTTCGTTTGGTCACCTCCAAGCAAAATTACTTTCTTTGACCAAATCTTTATGGTGAAGGAAGTATCAATCGGAAGGGTTTTTTTCTCCGATCGCCCTACTCGACCACTACGGTTGTAGGGGTTTTATGACTTTTGATAGTCGTAAGCAACCTTCTGACCAAGCAAATTCTGGTCAAAGTAACACTCAAATGTCGAAGAGTTTTCCTTCGACTATGGTTCTCGACATTTTCATAGTCGTAAGTCCATTCTGAATCCTTCACCAAGTAAGTTACTTTCACTTGAAGTGGGGGCTAGATGGCGAGGATCTAAAAATCCTCATTTTATCTTTTATCTATAATTCTTATTATGGGTAAATATGATATCACATAGTCTCCAGAAGTACCCCTTATTTTTATAAGGGAGAGGCCTACCAAGTGATTGTAAGATCTTCTACAATCACCCCCATAGTCGTAAGTCTTACTACGACCATGTCATGGTCGTAAGTCTTTCTCGACTACTACATGGTCGTAAGTCCTTCTCGACCACTACATAGTCGTAAGACCTTCTACGACTACTACGGTCGTAAGTCCTCCTCGACCGGGTAAACCCGACCACCTTATAATCAAACCTACAGGCAAGTGGGTCCAATTGATTAAGGAATCCGAGCGGTCTACACGCACTATTATTCCGCGTAGTAATAGTGCTTAAATACCCCATTACCTCTGAATGATAACTGACAGACGGCGTGGAGAAGCCAATGCGCCGGTAATTACTGCTATCATGCGCCCATTACTGGCTCAATTAAGGCGCCTCTTCCGCAGGACAAAGCGGCTACTCCTTCACGACTATATAAGGGCATCAATCGGGGAGACAAAGGAGAGACAAAAAGAGAGCAAGTCAAGGAGAAATACAAGTACTATTCTGCGTAATAGTCTTAGCTTCTTACTTGATCATCAAGAATAACACACACACGGGATTATGGTTATTATTCTCTCAGGAGAAGGCACGAACACATCTAAACATCCGTGTCAACCACTCTGCGTGATTTCACCTCTAGGAGACCCCGAATCAAATAATCTTTACGTAAGATCGGTTCTAATACAAGCAGTTTACTTGTCTATTATTATGCGGGTTGCTTGGTGGTCAGCGATGGTCACGGCGAGGATGATCGGGACTACGCTTGGAGAGTTGAGGTCGAGCGATCGGCGATGCGGTGAGGTCAATGTACTCAAGCGTGGTGCAAGATGGACAAGGGTGACCTATTAGCTAATCCGAGCGCAAGGTGTAGCTAGTTAGGTCAAGGGATGTTAAAGACGGCGCATTAAAATGCGTGCGTAAGTGTACTGTTGTGTTCTTGTGTTCTTCATCCATTCTTACGATTCTGAATATTGTATACAAGGTACCCGTTCGGACTGGACTCATCAGGGACGGTTACTCAACAATTTCAATCAAATTCCACCACTCCTCCTCCATTAACGATTCTTAGTGCACGGAGGTAGTCGAAAATCGATAATTTTTGTCTATCAGACATATCTGTGGTATTTGATTCGAGATCTGAGTCCGAAGAAAACATATTTTTTTTAAAAAACATGTTTCGAGAACTACAAAACGTAAAAAGCTTGAAATATGTTTTCCATAAGCACCCCTCTAAAACCATCCCTTATCCCCGAATCCTTCCTTCCTCACCCCTAAATCCTCATCTGATTTCACTAAATCGAGCGTAGGCAAGGCATGGGAGGTGGCGCTCGTTGTGGTGAGGAGGTCGCGAAGCTCGTCGCGGGGTCGATGAGGTCGAGGTCGCGGAGCGATCCGGTCCTGAGGTGCGACGGCGGGACCGGCGGGACCAGCACACATGGTGAGGAGGTCACGATGGAGTTGGCGTGGTGAGGAGGTCGCGGCGGAGCTCACGTGGGTGGAACCGGAGTCACAGCGGAGCTCGCTGTAGGGATACGGGTAGGCTAAACTAGCACAAAATTCAAAATTCCATCACGTAAACCAGTAAGATATGCAAGTAAGAGTTCACAAATAGTTACCACTAGACGTGCGGTCACGGTGGAAAAAAGTTGGGCGACCTGCGTCCAGCGGGGGCGCGTCGATGGAGCGATTACAGTAGGCGGCAAGAAAAAATACCGGTGAATTTTTTTCTTTGTGCATTCTTCTTGCACATTGGATTCCCCTCTGCCCACCTCTTGCTGTCCAGTTGCTTTCCATGTGCATGTGAACTCATGAATTTATTCCCTGCCTGTCCCCCTCTTGTCTCCCTCCCTCTTTTGCCTGCCTGCTGCCCCTCTTGCCTGCCTGCCTCCCTCCATTTGCAGCAGGCCAGTAGCCCAACTAGCAGCACCTGGGGGAGAAGCAGCAGCGGCGGTGGCAGCAGGTATTAGACTTTTTTAGAACTTACATGTGTCTTGTGCGAATGGAAGAACTGGTGTTTACATTTGAATGTTTGTGACTTTTTACGTTTTGTAGTTCTCGAAACATGTTTTTTTTTTAAAAAAATATGTTTTCTTGGACTTCAGATCTCGAATCAAATACCACGATATGTCGATAGACAAAAATTATCAATTTCATACTACCTCGGGCACTAAGAATCGTTGAAATGGAGGAGGAGTGGTGGAATTTGATTGAAATTGCTGAGTAACCGTCGCTGATGAGTCCAGTCCGAACGGGTACCTTGTATACAATATTCAGAATCGTAAGAATGGATGAAGAACACAAGAACACAACAGTACACTTATGCACGCATTTTATCGCCGTCTTTAACATCCCTTGACCTAACTAGCTACACCTTGCGCCTCGGATTAGCTAATAGGTCACCCTTGTCCATCTTGCACCACGCTTGAGTACATTGACCTCACCTGGCATCGTCGATCGTTCTGGACCTCAGCTCTCCAAGCGTAGTCCTGATCATCCTCGCTGTTGACCATCGTTGACCACCAAGAAACCTGCACAACAATAGACAAGTAAACCGAATTTGGGAATAAATTCTTCACAACTTGACCATATGTTAGTCAAAACATGTATCATGCACCATATATGCCACGAAACTCATGACTTTGACCTAACACATGAATATCATTGCCATCGGGCGGCGAACAAAGTGAAAACGGTCGGATCGCCCTAGGGGCGGTCGACCGCCCACCTGCCGTCGACCACCACCTATGGGCGGTCGGTCGCATAATGACTTAGCCGATTTTCAACCTCAAAAGCGAAACCTCACGAAAATTTCAAACCAATAGAACTTTTGTTGGAGACTCCAAACATTATGGGACCAAGTGCAATAGAATCCCTCTCTTGCCTACACCTCTATTTTTGGTCGGCTCAAAATACCACTTTCGACATTCGGTCCGACCGCCACTTATGGTGGTCGAGGCCGATTTGGGACCAGTCTAGCATTGCACTGGCGGTCGGGCCGGTTCGACTGGACAGAACTAAACTTTGCTAAAAACACATGAAACGATAAACCGTAAGCGCCATTGCAGTTGTCACATCATTATAAGATCGGAGCATATCCCCATGATATCCACAGGCCCCGGTTTTATCGAGCGGCGGCGCATGAGCGCCGCGGCGGTGGAGGCGCGCTCGGCGGTTGCTTGTGCGGGGCGGTGCGTGGTCGGGAGGTGTTCGGTGAGCTTGCGAGTGGCGGCGGGGCTCGGCGACCAGCCGGAGAATGCGGCGGCTGCGAGGCGGCCGGGGCGGCGGTGCCAGGCGTAAGTCTTTGCCATGCATGCGGATGTGGAGCTCGGCGGCGGTTCTTGGCGGCCGGGCGTGTGGCGGCGGCACTCTGGCGGCGGCGGGCGGCGGTCCATTGCTCGAGTCATCTCCACTCTCTCCCCTTTCGCTTCAAGCGATGGTGGGGCGACCCAGCGCTTCGATGGCGGCTTCAAGCCGAGCCACGGAGGCGATGCCGTGGCGGCAACTTCGGGTGGAGGCGGTCTGTGGCGGTGCTTGCGGAGTCAGCAGCAGCAGCGGCTGCCGAGCGGCGAGGGCAGCGGCATCTTGGCCGGGCCATGGCGGCCGTGGCGGCACGTCCTCTCTCCCTTCCCTTTTCTGTGTTGGTTTTGGGATTGGCGACGCCTTCGGCCGCGCGACTTCAAGGCGCCGGTAGCGTGGGGTGGTAGGCGTGGGTGGCTTCGGTGGCGATCCATTTCTTGGCGGTGCCGGTGGGAAGTGCGTTTGCGGCCGAGCGTGATTTTTGTTTAATGTTTATATGCGCCTGTGATTTACTGTTCATCACAGAGAGTAGATTTTCGTTCGTGCAATTACCGATCTGCGACTTTGAGTCGACTCGTGGTAGATTAGAACGGATTTGCACCGTAGAAAAATAATCTAGAAAGCAAATTTGCAGAATTGAAAGCAATCTAAAAAATACGATTCAATCTACGAGTGTCGTTGTTCGACGGTTACCTTTCGATGCGAGGAGAGTCGATCGTGCTGATGACGTGCTGAGTAACCGTCGCTGGCGAGTCTAGTCCGAACGGGTACCTTGTATACAATATTCAGAATCGTAAGAACGGATGAAGAACAAAACAGTAGATTGAAGACATAGATATGAGAGGACTTCAGGCTTCGCTTTATTACTTCAGAAAAATCAGTGTTACAACGGGGGGGGTCCCATCTATTTATAAACTTCAGGGGACGAGAAGTTCAACTGGTTTCTTAACAGAAATCACAAGAGATTTTTCTAGTTGAGAGTTATATAGCAAATCTGAGGAGAAAAAGGAGGAAAAACCGAACATTTGGGTCGGTCCAGAGCCCTGGGTGCGACGGCCCGAGATGAGCCGAACGTGTCCCGCGGAAACGGGGCGAGACACGCGTAGCAAGCAGCCCACCGCGCGGCAGAAACGCCGGAGAGGAGGAGAAACTCGGCCTCGGTTTCGGGCGCCGGAAACGCGGGGTGGCCCGCATCCCCCGCGACGATTCTAGTTTATTTATGTTGGGCTCCCAGCCTGCTAGCCTACAGCTTAGGAAAGCCCAAAGTAATCGTCGGGACGTGATACACATGTCCTTTCCTGGCGAAAGAACCGCAAAGAGCTCGAAAGAGACACGTGATGCTGGCAGGCTTCCGACGGTGACAGCTCGGCTCGAAAGATGACCGCTCGCAAGCAACCAGAGACGACCATGCAGCACGTAATGCCTGCCAGCTTTTTATTCTTTCTTTCAGTCCACGTAATGTTTTCCATTTCAAAAATCAATGGAAAACATAATATACATGACCTCTTCGTTGGGTTTGTTTGCTGTAGGAGCATATCTTCTATCTGACTGGTTGATATTTTGTCTTTTGGTATGATCATCAATGACTCTAGCCAGGAAATCAATGGCCATTTGTCGGCCAATTTATTCAACAGCAACCACATAACATGGAGCATTAAAAAAGTTAGCTACAACCCCACTAAAGATCTTTTGGTTTATTTAAAAACTAATCTCGGGACGCTTCGTCAGCAGATAGTATCGGCACACTTCAGGAGGAATATTCGTGGCTTTTGCGTCATCGCCAAAGACTCAAATGCCCTTTGTTTCGGAGAACTTTCTTGCGTATACACAAAACCTTCACGTAAAAAGTTGTCCACATGGGCTCAACAGGAAATAAATTGTAAACTTTCAGGCATCCAAGCTCAAGGCGAAATGGTGGTACCTGATTTGTAGCTAAGATATTCAGTCACACTAACTGTCTTCATCAAAGTCCAGTTTTCGCTGGTTCCAAGTAGCGTAGAGGGGAACATAACCTACAGTTTTGTTATATATAGAAAATAAGATTTCCTTGAAAAGAAAAGGGCGATGTAGATATATTGAAGCTTCTTAAGCATGTGGCCATATGAAAAATAAATTAAACGTTCTCTGGGCTCCTCCACCACTTCTCCCACCCAGGCGTGTAGCATGCGGTGATGGAGATTGTTGGAGATATGCCCTAGAGGCAATCATAAAAATGATGATATTTCGTTGCATCCATGATTTAATAAATATTCCTTGAATATTGCCTTTGTGTTGATTAACAAGTATGTGACTTGTTTGTGAAACTCTTTACTTGTATGGTTATTCTAAAGTTGTCCCTAGTCGGAGTTCATGTGAGGATACACGTGAATGGTGGATTAGCACATGTATCGGTTGATGACTATGTTTCACAGGTCATAGACATGGAGATGTCAAACCAATAATGTGGACACATGTTTAGAACATGGAGTTGGACCGACCCAACATGAGACATAACAATTATACTTATGGTTCTCTCTACACAATGTGTACACCTTGTCCTTAGACCTAAGATTGTCGCATGTACTTGAGATGTGAATTGACCTACTTAGGGGCTATCAAACGCTACTCCGTAACTGGGTAGTTATAAAGGTAGTTTTCGGGTTTGTCATGAAGCATCTTTGCGAGGCATGGTCGATCAAGATGGGATTTGCCCTCTCTACGAGAGAGATATCTCTGGGCTCCTCGAGTGATCGGATCCAGAAATGCATGGCCATGCTACTTAAGGTTAAGAGTTAACCTAGTAAGGGATTCCGGATCACAAGATCGAGAAAGAGTGGTCAGCTTGGAGCTCAACCGAATATCGTGAAGCAAAGGGATTGGCATGTACATAACGTTGTGTTGGTTTGTCCGATATGATCTTTGTGTGCGTTTAGGAGTTGGGACGTCTTGCTAGAGGCGCTACCAACTATTGACCAAGTATGTATACTCGTGTCATGTCTAAACATACGTGAACCTATAGGGTCACACACTTAAGTGAAGCTTAATTCGGATTAGATCCGAATTAGGTGAGCATTGAGTCCTAATGGGCCTCTATTAGTAGAAGCCCATTGTAAGGGCGTCTATAAAAGGAGGGCAAGGGCGCACAGGATGGATGGGAAGTTTTTCGTGACATCCTCAAACCCTGGCCGTCACCTCTCCCACGCCCTAGTCGCTCGTGCGGATCTAGCAGTCCGGCGTGCGTCGCTTCCTCCGTCACGTGTGGATACCTTTGGGCATTTGCATCAGTAGCGTTTGGACGAACCGCAAGAGCGGGCCGTGTCGTGGGACGCCGTGGCGAGGACGAGGAGTAATGCGACTACTACGCCCGACGTCTTTGCATCAACTTAATACGACTACTCTGTCTGACGTCTTTGCATCGGTTTCCGCGACTTTCTGGCGTCTAGTGGTAAGACCGTGATCTATAACTGCAGTGATCTTCATTTACGGGTAGAATTTTTATTAATTTGCGCTAGTGTAGCCTACCCATAGCCTTACAGAGATATGCCCGATTGGTGCATCAAACCAAACGTAGAACAACTGAACTCATTCATTAGAATGGACAATCATCAATACAAACCTGAAGAAAATACTATTTGGATTTTTCCTATTCATCAATGTATGGACAAATGTCAAACCTTATCCTTGTACCTGTCATGTGGCACAGGGACGCCCCATTTCAAATCCCTAGTAATGGAGCAAGGCTTCAAACCTTCCTTCAGCCAATCACTTGTGGCGTGAATGACATCTTGGCTCCAAGATCTAGCTACAGAAGTCTCATCGATGTACCTCTGCAGTTTCTCCTTCAACAGCGCGAGCTGTAGAATAAGTGATCGGTGTTGCGGACACACGGTGTTGTCCCACAAACCTGAAGCATGTTTAGAATTCAGCACAAGAAAGAAATGCAAGATAAATAAGGAACACCTAACTTGCTAATTTATTGAGAGTGCAATCAATGAAAAAGGAAATCCTTCCTGACCTGTAAATAAGGAACAACTAACCGGAGGGGCGGACCGGGCTACGCGGAGGGGCACGGTGGAGCCAGATAAGGCGGCGGTGTTGGGAAGAGGTGCATGGAGGAGGGAGAGGAGGCGTCGGGAAGGGGAGTTGGATGACAAACGGGAGGAGGGGACACCGCGTGCAAAGGGGAGGAGGGGACAACAGGGGCAACACAGATGAAGGAGGCAGGCGAGATGGCGAGGGGGGAGGGGCGGTGCGGGGGAAAGGGCGGAGGGGAGGAGCCGGGCGACACGGGTGAAGGGCAAGAGAGGGAGGAGGCCAACGTGGGGGCGGCTGAGCTAGACTACAGCAGGTAGGAGCTGGGCAGGGGGATTCGTTGTTGCGGATGCGACAGAGGGGGAGGAGGCAGGCGCGTGCAATGAGGGGGTGACGCGGGCGAAGTGGAGGTGGCGCTGGGAAGAGGAATTGCACTGGGGAGGGAGGGGAAGGGATGGGAGCAGTCGGAAGGCGTAGATCCTGCGCGAGATGGCTATCAGTTCGATCGAACGGCTACATGCGCGAGAGGCCAGCACAGGCGAAGAAATTTAGGGGACACGTGGTGCACACGGTTAGTAGATAATGCCCATGAAACGTGGAGAGGGCTCGAATTCTAGGCACTATAAGGAGCTGGGGATATGCTTGTGGATCCCCGCGGCCTTATCTCATGTTGGATCCTAGCGAGGACGACTGCTGGAGGTGGCGACATGTCTTGCACGGGATTTTGGCGGTATTGTCTACTGGAGGCGGCGAGGATCCAATCCTCTGCTATAATACAGATGATCACCGCATGAACAGTGTTTTGTGAGCACGTGAACAATACTAGATGGTAATATTGTAGCAGTACGGTTTCAAAAGAGAAGTATTCAATGTAGTGAAACGATGTAGCAAAAACACTATAGCTACTAATATGTACCTTTGTTTTTTTATATCAGACGATGGAGACCACTTTCTAACGCAGAGCACTGTAGAACCTCTGCATTGAAACCTTCAATGTAGAGGATCCATTTCTAGGCCACGACGTCTTCTACAGGGGAGGGAGGAGATTGCAGCCCAGTGGAGTGAGCGAGGGGTATAGAGGTGGAGAGGTTGAGGGTTTTCTCTATACAAGCACATTTCTTTAGCTAATCTTTAGCGTTCCCAGCAACAGCCACATCCAAAAATCAATGGAAAGCATAATAACGATAAGGACCAATTTACCTTTTCTACATTAAAGTAGTCCTTATCTCTTTGGCTAATCTTTAGCCTTCCCAGCAACATCCACATCCCAAAATCAATGGAAAGCATAATATACATGACCTCTTTGTTGGGGTTTTTTGCTGTAGGAGCAGCTTCTATCTGACTGGTTGATATCTTGTCTTTTGGTATGATCATCAATGACTCTAGCCAGGAAATCAATGGCCATTTGTCGGCCAATTTATTCAATAGCAACCACATAACATGGAGCATTAAAAAAGTTAACTACAACCCACTAAAGATCTTTTAGTTTATTTAAAAACTAATCTCGGGACGCTTCATCAGCAGGTAGTATCGGCACACTTCAGGAGGAATATTCGTGGCTTTTGCGTCATCGCCAAAGACTCAAATGCCCTTAGTTTTGGAGAACTTTCTTGTGTATACACAAAACCTTCACATAAAAAGTTGTCCACATGGGCTCACTAGAAAATAAATTGTAAACTTTCAGGCATCCAAGGTCAAGACGAAATGGTGGTACTTGATTTGTAGCTAAGATATTCAGTCACACTAACTGTCTTCATCAAAGTCCAGTTTTCGCTGGTTCCAAGTAGCGTAGAGGGGAACATAAACTAAAGTTTTGTTATATATAGAAAATAAGATTTCCTTGAAAAGAAAAGGAACAATGTAGATATATTCGAAGCTTCTTAAGCATGTGGCCATATGAAAATATTGTAATCTCCAAGTTGCCAAAAGAATCATATATACTGTGTGGAATGGGACATTGTCCTTCCCCATGAACTCGTACAGTTCAACGTTCTCTGGGCTCTTCCACCACTTCTCCCACCCAAGCGTGTAGCATGCGGTGATGGAGATATGCCCGATTGGTGCATCAAACCAAACGTAGAACAATTGAACTCATTCATTAGAATGGGCAATCATCAATACAAACTGAAGAAAATACAATTTAGATTTTTCCTATTCATCAATGTATGGACAAATGTCAAAACTTATCCTTGTACCTGTCATGTGGCACAGGGACACCCCATTTCAAATCCCTAGTAATGGAGCAATGCTTCAAACCTTCCTTCAGCCAATCACTTTTGGCATGAATGACATCTTGGCTTCAAGATCTAGCTACAGAAGTCTCATCGATGTACCTCTGAAGTTTCTCCTTCAACAGCGCGAGCTGTAGAATAAGTGATCGGTGTTGCGGACACATGGTCTTTATCCCACAAACTGAAGCATGTTTAGAATTCAGCACAAGAAAGAAATGCAAGATAAATAAGGAACACCTAACTTGCTAATTTATTGAGAGTGCAATCAATGAAAAGGAAATCCTTCGACACAGTAAATAAGGAACACCTAACAGGAGGGTGGACCGGACTCTGTGGAGGGGCACGGTGGAGGCAGAGAAGGCGGCGGCGCTGGGAAGAGGTGCATGGAGGAGGGAGAGGCGGCGTCGAGAAGGGAGTTGGATGACAAGCGGGAGGGACACGCGTGCAAAGGGAGGAGGGGCGGCAGGGGCAACACGAATGAAGGAGGCGGACACGGTGGCGAGGGGGAGGCGGTGCGGGTGAAGGGGCCGGGAGGAGCCAGGCGGCAGTGAAGGGCAAGAGAGGGTAGAGGCCAACGTGGGGGCGGCTGAGCTAGACTACAGTGGGTAGGAGCTGGGGAGGGGGATTCGTTGTTGCGGATGCGACCGAGGGGGAGGAGGCAGGCGCGGGCAATGGGGGGGGTGACACGGGCGAAGTGGAGGTGGCGCTGGGAGGAGGAATTGCATTGGGGAGGAAGGGGAAGGGATGGGAGCAGTCGGAAGGCGTCGATCCTGCGCGAGAGGGCTGTTAGTGCGATCGAACGGCTACATGCGCGAGAGGCCAGTGCAGGCGAAGAAATTCAGGGGACACGTGGCGCACACGGCTAGTAGATAATTCCCATGAAATGCGGAGAGGGCTCGAATTCTAGGCACTATAAGGAGCTGGGGACATGCTTGTGGATCCCCACGACCTTATCTCCTCTTGGATCCTAGCGAGGACGACTACTGGAGGCGGCGACATGTCTTGCACGAGATTCTGGCGGTGTTGTCTACTGGAGGCGGTGAGGATCCAATCCTCTGCTATTATACAGATGATCACCGCATGAACAATGTTTTGTGAGCACGTGAACAATACTCGATGGTAATATCGTAGCAGTACAGTTTCAAAAGAGAAGTATTCAATGTAGTGAAACGATATAGCAAAAACACTATAGCTACTAATATATACCTTTGTTTTTTTGATCAGACGATGGAGATCACTTTCTAACGCAGAGCACTGTAGATCCTATGCATTGAAACCTTCAATGTAGAGGATCCATTTCTAGACCACGACGTCTTCTACAGGGGAGGGAGGAGATTGCAACCCAGTGGAGTGAGCGAGGGGTAGGAAGTGGAGAGGTCTAGGGTTTTCTCTATACAAGCCCACAAGTCAGTTCGTTTGATGGGTTATCGGACGAAGCGAGTACGGGTGGAGATCCCCATGCCCATGCCCGTTTACCCACCAGATAGTACTTTGTGCCCATGAACATGCCCATGTACTAAAAAAACAAGATCATACCCACTTTTATGATAGTTTTTACCCATGCATAATCAGGCTATGGGATGAGATTGCCATCCCTAGTGCCCGTGTATTTGGTACAATTCCCCCTCCAGTGAAAGGAAGAATTTTAAAGAGCTCGAAAGAGACACGCACATAGGCTCTTGAGTTTTTTTTTCCCTTTGGACTTTCACAAAATTATGATTCCATTTTACCAATACTAGCGACGCCTTCGTGCACCAGCAAGGCGTCCATGATTTGGACTTAAGTAAACCAAAAGTTTAATTGAATAAGATGATCGCACCCGATATATGCGACTTACAGATGTTAAATTACTTTGTTCTTTCCATGATTACTATGGAAATTTACATAATTTTTCTATGACTAATAAATAAATATACATGATTTATTTCTTTGTAACTGGAATAGATGCTCTCACCAACAAAGTCATTCAAAAGAGTAGTATAGGTATCATAAACTAGCCTTAAAAAAATCATCATGAACTAGCATTTTTCACGGACTGCACAATCTGTAGCATGAAGAGTTAATGAAAAACCAATTAATTTAACATGTTTGAAAATGGTACTATAGCTACTAAGCATGTTTGAAAATGGTACTATAGCTACATTGGCCTCGATTGATGCATGAACACGACAACAACTAGGGAAGGAACGAAGATATATGTTGTTGCTTGCGAGGAAGACTTGTTTTATTTACGGTCTACAAAACTTATACTCTAAGTACTATTAATACCGTGCTTCAAGGCTACTTGTTAGACCTTTGCAATTAGTAGGTCATTCTTAAATATATACAGGATGGGGTCCCTCGGAGTCTAGAGCCCTGGGTAGTCGCCCCTCTAGCCCATGCCCAGGAACGGGCCTGATTAGAGGCGGCGAGGATCCGATAATCTGCTGTAATACAAATGATCACGGTGTGAAATAATGTTTTGCGAGTGTGTGAACAGTACTTAGTAGTAATATCGTAGCAGTACTGTTGGAAAAAGAAAAGTATTTACTCAAGCAAAACGATGTAGCAAAAACACTGTAGCTACTGATACGGTCCTTTGTTTTTTTGACCGGACGGTGGAGATCGCTTTCTAATGCAGAACACTTTAGATCATCTGCATTGAAACCTTCAATATAGAGGATCCATTTCCAGGCGACGAGGTCTTCTACAGGGGAGGGCTGAGATTGCAGCCCAGTGGAGTGAGCGAGGGGGTGGAAAGTGGAGAGGTTTAGGGTTTTTTCTATACAAGTCTACAAGTCAGTTCATTTCGGGCGAAACGGGTACGGATGGAGATCCTTATGTTTATACCTATTTACCACATTGCGGCCGTAAACATGCCAACAGACTAAAAAAACAAGATAATACCTACTTTTATTATAGTTTTTACCTATACAAATCAGGTTATGGAACGGGATTGCCATCGCTAGTGCCCGTGTTTCTTAACGATTCCCCCGCCGGTGAATGGAAGAATTTTAAAGAGCTCGAAAGAGACAAGCACATAGGCTCCGAGTTTCTCTTTTCCTTTGGACTTTCACAAAAAATATGATTCCATTTCACCACTAGTAGTAGCAATGCCTTGGTGCGTCAGCAAGGCGGCCATGACTCTTAACCAGATCCAATTTAAAAGCACGCAGCCAAGCAAACGCCCAGTTGTATGGCGCAGTAGTGCACCACGCACCACGCGCAATCACTGCGTGCGCAGAGCGACTCTTGGGGCGGTTGAAACTTCCACGCGCACGCCTCCCCGGAGCCACGTCACCCTCGCCGCGCGCCGCCGACCACCGCCGGTTCGCCATGGCTCGCCCGCTGCCGCCGACGGGGCCGGCGATGGTCCACTCCTCCTCCTTCCTCCTCCCATCCTTCCCCGCGCCTCCCGCTGGCTCCGCCGACGCCTACGCGCTCGTCGTCCTCAACCAGCGGCTGCCCCGCTTCGCGCCCCTCCTCTGGAACCGCGGTAATGTCCAATGCTTCGCAGCTTAACCTAGTCCTTTCTCTTCTTGGGTCCCGTCGTCTCTCGCTGCTCATGTACGCTCGCCCTCTCTGCAGCGCAGGTGCGGCTGTGCGCGGACGGGGGCGCCAACCGCTTGTTCGACGGCATGCCGGACCTGCTCCCCGGCCAGGACCCCGACGAGGTCCGCTCCAGGTAATTCAGTGCGATCCGTCACAGACTGCATGCGTGTTCTGCGTTCGCTTGTTGGTTCAGTGCGATCCGTCACAGGCTCGGTTTCCTGCTTTGGTTGCACATGAATCTTCTAGCACGTTGCCATCTTCGCCGTGTCGGCGTGTCCCGTTGAAGTGTATCTTGCCGGTGGCGGACCAGGTTTTTTGGATGGGTGTTGGGAGATATCAAAATATTGTTCAATGGGAAAAAAAAGTAAAGGTCCACTGTAGAAAAAAAAAAGCGAAATACAAATTGTTCGTATTAGAAACGATATCTCAAATAATTTAGAGTAATCACAAAATAATCAAGAAAAAAATATTGAATGAGGAATTTACGATTTGTGATCAAGAAATTCAGGAATAGGGATGCCCATGTTCTGCTATCAACGTGTGCGGTCTACCTCATCGTCCTTGGCGGTGTGGCTGCCGCCTCGCAGTCCCTTCCCACGTGGCCCGGCTAGGCTGTGCTCGGCGCACTCCGCTACCTGTTTTTCTTAGCACTTGCTACCTTACCCTTCATGTGCCGCTACCAAGGTCAAGCCAGAGCCCTAGAGCCGCCGTCGCCTCACACAACGCCTAGTTGTTTGGTGGATTCGTGCGCGAGTGCTACTTGATGACCCGAGAGATACATGTGTTGGGTTGGAACCTATTGAGTTGTTGGGTTAACCGGCTGGGCCACACTACTTAAGACAAATTACAAAGGGGGAGGTGGGGGAGTGGTCTGAAATCTACCGGGATATAAATGTGAAGTATTCTTCCTAATTATCAATATATGTCTAATATACCTACTAGGTTACTACATACAGAGTATTTTGCAAAAAAAAAAAAGGGTGTTCAACTGAAAACCCATGAGCCTTGCTAGGCCCGCCCCTGTTTCTTGCCTCTGCGGTGGGTTGCTCCTCGTGATCTTGGTTTGGTTTAGCTGCACCAAAAGTAGGATCTGTTCAATCTGATTTGATGATGCTTTTGTAACGTAATCTCTCTTACGGTTTGGGTCCGGCTGCTCCCCGCATGCCCACTATGTGCTTGATGGAATGCTTGGGGTGGCTGTGTTGGTGCGCTGCCGACTTTGCGTTTCTCTGATGCTAGAGAGCTCCACAGGTGTAAAGGTATCTGGTATATTCTTGTGGAAAGGGATTAGGAAGTGCTCATGATAAGTAGCTTTCCCCCCTCTTACTGCCTGTTGGCTACGTTAAAGGCCATTTGTTAGTACAAGTGTTATTACTCTTTACATGTTTACAAATTAGAACACCAGCTTACTGGCCACGAGGCATGGTGGTGTTAGTAGTAGTGGTTAATGCATTAACTTAGTTTAGATTTTATTACGAAGGAATATTCTTGAGCTACAAGAAGCTTCTTTTATACTGAGCTTTTGAAGTCCACCCTGCCAAAGGTTCAAACCACATTTCCTTCTTGTTTTTGAAGTTGCTAATGGAATCAGGATTTGGGAGATGATCTGAATGCTCGCTAGCCGGAAAGCAATATTTAAGATCATGCAGTATGTTTTTCTGAAGCATTCTTTTGTAAAACATCACCAATTTGTCCTTTTTTCTTGGCGCAGATACAAGCCAGATGTAATCAAAGGGGATATGGATTCAATACGACAAGAAGTGAAGGAATATTATTCCAATCTGGTAAACTAATTCAGCATTTTCCATTTAGTTTCTGTTAATGAAAACAAGATGCATGTACCAAATAGTATTTGAACCATATTATCGAGCAAGTATTATCTTGAACTATTATCTTAGTAATTTAACACAATCTGACTAATTTTTTGTTTTCTCGTGGTGCCTACTAAAATGTTGTTGGAATACAAGTTTCAATAATGTCATCAATTATGTAAACATGTGAAAAAGCATTTCTGTTTTTTGTGAAATCAGAACCACCGCAGTTGTGAACGCTTTCTGTGTAAATGGTGGGTAGTTTTTGTTTTGGAATCTTAGTTGATGCATCAGATTCTTAGTGTTGTGAACACCCTTACCGGACATTTGAAGAAAAGATGAAACAATATCTACATACTTGTTGAAAGTTATTTATCCCCATTTCAACCGCTCCATAATAAGCTACAGTATAGGTTTATCTCATGTTAGAGTGGCATGCTTGGTGCATTGCTGATTCTGTACCGTCGTTTTCTTTCCCACAAAGTTTTTTTAGATGAAGTCTCATATACTAGATTAATTTTTCATGGGTGTATCTGCATTTGGAGCTTTCCAGAAAGTGCCGTCAAGTTGATCTGTTCCTTGTTTCAAATTGTTCTTTCTGATAGCACCAAAAGAACAGCATTGGAGTTGTCTTAAATTAAACAAGAATGTTTTGTTGTGATCTTATCTCTAATATAAGACAACTGATGCTATCTGCTTTAGGATATAGCCCATTGATTGCCAGCATAGTATCTTCTTTAATAAAGAGCTTGCTGATTCCTGTGACCTTGACATATTCTGTACCACGAAAGGCCATAAAGATCATGCAAGTTTTTATACTGATATATATTATTGCTCCAATTATCACAAATATCTTGAGCTATGACTTCATGCAAGGTCGTTTTTAAAACTAATTCTATCTTATGGCACATCTGCTGAAACAATTGTCTTCTATGATCAATTGTAGGGCACCGAAATAGTTGATGAATCACACAATCAGGACACCACTGATTTACACAAATGCATAGCATTCATCACCGAAAATTCACCTGCCCTGGTCAAATCTAATGTAAGCTGCTCTAGCTCAATCACGTGGTTTCTGTACTCATCAAAATCGTCGGGTGGAACACCGCAACGCATCTGTAAAATTTACTATCATGTCTTTAACTGCAGCTATGTATCCTTGTTCTTGGGGCTCTTGGAGGGAGGTTTGATCACGAGATGGGAAACATCAATGTACTACATCTCTTCCCAAATGTCAGGATCGTCCTCCTATCGGATGATTGCTTGATCTTTCTGCTCCCAAGAACGCACACTCACGACATCCACATTGAACGGTCGATCGAGGGCCCCCACTGTGGGTTGATTCCCATTGGCGCTCCTTCGACGAGCACCACGACCACCGGGCTCCGGTGGAATTTAGGTAAGCGTCCCACCCACTTCATAGTATCCTGTCGAGCTATAGCAACAGCAGTTGAAGTTTGCGATGTGTTTTCTCTTCAGATAATACTAGTATGAGCTATGGTGGATTGATTAGCACATCGAACATCGTCGAAGAGGACAAGGTTACCGTCACTTCAGATTCTGACCTGATATGGACAATATCGCTCCGGCAATGAGCTTACACTACGCTGCACGACTGTACCATGGTTCCGATTTGGTCTCAATCCATTTTACGTCGATGAGCTCTACGGTGCATTGGATGCTACAAACCTGATAATATGTCAATATGTACTTTGGTGGTTTTGGTAAACTAAATATACATATTTTGGCACAGTGTTTACAATATATATATATATATATATATATATATATATATATATATATATATATATATATATAGAGTATCTTGTGCAACTGAGAGTATGTATGTGTAATATATGAGTATATAAGACCATTTAAGTGATATTCACACCTTTTCAGTGGTGCTATGTATAATTATTTAGATATACTCCTTTTTAGTACGAATACGAAGGTATTTACAAAATATGCTAAAAACTATGAACTCTCTTGCAAATTTTTCGTGTGGTTCGCATTGGAGTATCTTATAATTAGTATATGAATATACCCAAAGTGATTAATGAGTATGTTAAATTCTTTTAGGTGGTATATCAAAGGTGGAAGCAACTACACCCGAGAGTAGAAAGTTATATATATATAGATTAGGCTGTGGAAATACGTGTGGCGCGAAGAACCCGGTTTCTCAGTTACTCGTCCAAGCGAAGTTCTCCTTTTCACACCTTTTGTGCTTTGCAAACTTTCTTAAAAAGGGTGATATTTTTTAAATTTTGAGAGAGGGTTAGTGGGCTTCCATAGCCATCAGCTTATGAAATCAAATATTAAGGTTCACAACCCACAAAACATAGAATCAAAATCATAGCGAAAAATTTATACAAATAACAAAACTAATTCATTGTTGATGTGAATCAAACTCCTTATTATGAAAATCAAGGTGCGATACGGAGATCGGTACATGCGTAACTAGAGCTCAAGCGTGCAAGGGTGGAAAAAGCATTAGTGGGGCTCGTTAGCTCAGTTCAAAATTACTCTAAGTACACTCGTTAATTGGTTAAACTAGTAGGGTGTCTGTGCGTTGCAACAGAATCCTAACATTTAAAGAAATAATGTTTTCCTTTAACACATAAAGCAAATCAATCAATTAAAAGATGATGATACATACATACATCACATTAGTGCAACACGAGAGAACAAGAACTCTGTGCAACAATTCTAGAAATGATCGGTAGAAATAATATTTTCCTATAATTTACTTCAATACATAAATAACTGACATACCATCATGTAAATTAAGTACAAACCAACAAATAAAGTACACATCATGTATTAAACAGAAACATAAATGGAAATGTAGAAATGAAGTTCATGCGGCAGCCTTATGGAAGACACATCATCATCTTTAGCTTGTCATGTAAAGAGAATGGAAGCACATTCTACAAAATGACAAACAAAAGTTAAACATCATAAATCTATTTTATATTATATGTAAAGAGATGTCAAAAGATTGAGTGACTTGCGTACGTTATTAATGTACAAACATTCCAACAAATGCATTATTCCTTATGTCAACAACATTCATAACAAAGTTTTTTACATTTACATCGTGCAGCACTACTTGTCGTAGTTCTGTTTAAAGAGATTACCGATTAAATTATGAAAGCAAGATGTTCATACATTATTTACATGGTTGTTTACCTTCGAGCTCTTGTGCACCAGCAACTTGAGGTCCAAAGAAGAAATTGGTACATCCCATTGTCATCAAGCAACCTTTTCAACATTATAGTGTATATGATTAGTATGTTCTAACAATTTGTTGAGTATCGAGAATAAGTTCGAAATAGCTTTACACATACCAAAATGACTATTCTTCTTTAGCATTGTTACAGCCAAAATATGGTGGTCTTCACCCGCAAGTCTCCACCGTGTTAGATACCGCACAATTAGCGCATCCCAAACACACACGAATATTACATTATGGTTAATTCACAGAAAACATAGACTCAATAAAAGATACGCAATATTATATATTCTATTTCAAGAAAGTAGAAGCATTATTGTGCTACTCGTACCTATCATCCATGATACATAATTCCCTCATCGGTATATGTTGTGGGAAGCTATTGATGTGTTGAATTGGGCCAACATGTACAACCAAACTGACCACATCTTGCAAAAGTTGCATCAAGTATTATATTGTGAGACACAACAATACAAAACTCTATTATACGAGAAGATACAATATGTGAAAACAAAGATCTTACCAACAATTGACTTATTTGGTTTCTGATAAACCTCTTCAAAATGCGTGAAGTAGGTAGGGAGATCATAAAACGAAATAAAATTGCTCAACTACCGAACAATAGTTTGGTACGTAAACCTTAATTCAAGCTCCTTCCCAAGGAAGCGGAATTCATTGGGATGTGGATCAACGTTTACGACACAGGTCTCATAACAATTTCCATCCACAAGTAATCTATCAAATCTGTTCACTTATCTACCGAAGCAAAATACTTCTATTTTCATGCCCTAATAGAAATGCGGAAAATATATGGTCAATGTATGAAATGACCTTGGTAGAAAAATATTAATAACTGTAGGACCGTAAAGGCGACTAGGGGGGGGGGGTGAATAGGCGTTTTCTCAACTTTCTCGCCTTAATCAAATTCAACACGAACTTTACTCCTTTAGCTATGAAAGCTAAGAAGATCAGTAAGCACACAGTGGAAGCCTTGTGCTGAATTCGATACCCCGACAACCACACGACACAAAAGTGGAGACTTAATCTCAAAGGGCGATCACGGGCACTAGCGGTCGGCCGGCTACCACAGCGATCGCCGGTTTGAAATCGGTTCGACCGGCCTTCAATGGCGGTCGAATCTTGTGATCGGACCGTAGTATAAATCGGTCGGACCGATTTTGTCGATCTTGAAAAACAATGCCCAAATCCAAAACGAAATTTGATCCAACTTTTGATTCAACCAATGAAATTTGACCAAATTTCGAGCACACTTCCCTAAGGATATTAGAGACCTATTTCTAGCGACGATCCTTCAGATCCACTGCGTAGAATCGATCTCTTAAGGTTTTACCAAAGAAGTGCACAAACCCTAGAAATATGAAAATCTTTGATTCAAGACTTGCTTGTGGGGGTTGATGGTCTAGATGATTCTAGAAGTATTCCCACACATCCAAGCAAGACAAAATGGGTCAAGAGACCAAGCTTAAACACTTGAATCAAGGAAGCACCAAATTCATCCAAAAGAGAGAAGAACACAAAGGGAGACAAATGATCTCTCAAGCAAGCACCACAAGATTGATTGATCTCACAAGATGCTTACAAAGCCACTCCAACAAGGAGGACAAGAGCTCACACAAGGAGCACACACAATCTCCAAACCCTAACCTCTCCTCTCCAAACCCTAGAAAAGGCAAGAGGGGCTCAAATGAATGCTTCGAGAGGTTTTACATCTCCCCCTTTCTATTTATAGGAGAATCCTAGGGTTTCACTTTTGGGACCCACTCACACATGGGACCCACACACACATAACTATTGAAGCAATCGCCTGCTTCACCACGTGTAGGTTGATCAGCAGCTCTCATCACGTCGCCAAGCCTCTCTTGTCCGAATCCCATCGGAACCTCCCAGAGACTCGCACCGACATCTGCACCACCTGATCCAACCAGCTGCACCGAACCACCCGTTCGATCCATCTTGCCCATCCTGCACCATGCTTGAGTCACACGACCTCACCCGGCATCCATGATCGTTCTAGACCTCAGCTCTCCAAGCGTAGTCCCGATCCACCTCATCGTTGACGTCGTTTACCTGCAAGCCACCTGCACAGCAATAGACAAACAAACCGTTTCCGGGAACAAGTTCTTCACAACTTGACCCACGTTAGTTCCACAATGCAATATGCAACAATAAAGCATTGAACTTCATACAATAACCACAATCAAAACAACTCAATGCCAACTTGGCTAACCTCCAAGTCATCGGCGGTCCGGCCCCCACAAGGCGGTCCGGCCGATTTCAGGCGGTCGGACCGATCCCTAACGGCGGTCGGACCGCCGAAAAGACAGCCAAAATTCCATCGTGAAAATCCAAACCTTACGGAATTTTCAACTCAATAGAACTTTTGACTGGGAGCTCTAAAAATGATGCGACCACATCCAGGAGACTCCCCTCACCTGCCTACACAACCTATTTTTGGCTTAGCTCCAAAAACAACTTTTCAACAAATCGGTCGGACCGCCACCATGGCGGTCGGACCTCTCCACAATGATCGACCGCCACCATCGCCGGTTAGACCGCGTGGTCCGACAGATGAAATAAACCCAGCGTGAGATTTTGCAAACCAACAAAGCCATTGCCAATTGACTCATCATCCTGAGATCGTGCACATATCCTCACGATATCCACAATAACATATGTGTCTAATAAATTTTAAAGTAAATATCGGTACATACATTCTCATCAGCAACAATAAACTGAAGCATAGGTCCGGACATGACCTCTCGCACAGGGAATCTGTGCACTACGTACACACGGAGGAACCACGCAAAATGCACGTTGTCTGCACCCAACTCGATATTGAAATGAGTCAATTTACAATGAAATTGGATTTCTCTCTAGCTCGGCTTGGCTCGTTAGATCGATTCTAAAAATACTTCTAAACTATAAATAAAAGGAAGAACTCCATATGATCTCTTGAAGCATTCTTGTGCTGCCACTTAGTCTCCGACCTAAAAAATGACTATTTAACCCATTGACATTGCAAAACTAGGTTACTTAATCCCACATGGTTGTTTTGCTCAATGGTTTGCTTACGTGGCACTGGGTTAGAGCGGTTTCACCATATAGGCGACATTCAATAGCCTCTTTTGGAAAAGCCTTCAGCCGCATTGAATGTGAAGAAGCTGGAAGCGGAAAGCAAGCTCGGGTTAGCTTTCCACGACTTCGGTGGGTTAGGGTCCCGACTTTGCCCCAAGAGTTGAACAAAATTACCTCCTCATACCACGTATAAAAATCCCAAACCCCACCCCTCCCACCCCCATTCCCCACCCAAATGGCCCCGACTCCTCAGCACGTAGCGGCAGCACTATGGTTTGCACACCCACGTTGCTTCGCACCAGTGCCACCATCCGCTGCCTCTGGTCACTCCCTTAGCCTCAGTCTCCGCCGCCGACGTTGTCCATGTCGCTCCCTCCGGCCTGCTCATCACCGACACCACCTCCGTCCTCCTCCCCAGACTGCCGGCCCCCACATCCGATCGGCGCTGCCCTCGACTGCCTTCCTCCTCCTTCAACGCCACCGTCCCGGCCTCCTTCCTCCTCCCTCAGCGTCACCGCCCCGGCATCCCTCCTCGCGGTTGCCCGACCTCGCCTCCGCTCGTTGCCGGCCCCATGCCTGCCCGCCCGACACCTCCTCCTCCTCGTCATTGCTACCCCAACCTCCTCCAACCACCGCCGTCGTTAATTGTCGTTAATTGCCGTCAATTATCATTAAGATATACTTGTATGCAAATTGTTGTTAATTATCATTAATTATCATCAATTGTTATTAAGATTTGCTTGAGTGCAAATTGTTGTTAAGATTTACTTGTGTGCAAATTGTCGTTAAGATTTACTTAGATGCAAATTGTTGTCAAATGGCATCAAACAAGCTATCATTTGTCTCAGAGGTATTTAGAACATTTCCCAACTTAGAACAACCAGCCAGTCAGCCGATCTAAAAGTCGGATGGCCAAACACCAAGCGTTTTGATTCGGTCGTTCGACCTTGACTATATAGTCGGTAAAGCGGCTTTTGAAAAAGCGCAATCATGCTAAACATGCCATAGGCGGACCCACAGGGTATCTTAGGGTGGGCCATGGCATACGTGAGTGCACCCAGTTCATTTTCTTGGATTCCTCACATCCTTTGCCTCCTCCATCCTCCTATTAACTCTTCTTCTTCTTCCCATTTGGCCCATGAAGCAAGCGAGCGATTGCTTCCCAATGTGCCCTAGAGGCTAGAGCGACGACCCAGCCTTGGCTGCAATGGCGAGAGCAAGCATGCTATTCTTCTTGGTGCGCGTTCGTTTGGGAGGAGTACATCGACTGGATCTCGTTCTTGGGAGTTCGAGTTAGGGTGTCTGCGGAGCGTGGCGGCCCTCTTGTGAGACGAGGTGCTCTGCAGGGCGGTGCACAAGGTCGCGCCAGAGTCGGGGCCAAGCGGCGGGAAGGCCGACGCGTCTTGCCGGCGGCGGGGGAGGAGCGCGACCACAGTTGCGCCTGTGCAGCAGATCTCATCTTTGCCGGGCTCTGAATGCTGCGAAAGGAGGTACATGCGGAGGGCTCCTGCGCAGGAAGGTGGCGAAGCCGTGCGCGAAGGCTGCAGCGTCATGAGCCTTCTTCCGATCCTGTTCGCGGGACCTCGTGCTCGACGAAGCGATTACCACTACGTAGTAATGTTTTGGAAGAAAGTGTATGTGAACAACCTCCTCAGCGATGGGTAAAAGTCGTAATTCTTCCGATATAGCGAAAAGAGAAATAAGAAAAGAGTGGTAATGGAAGCGAGAGAGGTCGAAGTACCGGTAACAAAATGAAACCTAGTATCGATCACTCCAATGGCGAAGTAGGAAATCAGCCCATTTGGTGCTTTGTGGGACATTTTTCGCGAGGAAGATGCAGGAAATTGCGAGATTATCCAATGAAGCACTCCGGAATTCAAGCATAACAAATGCGGGCGGTTGAGCAGGTTACTAATCCTATTCCTAGGTCTATCTTGGTGTGTGAGAAATGTTTCTTATTCGAATTCTCGACCTATGTTAATGTCTTTGTCTTTGGTGCGAGTTATTCATCCTATACATGACCGGTGCTTTTACGACAACGAGCACAAAAGATGCGACAACGAGGAATATGGTCGATTAAAACACTTCCATTGACATCTTTCTTTCAACGCCTTGTCGAATTAATCTGATAGCTCATTATTCCTCCGAGTTGAGCCTTGGCGTTGTGCAAAAGCTTGGCGGCGGTCTTCATACTGCAGGATGCCCCACAGTCGAAATTTGAAGGTATGGCGGATGCATGTCTAGTGTTGTTTTGCATCCATTAATCTTTAGTGGCTTAAATACGAATAAGAAGGCAATCATTTTTGTCTTGACTCTTGAAGTGTTTTAACATTTTTTTTCTTCACCTCATTTGTAATCTTGCGATCGTGCTCATTTGAAATTTTTTGGCATACTGTGGTAAAATCTTAGGTCCGCCATCGACATGCCAATATAACAACCTGGGGCGAGCTCCAGGGGAGGGGGAAAGGGGTGGAAGGCGGGGGGACGGGCAAGGGGGAGCAGCGGGGGAACAGGAAGGAGGAGCAGGACAGGAGGAGGCGGGAAAGCGGAGGAGGAGGCGAACCGGGACGGAGGAAGGAGGAGGAGACGTGGGGGGAGCAGCCTTGAGTAGGAGTGGGGGGGGTTGGGTCGGGAGGGGGGGGGCGGTGGAGCGTGAGAGGCGGTGGGGAGGGAGGAATGGGGGGGAAGGGGGGGGAAGGGAGGGGACGGGACGGAGGGCGAGATCGCGAGATGGTCGATCGACGAGCCCAGACAGGGAAGGCGAAGAAAGGGGAGGGCGTTTGAAGGGGAGGTGGAAGGCCACATAAGGGGGGAATGTGTGAGGGCCTATCCTGGGGACTAGCCGGAGTGGCGTGTGGCCGGGGATTTTCGGTTTGTCTTGAAGGGGGGAGACAATCGCTTTTTTAGCGGGAGAAGTGTGACGTGGAGAAAATCTGATGGAGTTTGGAGGTGAGGGTAAAGTAGTGAGCGGTAAAAGTATCATACTAATGAAAAGACCTTTTTAACGGAAACTTTAACAATGGAGACTCGCATTAACTAAAAGCTCATTGAGGACATTTCGAGGCCGATCTAGGGGAAAAGGGGGGTATGCTTTAAATTTGGGCCTATCAAGGGAAAATTTTAGGGAATTTCTTTTTAAAATCATTAAGATATACTTGTATGCAAATTGTTGTTAATTATCATTAATTATCATCAATTGTTATTAAGATTTGCTTGAGTGCAAATTGTTGTTAAGATTTACTTGTGTGCAAATTGTCGTTAAGATTTACTTAGATGCAAATTGTTGTCAAATGGCATCAAACAAGCTATCATTTGTCTCAGAGGTATTTAGAACATTTCCCAACTTAGAACAACCGACCCGATCGGCGATCTAAAAGTCGGATGGCCAAACACCAAGCGTTTTGATTCGGTCGTTCGACCTTGACTATATAGTCAGTAAGCGGCTTTTGAAAAAGTGCAATCATGCTAAACATGCCAAGGCGGACCCACGGGTATGCTGGGTGGGCCATGGCATACCACATGAGTCGCACCCAGTTCATTTTCTTGGATTCCTCACTGTCACTTTGCCTCCTCCATCCTCCTATTAACTCTTCTTCTTCTTCCCATTTGGCCCATGAAGCAAGCGAGCGATTGCTTCCCAATGTGCCCTAGAGGCTAGAGCGACGACCCAAGACGCCTTGGCTCAATGGCGAGAACAAGCATGCTTCTCTGTGCGCGTTCGTTTGGGAGGAGTACATCGACTGGATCTCGTTCTTGGGGAGTTCGAGTTCGGTGTCTGGAGACTGGCGCTGCTCTGCTGAGACGAGGTGCTCTGCGAGCGTACTGAAGTCGCTGCCGAGTCGGGGCCCAAGCGGGAAGGCGCTGCTGTCGGCGGCGGGAGAGCGCACCGCAGTTGCGCCTAGGCCAGATCTCATCTTTCGGGCTCGCAATCTGCTGCAGAGCGGTTGCATCGGAGGGCTCCGTGCAGGAAGGTGGCGAAGCGTGCACTGGAGCTGCGAGCGTCGAGCCTTCTTCCGCCCTGTTCGCAGGACCTCGTGCTCGACAAGCGATACACTACGTAGTAATGTTTTGGAAGAAAGTGTATGTGAACAACCTCCTCAGCGATGGGTAAAGAGTCGTAATTCTTCCGATATAGCGAAAAGAGAAATAAGAAAAGAGTGGTAATGGAAGCAGAGAGGTCGAAGTACCCGGTAACAAAATGAAACCTAGTATCGATCACTCAATGGCGAAGTAGGAAATCGACCTTCATGGTGCTTGTGGGACATTTTTCGAGGAAGATGCAGAAATTGCGAGATTATCCAATGAAGCACTCGGAATTCAAGCATAACAAATGCGGGCGGTTGAGCAGGTTACTAATCCTATTCCTAGGTCTATCTTGGTGTGTGAGAAATGTTCTTATTCGAATTCTCAGCCTATGTTAATGTCTTTGTCTTTGGTCGCAGTTATTCATCCTATACATGACCAGGTGCTTTTACGACAACGAGCACAAAAGACGACTTAACGAGGAATATGGTCGATTAAAACACTTCCATTGACATCTTTCTTTCAACGCCTTGTCGAATTAATACAGTAGCTCATTATTCCTCCGAGGATTGAGCCTTGGCGTTGTGCAAAAGCTTGGCGGCGGTCTTCATACTGCAGGATGCCCCACGGTCGAAATTTGAAGGTATGGCAGATGCATGTCTAGTGTTGTTTCTGCATCCATTAATCTTTAGTGGCTTAAATACGAATAAGAAGGCAATCATTTTTGTCTTGACTCTTGAAGTGTTTTAACATTTTTTTTTTCTTCACCTCATTTGTAATCTTGCAGTCGTGCTCATTTGAAATTTTTTTTGGCATACCCTGTGGTAAAATCTTAGGTCCGCCACTGACATGCCAATATAATTTTATAACTATTTCTCCTTAGACGAGGTAAGTAACACTAATAGCATTTGCCTATGCCAACATATTTTCCAGGAAAATATGAATGTCATGTTAGAAGCTAAATAGACGCAATTTCATTATTAATCTTGATATTAGCAGCCCAGGTGTTTTTCTTATGCTCGGCGTAGCGGTGAAAATATCATAGTATCTCCTTTTAAGTTGTAACGTTGTATCTTAGTCGAATGGATATTTGTCATGAAATGCCTTGTGAGCTTGTATGATATGTCGAGGTTGATTCAGAAGCCCCTGGCTTCTCGCACCCTGACCCGATGGGGATGCTTCGTCTGGACGGGGATGATGGAGGGAAGAGTCTTCCTAGGGGATCCGGATCTTACGACAGACAATCGCTTTTTAAACAGTGTTTTCAGTCTGACAAAAAAGTCCATTCGCATGCCGATTATCCTTCCCGTGCAGGCCACCTCTGTAACTACCGCCCTCCATGACGAAGCCCCACAACAGATTCTGCGTTGTGCTTTTGAGGATATATATCTGGGTTTCAGAGCTTGAGCAGCAGGTGCAGGAGCTGACCGGGAAGCTATATATATAGCACCGAGGAAGAGCTTGAGGTGACAAGAGCTACACTGAGGGGGACCCAAGCTGCCATGTTGGAGGTGCAGTTGGACTTGGACTGAGCTTACCGCCATTGCCACCATGAACAGCCTTGCTATGCGAGCAGGAGCTTTGTTTGCTGCACTACTGGATTCCAGCTATTTGCCGAGTGCCTCAGGCACTCGGCAAAGGCTCCTTTGCACTCGGTAAAAGCTTTGCCGAGTGCGACACTCGGCAAAGGGCACTCGGAAAAAAATATATCGGCGAAGCAACCTTTGCCGAGTGCCTTTTGTCGGGCACTCGGTAAAGGCTTTACCGAGTCGCCGAGTCAGACCTCGGCAAAGAAAAGACACGATCCGCGCCGGCCCGTTAGCGGCCTCTTTGCGAGTGCCAACCCGCACGACTCGGCAAAGATTTTTAATTCTTTTTGAAAATTACTTTGCCGAAGTCGGATCGCGGCACTCGGCAAAGCTGGAAAACGGGTTTAGCGCCCATTCCAGCTTTGCCGAAGTGCCATGGTCATGGCACTTTCGGCAAAGGGTCCTTTGCCGAGTGTTGCACTCGCAAAGTGACCAAAATCGCATTTTTATTTGTTTTTACATTCCATCGCGACAAACAAATCCATCCAAACATATATCACATCCATCACATATATATCTCATCCATCACATATATCACATATATAACAATAAGTGCTCAAATCCATCCAAACAAATCCACAAGTTCATCACAGTCGACAAGTGCATCACAAGTATATCACAAGTCCATCACCAAGTGAACAACAAATGAAAATACAACTACCATTCATCTCGAAGGTGGCCCTGCGATGTGTGAAGGAAAAGCTCCATCATTCGGGCGCATGAGGTGGATTATTCGAACCCGCCGATTGAGGCTGCACAAAGAGAAGAGATTGCATGTGAGACAAGATTACATTAGATACCTAATCTAGGAAGGTAGAGGTCATACAAGCAAAGCACAAGCGAAAGCAAAAACTTTCATACTCACAGGAGTAGCTGCAGCTGCAGGACGCGGAGGCGGAGGTGGAGCCAACAGCCCAGCTGGCACAGCAAAGCCCGTATGTTGCCCAAGACCTTGTAGGAACTCCGTAATGTCCGACCTCTGCGTCGGCTCGCCGCTCGGCTGCTCGGCCTCAGTGGCCGACATCCTCTCTTGCTCGGCCTCCGACTCGACGTTGCCTCATTTCTTGTTCAGTAAGACTGCAATATTTCACTCCAATGTTTCAGTAATGCAAAGCTAATTAAGGTGTGTAAAGATCAATGTACGACGAGTAAAACAGGAATAACCTCGAGTGCGTCGACCGGTCTTTGTCGTGCATGCGCCGTGGCGTATGGCGGGCTCGCTCGTGCTCCGTGCTCGGATCGGAGAGAGATGGAGTAGAGGCGTGTCGATGAGGCCGTCGCCAAGCCAGAACCGCCCATGCTTCTTGCCTTGTCCCACCCTCATGACGATCTCTCCATCAAAGTCCTGGGTGCTCGGATGGCCTTATTTGCAGCCATCTAACGCAATAAATAAAAAACAAAACTCCACACAATTTGTAGTAAACAATTCATCAAACATCTAGCTTGCACAAACAATAACAAAACAAATACCACAATATCTCAGGAAACTCTAGCGTTTCCTCCCCAAAATTAAGCATCTACAGCAGTAATCCTAGCACGTACTACAGGATGGGATGCGATTCGAACCAATCAACAACACCTCACGCTACGAGATGGAACTAGAGCGCCCGACTAGAACTAGCAGCAATCAGCAGGCAAACAACTACGGGAGCATCGGCGTGAGTACACCGTGGACGAACCCTATGAAAGCGAGGGCGAGAGAGGAGGGTCACTCACCTTGGGTTGAGGTTTGGTGACCTCCGATCCGAGGAATGGAATGTTTGAGACATGCTCGACTTGACACTACAAAGTCTAACAGACCCATAGCATTTAGTTCATTTTCAGTTTGACAGTACAAGAATGGTAGTAGGTAATATGACAGTTCCACATAAAACAAGGAGTAACCTTATGAAACATAAATTAGGTAATCATTTAGGAGACATTTTATGGGACTAGCTACCGAAATTAAGTCTAAAAATGTATAATTCTCCTTTTACAAAATAATTAAACAAAGCAATCAAATCCTCCTGATCGCAGAAATCATCACTCAAAGAAAGGCCTAATCTAGGCTCAAAACTAAACAAAATTCTATAATAATCAGTGGCAATTTTAAGCATCCTAGGAATGTCTTATGTAGGACCTTGAGGTCCCTCAAGCATAGAAACAATATATAACAAATCGTATTCCAGAATTAAGTTCCTTCTCCACATTAGCAACTTTTTACCTTTTTTCCTAAAAAGCCCCACTTTAAATTGCCACACATATATAGCTTTTGTACAATTGCAAGGAGTGTTCCAATTTTTTTTCATAAAAGCATAAAAGTTCTTATCTTCTAACCACCTTTTGTCAAAAGCCAAAAAGCTTTGTAATCATAACTGCATTCAACTTTGTAGTCTCATTTGATGCAGCTAGAGGCCCACATCATATATGAATTGTTTCATCTTTTTCTTCACGAACAATTAAATGTACTGATAAGCCTACAAAATGTGTGAGGGGATCAGGGACTTTTCTATTTTTGCTTGCCCTAAACTACAAATGCAGAATTGCATTCTCTCTACTACAAATGCATAATCAAATCACCTGGAAGGATAGGACAGATCCAGGCGAGCTCAGGGGGCGGCTAGGGTTCAGCGGCGCAAGGTGCTCGGGTCGGGCAGGCGCTCCACGCAGGAGGCGCTCCAGCGGCGAGCGCGGCGCCAGGCTCGGCCGCGGCGAGGACCTTTGGAGAGGAGGGCTCTGGGCGCGAGGCTCTGGAGGAGGAGGGCTTTGGGTGAGGCTCGAGCCACGGCGAGGAGAGAGACGGCGTAGGGGACACAGCTGAGGCCTGGAGCGCAGTGAGGGCTTGATGGCCCAGAGCGAGGCGAGGCCTGTGCAGGCGTGAGGCGGCAGGCGGGAGGCGTGGCTGGGAGAGAGAGAGGGAGGAGAGAAATGAGAGAAAGAGAGAGAGAGGCCGGCACGTGCAGGTGAAGGATAAAGCGCTTGTGCGAGTGCGGATCGGCACTCGGCAAAGTCAATTTTCTTCGCCGAGTGTCGTGATCGCACTTGAGTTTAAAAAAATTCTGCAGCTCTTTGAAGTGCGGTGAGCAGACTGCAAAGTTATTACTGTAGAGTGCCAACCCTAGGCACTCGGCAAACTAATTTTTTTGGTTTTTGCCACTAATTTTTTTGAAGCTTTAGTCACTACCACAAACAACATGTTTAAATTTGTGACATTTTCATTGCCTTTTGGCATATTTCTATAGTTTATTTTGTTTTGTTGAATTTTTCCGAAAATGTAAGTTTGACATGCAGTGCATCGAATAATGGATTACATTCGTTCAAAAATATTATCCTTGTTTCTTAGTGTAAATTTAGGCTAAATCCGAGGCTTCTCGAAATTTCGATCAACGTGCTCACAGAACATTGCTGATCCATGCGTGGAGTGGTTTTTAATTGTATAAAATCGACAATTTGAAAATCATGAAACTTGTCGAGTTTCGACGTATCGTTTATGTGTATCTAGTGGAAAAAATTTGAAAAAGTTTCGAGCGCATATCACGTCACGATGCTCACAAACCGAGAGATGTCCACGGTTTTGCGTATGCGTGGAGTGGAATCTCCGGTTTGTGAGCATCGTCTGCGAGTACGCAACTTGTACAAAATTTTTCCAGGATATGCGATCGTACGGGACAACTCAAAGTTTCATGATTTTCGATTGCGTCGCATTTTTATTCGAGTCAAACGCACTCTCGCAAAGTTCGGCTGGCGTTGGTGAGCCTACAATTGAGCAGTTCTGAGATTAGCATAACTTGTAAGCAGCTAAGAAACAAGGATAATATTTTTGAGACGATGATCCATTATTCGCATATGCGATTCAAATCATTTCTAGGCAAATTCAACAAACAAAATAAACTATGAAATCATGCAAAGGCAAGATACATAAAGTTGTTTGTTAGTTACTAAAGCTTCGAAAAATTGGTGGCAAAAGCAAAAAAGAATTAGTTCTTTGCAGTGCTCAAATAAATTCTTGAGTTTGCCAACGGGGCACTCGGCAAATGAGGACGCTCGATGCGTTAGGCTACCAATCTTTTGGTGTCTACTTTGCGAGCCGCACTTGGTAAAGGTCATCTTCCGAGTGCGGTATTATTAGTGTCGGCACTCTAGAAGGTAGATAGTCCGGATCGAGCGAGTTTTAGAGTGCGAAATTTGTTTCGGCAAATAATGTTAGTAGTACCTAGTTGGGCACATAAGTCGACCCTCTACCCAATGTATGGTTAAATACTTTACGTGTTTTACAAATAGTAGATCATAACACCATTTAGATTGTTGGAAGTTTTTTGTGTTTTGTCTAAAACACCAAACCAATAAATCCAAAACCTTGGAACAAATATACTAGTACAAAACATTAATATAAGTTTATTCAATTTCTAACATGTCCTAAAAGTAGTCCAGCAATAATGAATCAAATGGTTCTCCTGGCAAATAATCATGTAGCGAAATATGAAACTATCCAATGTACACTAGCCCTTTCCATCATGAGCGCCCTCAATGATCACCTAAAAATAACAAAAGAGCAAAGGTGAGTCTACGACTCAGCAAATACATCAATAAATAATGAATCATGATAAATCAGCAATATTCAATAACTTCATCATCAACACTTGTCCTCTTATTAATATTCTCATGCCAGTCTTTTATCTTTGATCTCACACACAAATATTACATCTCTTCTTTTCAATGCATCCCTACACTATATGTCCACATGCACTTCTTTCCGTATCTTGGTATAGCGTGAGTGAGCGCTTCACGACAACGTTCACTCTCAAGCCGCTCCTCCTAAAGGATCGGGGACCTTGTAACATCCCAAATATGGATTTGTGTTTCAAATGTAAGAAAATAAGAATAAATTAAAACTTTTCTTGCATCTTGAAGCCCTTGGTCATTTTGTAATTCTTTTAAAAGAATTATGGAAAATCAAAATTAAATCCTCATTTGACTCTAATAAAAATCTCCTTGGCATAGATCTTGTGCCAAACCCTTGAAAATATTTTCCCTGAGTTCTAGGGAGGCTTGGCAACACCTCTGAATTATCTCATGATTTTTAGAAATTATTTGATAATTTTTGGAGGCAAGTCAAAATTGGTCAAACCCTATTTCCCCTCTTACGGAATTTCTGGGAAAAATTCAGTGCATGAAAATCTCTGAAAGTTTTATGGGAGGTTCCTCCTACGATCAGCAAGCTCAGTTAAAATTTCATAAATTTTGAAGTTTGTTTGCTACCTCAAATAATTCCTCAAAAATCAGATGTTTAAAATTCAAATTTTAAGCTGGTTTGCCTTGTTCTCGGGTTCGAACCGGACTCGGGCTCGAGCCACTTGACTCGGTCCAACCAACTAAGCGCCTGGCGCGATCGATCGAGCGGCGTTGTGAGCCGTTGGATCGCATCGGACGGTCCTCGATCAGCCGACAGCGGAATCGTTTCAATCCACTCGATCTAACTCGGTAGTTCGATTTCAATCCAGCGGCCGACGAGTCATCTCCTTCCTCCGTCCGCGCGTGAGCCGACCACGAGTGCGCGAGGAGAAATGCGCGCGTGCGATCCACTCCTCGATCGCCTTTAAGCGGCTATCTCTGGCGCATTAAATGCCGTCGTACTCCTCGGCGTCCACTCACCATTGCTCCGTCGCTCTCTGCGCTCAAAAGGCCGTGTTGACCCGGCGGGATATCGCCGTTGCTCTCGGCCATCCTCGGCTATTTAAGCTCCATTGTTTCTCCTTAGCTTCCTTTAGCACCTCCAACTCTAGCTAGCACTCACAAGCCCACTGGAGCGCGGATCGCGAGAATCCTTTGGCGCCATTGTCGGTTTTGGAGCTTGGTGGAGTCGGTGCAGCGAGGGTTTTCTTCTTGGTCTTTGCTCTCTCTGCTCTCCTTTACTCTCTGAAGCTTAACCTCACTCAATTCGGTCCAATTTGCTCGGGGCTTGGTGGTCGGATTTCCCCTTCGGCCAAAATCGGTATTCTCCTTCGCCCGGCGACCGACTCTCCTCGGTGCATCCATTGCGCTCGGGTAACTCCTCTTTAGTCCCTAGTGGCTGGCACACTCCCTTGAACCGCGTGAGCTCGTTGCTTTCGTTTCTGCCACTTTGCGGCCACTCGGTTCTCTCCGACTTCGGCGTCGACCACCGACCAAATCCATTGGTACCATTAGGTGCGCAATGATGTTTGGGACCCATTTTGGGCACTTGTCGCCCGCCGCGCGAGCCGCGGCGCCACCGTCTTCCCGTCATTTTTGCCGGACGAAACAGGAGACGGTTTGAATGTGAGTCGTTGTGGACCGTCGATCCTAAGATCTACGGCTCGGGATCGCCAAGTTTGAATTACGTCGCGCTTTGACTCATGACCGTTGGATCCAAGATCAACGGCTCATGAGTGTATGTTCGCATCGCACGGGAATCCACGGAATCGCTGATCCGTAATCAACGCTCACGGCGGGACGTTTTATCACGCCGGCCGGAATCACGGAATCGTTGATCCAGATCAACGCTCACGAAGGCAGATCGCTCAGCGTAAATCCACGTGAATCGCTGGATCCAGATCAACCGGCCACGAAAGCGGGGACGCTCGCATCGCCTGCCGCCGGAATCCACGTGAATCGCGGATCCGTGATCAACGGCCACGAGTGGGGACGTTCGCTCGCCTGCGCGCTGAATCCACGCGGAACCGTTGGATCCAGGATCAACGGCTCTCGAGCGCGCGCGTGAGCCGTTCGATTTCCGCCAACAAGATTCGATCATCATCGTGAACCGTTGGATCCAGATCCAACGGCTGACGCTTAGAGGTTTCGCGCGCCATGCGCCAAAGACAGGACTTGGACCGCTTGATCCAAGATCAACGCCCCATGTTCGCCCACGTTATTTTAAATTTCTGATTTTCCTGAAAGGATTTATTTATCAACTGAAAAATGTGATAGCTTGTAAAATGCATAACTAATTCATTTTAGTTCCTTTTCGGGAGATTCAAATTTTATTGGTTATGTTTTCAACTGAAATTTAATCTAAAGATGTTTCCAACCCCAATATAGCTCCAGAAAATTTTGCTAATGAATAGTAGTATTTTTTTTTATTTATAAAAGCTGAGTAAAATTGTTTTGGCCATATCTTTTGTATTAAGAATCCAAATCAATTGGTTCTTATTGCTAAATTCTTTATAAATCATGCTCTTACTACTGTAAAATTTTTAGAATTTTTGGAGAAAGTTTACTGTTGGGTCTTTACATTTTATTCGTTCTTATCGGTTGCTTTTCGCTTTCTCGTTAGGATCCGAAGAGCACATTGACAATATTATTGATCCTCAGCAACATCTTGACTCACAGCAAACAGGCAAGCAGTTTGATCATGTTAATCCCATTCTTTTTCAAGTCTAATATATTGATTTCAACTTGTATGTATGCATTGCTACTTTGTTGTTAAATTATGGTTAATATCCTATAGTTGCATAATATGTAGAAATTAATTATCCTCTACTATCATGAGCCTATGTTATTTGCTGTGATTAGAGTTCGATGGATGAGCTCTGTCACTTAGTAGATTAAGTAATTGAAATTGCTTAGAAATGCTTAGTCTCTAGAGTAATGGGCGATCATCGATTTTAGTCGATGATCTTTTTTTTTTTTTTTTTTTTTTTTTTTTTTTTTTTTTTTTTTTTTTTTTTTTTTTTTTTTTTTTTTTTTTTTTTTTTTTTTTTTTTTTTTTTTTTTTTTTTTTTTTTTTTTTTTTTTTTTTTTTTTTTTTTTTTTTTTTTTTTTTTTTTTTTTTTTTTTTTTTTTTTTTTTTTTTTTTTTTTTTTTTTTTTTTTTTTTTTTTTTTTTTTTTTTTTTTTTTTTTTTTTTTTTTTTTTTTTTTTTTTTTTTTTTTTTTTTTTTTTTTTTTTTTTTTTTTTTTTTTTTTTTTTTTTTTTTTTTTTTTTTTTTTTTTTTTTTTTTTTTTTTTTTTTTTTTTTTTTTTTTTTTTTTTTTTTTTTTTTTTTTTTTTTTTTTTTTTTTTTTTTTTTTTTTTAAAAAAAAAAAAAAAAAAAAAAAAAAAAAAAAAAAAAAAAAAAAAAAAAAAAAAAAAAAAAAAAAAAAAAAAAAAAAAAAAAAAAAAAAAAAAAAAAAAAAAAAAAAAAAAAAAAAAAAAAAAAAAAAAAAAAAAAAAAAAAAAAAAAAAAAAAAAAAAAAAAAAAAAAAAAAAAAAAAAAAAAAAAAAAAAAAAAAAAAAAAAAAAAAAAAAAAAAAAAAAAAAAAAAAAAAAAAAAAAAAAAAAAAAAAAAAAAAAAAAAAAAAAAAAAAAAAAAAAAAAAAAAAAAAAAAAAAAAAAAAAAAAAAAAAAAAAAAAAAAAAAAAAAAAAAAAAAAAAAAAAAAAAAAAAAAAAAGACTATCATCCAAGGCGTCTCTAATTAAGTGATGAAGCATCATACATGTAATTATGATATTCTTCTGCTTATCCATTTCAAAACTTGGTAATTTCAACAAAATTCACCATTTCATCTTCAACACAACGAATGATCGTTCAATCACATTGCGAAGAGAAGAGTGACAATAATTCAACCACTCCTTTCCTCTTGGTCGTTGACCCTGTTGAAATTCTGGAATATTGTACTTTTGGTCGAGGTAGATATCCCTTTCAATTATGGTATCCCGCTTCAACAACATAATATTTAATGAAGATTTAAGCATCAAGTGTCAAACATTAATATGCAGATGGCAAAAAAAATGATCACTTCAAAGACAAAAGAATTACCTTGAGGAGGATGTGGAAAGTAGTCTGAATACTTAGACAGATTGTCATTGAATACATGAGAATCATGCGCAGATCCAGGCCACCCAACTACCACGAATGTGAACCTCATGTCGATCGAAGTCACACACAACCATCACACTCTGAGTAGTTATCCATGGCGACCGATGTGGGTAATCTGCTCTACCTTAAACACAACAACAAGAATATGTGTGTCATTTATTGCACCAATGCAATTATTCAAGTGAGGTGCAAAACGAGTATCTTCAAGTCTTGGATGCACTTAACTGAATTGATGATCTTTTGGTTTTATGTTGTCTTTACCTAAGTGTTCCATGCACTCCAAGACCTCATCGAACTTCCTAAAGATTGTTTTAGTTGGCCGTTCAAAGCTGTTCTCTAATTAGCTAAATGATCGAGGACCACCACATGTCGATGATCTTGATCACACCTTTACTTATTATTCCATTATGTCCAAAGACTTGTGCTTTGTTACTTTGTAAAGTCAAAACTGAAAATAAAATTATTTTAGACTTGGGCACAATGGTATGTTGGTGTGAATGGAATGGTGCCTAGGTCATCAAGGACCGAAGTTACTTGTGTCACTAAGTTGCGCTTATGCGTATAACCACGCGAGAGGATATGAGACCTCTTGACTTAGTACTTTTGCGTGTGTTATTCTCCGAGTCGCAGGAGGGGGTTGTGTGTGTGTGAAAAAGGATATGTGTTCTTGTGTTAAAAGTGCTGTGAGATTCCTGCAGGCTCTCCACCTCAAGGAGCATCGAAGTTGTCCAAGGCTTTACTCAAGGATTGTAGTTGACCGAGGCTTTACGATGACTCACACAACATATGGGTTTCTATCCATACGTATGCTCGTGAGTTAATACACAATATTGGAAATGTCTCAGAGGACTTAGCCAGTGGCTGCATAACTAAGGAAGTGTGCTTAATAGCTTGGCAAAAGGCTCTCATGTGTGGGTACATTGGTACACCCTCGCAGGTATAAAACTATTCGAATAGCCTCGCCCTAGGTTATGGACATGCTTGGTAAGGTCGGCAAGTACTAGACTACAACCTTTTAAATTAAAATTTGACATGGTTAGTATGAATGGGTAATTCATGCTATTATTGTGGTGACTAATGGGTTAGTCACTTCCAGATTGTTGTTGTCATCTATCTACTGTTATATTGTTGTCATTTTCTTTATTTGAACATTAAAAATAGATTTGTCAACTTGCTTTTAAATGTACTATATTATTGCAAATAAACATTGCTTTGTGCTGAAAATGAAACATATACACTTCCACTTAAATAAGCTTGCATGTAGCATATGTATAGGTCTCATTTCCACACGTAGAGTCTTATGGAGTACAATTTTTGTACTCATTTGCTTTGCTTAACTATTTGTTGCAGAGGAGGAAGGTGAGCCCCAAGGGCCTCACTTTTGTGAAATGTGTCGTGGATTCGATTTATCAGCTTGGCGGGTCCTCGGCTTGCTGTTTGTGGGTTAAAGGCACACCGATTGGCTCTTTGTTTATGGCCATCTTATGACACTTTTGCTTCCACTGCTCAATTTCAGATGTATATGTCATTTGGCTCATTCGGCCTCTCTTTGTAATAACCATTCTTTATTTATGTTATCTTCTGCTTGTTGCTTTGCTTCGGTTCTATGTGAATGAATGGAATTGATGCATGAATTTTGTAAAGAGTGTGTATATCGATTTGGAAGTATACATGTCTCAAGACACGAAGTTATTTCGCTTGTGATGCTAGGGTCAATTGGTGACTAAGCATTACAAGCCCAATAATCCGGGTCCTCATGCACTTCCTCTACTCCCCGTGGAGTTGTGATCAATTATGATCACTGCTCATATGAAAAGATGCTTATGAATACAAAATGTGTAATTTCATCACATTCATCAAATCCAATTTTCCTCATATTCGTCAACAAGATATAGTCATACCATTCTATTGTTTGCAATTAAAAATAAAATAAAAGCACAACAATGATGGTAATGAACGATAAAGAAATACAGTGATCAATCATTGATCGATGTCTACCATGCATTTGCCTTTACTAGTTGCGACGCATGGTTTGGCTAGAAGATGGTAACAAGCACGACGCCTCTCCTACATTAAACACTCAATTTCAATACAAGCTACAACATCACAAGAACAACAATTAATCGACATTGCTCCTACACGCCCTCAAATCCACGACGCCTCCTGCACTCGAACTGTCACCCCTTACTATCTCGGTACTAAAACAACGAACTTTCACTCATAAGTCCGATCACGAAGCCACCCATTTTTGAATTCTACACAAAATTCTCCACATTTTCTTAGATTACCATCTTCTGGACCATGAAGTTTTTCTCCTGATAAGATCGATCTATCATCTTCTGGACCGCGAGTCCTAATTCATAACTTTTTTGTTTTACACGACCAAAATTCAAGTTCTTGGATTCTCCAGAACTCTTGGACAATTATCTACACCTTTCATGTAGATCAAAAACTCAAATTAGTCCATTTACTATTATTAATCTATAGTCTACCAAGATGATGCCAAAAGATGACAACTCCCTAGAGAGCAGTCTTACAAAGTTCATAACTCGAAATTACCCGTCCGCTCGGTATGATTAAATATTCTATGGAAAGCTACTGAAATTATCTATAATTAACTAGTAGATGACATTTCCAAAATTCACCATTAAGGTACCCAAAATAATCGCATAAAGTAACATCGACCAATGCATCTATTAATCGCCCTCGACTAGAAAATTCTACAACCTCTCTAATCTCGATTCTAATATCTGATTAAATTAGCAAAACACATAGAGAAAACAAAATTACAAATCGTTACCTACAAAAATCCGGATCTTGACTTCTTTCTCCTAATCTTGTCCTTCTCTTTCTTTTTGGCTTCTTCCTAGATTCTACCTCCCATTGTGCCCTTTGTTTTCCTTGGCCTCATCGTGTTGCAGGCAAAAGAAAACTAGTAGAACAGCTCAGCATGCATGTGGGTGCTAGCTAGCTAGAAGCGGCAATGCAGGCGTCCACGCGTGCGCGGCAGGCTGATGGGCTTCTTCACGCGTGCGGCAGGAGCAACAGCGCATGACCGAGCGGGCAACGCGAGCAGCGACCGGGCCGCCGGGCTTTCCCACGCGCGCGGCAGCGAGCGACGCTTCACGCGCACGGCCGCGAGCGGGTAGGTGGCTATGCGCGGCCGCTTCACGCGAGCGGGCGCCGATGCGGGCAGGCTAGCCGAGCGGCAGTACATGGGCAAACGGTGACGCGCGTTGGAGACGGGTGACGGCGGCTGCAGATTATACGCGGGAAACTAAAAGTAAACGGCTAGAGTTTCTGGTTTCCACTCTCCCCACGGTCTGTTTACAACCGCCCAAAACAACTTCTCGTTCTCACGTAACCTCTTTCATCTAATTATGCATAAGCCCTTAAGGGTTATTTTTCAGAATATTACAGAAGCCATCTTATCCTTGGAGGCTTCGCTGATCGGAGAAGACAAGTGGCTTCGAGGTCTCTGGGCAGCGGCGACGTTGGGAGGGGGAAATGTGTAACATCCCCAAAAAAATAGGGTGGAAATATGTAGGAAAATAAATTTGGGCTAGTTACAAGAGGGAAAAATTACTTGAGCATATTGTGTGAATATTCATCAAAAGTAACAATGGATTTACATGAAAACAAAAACTTGTAAGAATTTTTGGGGAAATCAGAGAGCATATAAAATCATGAAAATTTACATAAGAAACTATATCGGGTCAGAGCCCTCACAATTTTTTTGTAAATTTTAGACTGCTTAATCAAGATAAAAATTTAGCAAACACTCAACCCAATTTTGGAAATTTAACCGATTTTGAATTTTCGCTAATCTTTGGGCCAAACCGAGCTGGCCCAAAACTCCCTCACCTAGCTCCATTTCATGCTAGTGCACTCTCTCTAAACATTTTTAGTATACGTGTCACTAACATGTGGGGACACGCCTATTCTCGGCTTTAAAACACATTTTAAAATCAAGAGAATGACAAGGGCCCCAAATAAATAATTAAAATAAAAATAGATTTAATCATTAGTTAATAAATAATGAGTCTATGAAATGGGACCACCTATGTTTTATAAATGAAATCAATAAAATAAAAGAATGAGTCACCGACAAGTGGGCCCACATGTAAGTTGATAAAAATAGGAAAATGAGAAAACCCGCTTTATTTATGAGGAAAATACATTTTCTTATCGAAAGTGTAATCCTCAATAGAACTCAGAGAAGAATACACTTTCTCTGCTGGAAAGCGAAACTTCGTAAAATATGCTTTCAACGCCACCCTTTTCTAATTTATATAATTTTCAAACCAAGCAAATTGAAACCTTAATAACTTTTGAACACAAACTTCAAATGAGATTAATATTTTCTAAAATCATGATCTACCGGAATATGCAAAAATATTTGGATTTTGTTGCCGTTGGAATTATTGTTTCATATTTAATTTGTTTGCAGCTCTTTTTAGACATCGATTGTTCGAACGATTTTCATAACGATCCTTCACTCTCATATTCAAAGCAACCAGAGTAAGGCAAGTACCTCCTTTGACCATATTGATCCTACTATTTTAATTATTGTACTTCTTTTTGCAAAATCTATTTTGCATGCGTGTATGATTGATATAAAATTACTATGTTTGGGATAACGGTAGTTGTAATCCTATTCCATGCAAGAACCTTGTTGAAATATTGATGTCCTTACTGTTGTAGCCATTAGATTATGGTTTATACAATAGATGATGTCAACTCGGGTGTTTCGAGTATGAATATCGCACAATTGCTTAGTCGGGCTATAGTCTTTCATAAAATTTATAAAAAATGATGACATGATAAATATGAGGTTGAGAGTTTTAAAAAATAAAGTCCAAAGGGATTTGCATATGTTATTTTGTATAAAAATAAAAGTAAAAAAATAAAAAAAAAACTTTGTTTGTGATGTGGGCGAGTTATATTACATTATGAGAAATGTGAGAGGTGTATGTCACAAGTAGATAGGGGAGATTCTCACAAGCTTAATTAAGGCTCTAACGCCAGATATCCGACCTAAGCATAAGCTGCAACCATATGTGCTTTGTATGGGATGACCTTAGCTAATTAAGTCATCAAACTAGCCTTGCATGATTGGTAGACAGAGTAGTGCGAGCATGTGTAATTGTTTACACAATGGCAAATGCATCATCGAGATAGGGTGTACCTGTGTGAAGTGGGGTTATTCATTCACTGTGCTAAGTTCAAGGATAGGACTAGATGATGTAAAGACTTCAACGCGTGCTCTAGATTGCTTACTAAAGTAGTGAGCTATGGTATCAACTGATGCGAACAAACTAGAGAATTCGTGTTGTGCGTAAAGTTGTACCTCTCGTAGAGTGTAAATCTATTTAAATAGTTGTGCTAACGGTGATGAGCATGCTAAGTGTAGTATTGCCGGGTATAGTCTTGGTTTTCATAAAAATAGCTTCTTTCGAAAATACGGAAAATGGTTTGTTGTTTTATATTCAAGTTGAGGGCCATGTCTATGGATGAAAATGAGATGTTGCCTCAAATGAGGAGGGTTGCGTAGATGTTATTTATTCAATTATTTACTTGTTGTCCTTTATCTATTTAACTGCTCTTTAAAAATTTATATTGCAAAATACTATGCATTGATATTGCAAATAAAATTCGCTTAATGCAAAATAACTTGTAGCATAGAGGCTCATCTCTTGATTAGCCATGCATGTATATAAAATTTGTGATAGACTACAAGTCTTGTCAATAATACGCAATGTACCAGCCTTGCTTAATTAGTCGCTCAAACTTAGAGGATATGCCTCACGCTCTGCGACGCCTTCTTTTGCACCCGAACCGTGGGTTCAATGATGGGTCTTTCTAGGACTTGTTGCTAGTCGGTTGCCTAAAGGTTCAGATGGGCATGTCACTGGAATTTTGGACTTATTACATACTTTGTTTCATTGCTATTTTTGCTACTCGATACTTAAGCATTATTTGGTCGGTCGCCCTTGTGTTGTAAATAATGTAACCGCTAAGTTATGTACCATAATTTATTTTATTTTGTATGTATGAATGTATGGATGCAAATATCAATGTTAGTGAATGTGTGTACTAGCCACCGATCCCGGACTAGTACGATACACACATGAGGGCTTCAGGTATTCAAAGCCCTGAGTCCGACAGGGTTGGTATAAGAGTCATACTGATTGTAGGACAAGACTTAGTTAGAATGGTCGTTATATTAGGAATTGGTATTAAAAAAGAAACCTATTTAACTATAAAAATAGTTATGAAAATTTAGGAGTTTTGCAACTCTTACCTCTCCTAGCATTCTCCTCTCATCTAAATTATTCTTTTGATATATCCTCTCATCTTCTTTCAAATGGTCCTAGTTTTGGGAGAAGAAATGCCCTCTAAAAATAAATATTTTAAATCATATTTAAAGCATTAAAATAGAGCCAAAATATTTTAGAAAAGTCCCTAAAATATCCTACATGAAGTTCTTTTGGAAATCCATTATTAAACTAATAAGGATATCACTCTAGATGGATTTTTCCAAAAAATTTAGAACCTAGTTACATTCTAAAAATGATGTGATGTACTATTATATAAACCCCTCCCGCCTTCATTTGGTGTTAAATTGATTGATATTATGAAGGTCTAATTATACATAAAGACCAAGGGGTAGTATGACTTGAAATTAAGCCATAGGTGTTGGTTAAATAATGTAGAGAATGAATAAATATTTGTGCTACAATTCTTTTTATTGTCTAGTATCATTTCTTATCTATGTCTCTTATTATGTGATCACTAAATTTCCTTTTCTTAAAATGTAGATGCCGACCTATTGGGAGCCCACAAGACTCACTAGCGCTTCGAGGAGGGTGCATCGCACAAAGACACCTTGTGGGGTCATGCTATAACATATTCACCGGCCGCATACGACTTAGTACACGGTCTTTAGCACACCCTCCAGTGCGACCTCACCCAGTGCTCATCCAGGATCGCCACTTTGGAGACCCCACCTTGCCGCTACTAGGAGAGGGCTCTAGTGTCCCGATGTCGCCTACGATGTGACCTATGTCACCATCAGCTCGCGACATGAGCTACCAGAGTTAGACGACTGCTCTTCCACTTCCTTGCACCTGACGGTGGATAGGAGGAGCACACCAATTAGATGGAGGAAGCCCACCCTCACTTACCACCGCACTCGATGATCTCTGATAACTCTATTGCATAACCTTCGAGCTATTGGAGGCCCGACGGAGGATCTCCATCCTCGAGGACAGCGGAGCTCTGATGGTGGCCTAGGGACTCTTCTCACAAGAGCTACTGTACAGGGGGGATGCCATACTAGCACCTACTGAGTAGCTACTAGAGCCCACCATCATCGATCCGATCAAGTGCCCGACGCCCCGCATGTTGGCTATCGGCCACCACCGTCCGATGATGGCCACCACTCTGGCTATGCGGAGCACCGCTAGAAGTGCAATGACACCATCTTCTCCACGATGGGCATGAGGAGGTCAAGTACCTTGGTCCTTCATCCTCCGCGTCCTAGAGACTTCACATTGTCTGCACAAGCGCGATCGCGACGATTAGGCAAGGACTATACCAAGAGCTCACTTTAAGACTTTAGTGTGAGCAATTTTGGGTATTTTATAGGCAGAAATTTATATAAGATATTGATGTATAATGACTATAATTTGTTACTTATGATGGTTTAGTTGCTTTCTTTTGTAATATGTAAGCAACGGGCATGTGAACCTTGTAAAATTGACTAGTATGTTGAAATTCATATGTGTTGCCCTCATGGTTTATGTTGGACCGAAATGACGACTAGAGGGGGGGGGGTGAATAGGAGTACACTCACTTTTTCACAAATACTAGATTCAACACAATTTCACTCCAGTAGCTATGGAAGCTATGAAGATCAAGATATCAAGACAAATGGAAGACTAATATTGAATCCAATAAACACCCTTAAGCAATACTACAAAATATCAAGCACAAGATAATCAAATCACAGTGCACTGTCGGTCAGACCGCTAGCTCAAGGGCGGTCGGACCGTGGCCACAAGGCGTCTCGATCACTACTTCCCAATCGTAATAGATCACCGATGACGAAGATGAAATTAGATGAAACTTTGATCTACTAATCCAAACTTGATGAAACTTGGAACACACCTTCTCTACGATATCAGAACCTATTCCAATCAAGATTATGATAATTCTAGGAAGAATAGCGATCCTTTTCGATTTGATTGAAGAAGGTGCAAAACCGTTAAAAAAACTAGGTCAAAACTCTTACTGTGGGTGATTGATGATCAAGATGATCCTAGATAGATTCCCACACGCCACAACAAACTAGATCACGTGAAGTAACCAAGCAAAACTCACTGATCAAAGAAAGACCTAAAATCATCAAATAGAGAGAAAGAACGGAATGAGATAAAACATTGATCAAACTTTCCATTGATTGATTGATATGATATGGGCTTACAAAGATTCCATCAATGGAGGACAATGCTCAATCCAAGAGCACGAAAATCACATCAAACTATCAAGAACCCTAGCTTCCACAAAAGCTCCCTAAGAAAATTAGGGTTTACAAGAATTATAAAAGAGACGATAAGGAGGCGCCACCTCCTCTCCTATTTATAGTGGAGGCTTAGACCTTCTAGAAGTTTGACTCTATTGGGCTCCTAAGGCCCAAAACAAACGTGAGAGACCATGTGAGAGGTCCTCCGCAGAGTGATGAGTATTCGACAAATGGTTGAATAGGTTGAGAGTTGAGTTTTTCGGTTTGGACTGCTTGCGGTCGAACAGTTAATCGGAACTACCCCCGTATGGAGCGAAGTTCCGATAATCGGAACTACCGGCGCTGGAAATAGGAACTCCGATTAACTCCGGAATTGAGTTCGGTTGAAGCATTCGAACTTCCGCCCCGTAGCGGAGTGTCCGATAATACCGACGCTGAGTGTTCCTCCGAGACGAAAATCGGTTTTGAAAATCGGGAATGCGGATAATTAAGATCGGAAGTTCCGCAATGGTAAGAGCGAACTTCCGATAATCCTCGACAGCGCGACGTTCGAAATCGAACTTCCACTGTGTAAGTGCGAAACTTCCATTGTGTCCGTAATCGCGCGAGAAGGTTAATTTGTGATTTTGATTTTGTATGAGTTTGAGTCTTATACAAATGTTGATGCTATGATATTGTGCAATGCTATGTGATGTGTTTTTGTCCGTGTTGACCGCAGGACATCGAGACGAAGTCGTATGCAGACACGAGGTGATCGGACTAGCGCAGCGCGCGCTGAGGTCGACACGAGGTAATCTTGAGGTGGTTGCGCAGTCAAGGACAAGCAAGGCGACGGAGTCTTCCGTAGCAGCGCAAGGGGCTAAACGGTCTTTTCGCAAAGCGCACAAGTGGAGGCGGTTCTGCTCGGTGTAGCGGGCTTAATGGGTTGAGGCCCATTAGCCAAGGCTATAAATAGAGGTGAACCCCGTGTTAGGTTAGACTTTGAGAGAGAAAATTAGGTTAGCTCTAGCAAAAGGGTGTGTTTTGCTTTTTGAGAGTTTGTTGGTTTGGAGAGAATGAATTGAAAATCTTGTAATCATTCCTCCGTGTTTCTCCAGAATCTCTAGACTTCTATCAATGAAACTCGAGGTTTTTGATTACTTGTTTATGCCTCTCTTATTCCCTTCCTGCTCTTGTTGAATATTTAGGATTTTGATGTATCTTTTGATTCGTTTTATGAAATAGCATGAAACTTGATATCTAGAGTCGCTTTGATATTGCTATTACATCCTCAAAGTTTCATGAGCTAAGAATCTAAAAATCTCGCTTATTGTGGGTTTTGGTGTTTCTTGCCCTTCTTCAAGAAACTGCTTTTGTCTTGATTATTGAATCTTTGTTTGCGATTCTTCCATAAGGTCAAGATGTTGTTTAGGATGATGTCCTCGTGAAACTTGACCTGAGAAGAGCATTCAAGATTTAGTATTTTGATTTTGGGAAAACCCGAAAGACCGCTCTTCTGGTCAGACAATCGAACATGGCGAACTATCATAGCGGAACTTCCGCGACCGATCCCTAAACCACCGGAAAGTGAACTATCACGGTAGAATCGAGCTTCCGATTTTTGACGTAATGCATCAAACTTGTTTTATTTCTCCGATTTTGTTTTACTCTTCTTGAGAGGGCTTTGTAGATCTCGCTTAAATACTTTAAAGGGGAGTTCTTAATTTTAAGGCACCATTCACCCCCTCTCGCTGCCATTTCTGTCCTTCAATTGGTATCGTGAGCCTGTTAGCTCTTCTTTATAGATCTTAACTGCCGCTGAGCCATGGCAACTGACAAGTATTCCACCAAGCTCTCCAGCCTTTGATGGCATGGATTACCCTTCCGAAGAGCCGAATGGAAACATACATCCGTGCTCGGGTATGCCATCCGGAGAAAGGTGAAGGTGAGATTTGCGCCTCACGATGAAAACATCAATGTGGAAACATGCCCGATGTTGAGGCCAATGCTAAGGCTAGGAACAACATCATTCGTGGTTTGAGTAGAAGTGAGTTTGATCGCATTTCTCATTTGACTGCTATTTACATCCGGGTGACCTCGATGCATACCATGAGGGCACCACCTGTGATTAAGACGGTTCGACAAGACCACTTCAAGCGCTGAATACAGAAATTTGAGATGCTTGTCGTGAATCTCTTGACGAGTGTTTTTCGTTTCATAAGATTTTGAGCAACCTCCGAGCGGTCGATCTTACATACTCGACGATAACGCCGATGATGCTTTCAGACTGATCTTCGTGGTTTGGGAGATGAAAGTGACTACCATCAAGGATAGCACGACCTTCGACTCGACTCTTGATGCGCTTTACTCGCCTCAAGACTCATGAGATTGACATTGTCTCTCAAGGTCAAGTCACAATGATGGCTTTAGTCACCGATCCCACCTCCGATCTTCTTCGAGTCGACACGCTGGTTCTCCTAGTCGCTTCTCGTGACATAACCGATGATCGCTAGAGCAGATTGAGGATGAACAGCCTAGCCTCCTAGCTCGGAAGTTTTCCCATGCTTACAAGAGGAGGTCCTGTGATTTGTTTCGAGTGTGGTGGCCCCAACCACATCCGAGCAAACTGTCCCAAGCCGGGAAGGGCAAAGGTGACTATGGCGGTCCGAGCAAGAACGACTACATCGACAAGAACCGCAACACGAAGCCCTCAAAGACTGACCAAGGCAAGAAGAAGTTCCGCAACTTTGGGAAGGCAAAGAAGTTGTTCCATCGCTCCTCACCGCCTCGATTTAAGTGGACACCACGAGGTAGAGGGGTGGAGGACGATGATGGAAGGACGATCATGATCCCAAGGACGACGCAACTTCTCCTAAGATGTGCTTCATGGCCTTCTGGGGCGAATCGAGCGACAATGAGTCAGATCCGACCGATGAGGTTAGTCCCACTTACGACCACCTTAATGATGCTTTTCTTAAGCTAGGTAGATTTCATGCTAAGTCTAGGCTAAGTGTGCCGAGTTGGAGAAGGAAGTAGCTAGACTATCACGGAGCTTACTTTACTTACATCCGCCTCCTCCCGTGATGATTGTGACACATGTCAGGCTTTGCTTGATGACATGGAAAAACTAAGGACCTTGCATGATAGTGTGTCCTCCGAACTTGACATGATTAAAGTAGAGAACATTAGCCTTCTTATCAATTAGAGATGAGTAGGGTAGCACCTCCTTCATTGTTGAGGCTATCGCTTGCACCTCATGTGAGGTTAAGGACAATTGCTTAGAGGTCTTTATACCATGTTGCTCGATCCGCTCGAGACTTGTGAAAATTGTAATAATCTCAAGATGAACCTAAACGGCAGATCACAAAATTGTCGAATTCCAAGTCGCGCTTACTAGAGCCTATTGTTTCTTGTTTAAATCGTCCCAAGTTAATCATCAACTAGAATCAGATCAAGCAAGGCCAAGAAATGATTGATCACAATAACAAATTGGCTCAAGATGCTTCTAAGGACTTTGTTAGCTCACCATGCAATCAATGTAATAAACTAAAATGTGATTTGGTTGCTTTGATGAAAATGTGTGAAGCTAACTAAGGACTTTCTAGAGACACAATCATCCGCTTGTATTGTGTGTGGGAAGAAGTCTAAGGGTTTGGTAGAGACGCTTAGCAACGTGAACCAATCTGCTAGCGAGGACTGCCCTCAAAGTCTACCGCATGCACAAGCCAATCCTTCCTCTCTGCTGGTTCTTCTTCCGCTCCCTTACCTTCCTCGTTGTTCCTTCTTCCTCGCTTCTTCTTGCACCTCTCTCTTCTGGAGTGTCAAGATCTTATGAACACTCTCGAGAGGTTTGTAGGAGGCAAGAAGAAGCTCAATCTCATTCTAGACAATCCTAAGATTTGTGATTTAATCGTGGTCTAGGATATAATATCCATGAGGATATGAGGAAGCATCCACCGCCGTGCTCAAAACCATAGCACCTGTGTGATCAAAGCTAAGCCTGTGGATCGAGAAAGTCAATTTTAAGTCACGGTTTTGTCAAAGGATTTGACGAAGCAAGGTGATTCCACCGCAGCTCGCCCTCGTAAGGCGAGTATCATTGCACCTTCACGTAAGGATGGACATTTAGTTGATCATTGCTTCAGCGCCAAGATCGCTACAGAGATCGTGGTTGAGTCCGTTAGGTACATTCATGGTCGCCCTGACTATGAGTGCACCTAAGACCAACACGAGGCCTAGGTTTGGTACAATCGATGATTTAGGGCATCGAGGACTTGGTTTTTCCAGTTTTCTCGATTGCCCTCATGCTCCCTTCGGTCGTGACTTCCGCCGCTTTGAGGGTAGATCTCGCTTCCTTTCGAGATGGCTACTCACGGCTGATCAAGATGTTGCCGTAACTCCACTCGCTTCTTCCATAGCAATGGATTCAAAGATCAGCCTTCAGTCCGCATACGCACCTTCCGACTTGTTGAGTGACAGAGAGCGAGGGTAGATAGAGGTCGGCCTTGCTTGACTACTTCATCTGCTCGACGTGTTACTCAAGATTGGGTGCCAAAATCATCGCTGATTCACCCCAAGATCGAGACTTTACTGCTTGACTGTGGTCGGGCCGGGAAGGGAAATGTATGGATTGTAGACTCCGTTGTTCTCGCCATATGACCGAGATTCTCGCTGGTTTTTCCCAGCCCGCGCTCCAGTGATGAGACGATCACCTTCGAGATGCTTCATTTGGGGCGCCATCGCTAAAGGTACAAAGTGAGCATTAATGATTCTTTTATTTTAAAAGATGTTGCCTTAGTAAGTAAGCCGCAGATAACTCGCTTTCGCCTCTCACCACCGATGACGGTTTCGAGGTGAGCTTTAAGAAAACAATTGCAAAATTCTTGATTCTTCTGTAGCCTAGTTTATGGATTTCGATATGGGAGGATCTTTCGTGCTGATTTTTCCGAGTCTTCCGTGATCCTCTCCGTGTTTAATTGCTTCAATCCCGTGATTTGACCTTTCCGCATAGGAGACTAGGTCATATAGGCTTTGATCATTTGACACGAGTCGCCGCCACGATCTCATTCGTGGTTTGCCAAAACTCAAGATGGTCAAGGATCTAGTTTGCTTTCCTCGCCAAGACGCGCAAGATGGTTGCCGCTTCACTCTCAAATACAAGGATAATGATCGACGCATGTGACAACCGCCCATATGGATACAGCTTGGTCCAAATTTCGAAAGTAAAAACAACAGGAGGGAAGTGGTATATTCTTGTTGTGGTCGATGACTTCGAGGTACTCTTGGGTGTTTTTCTTAGCCTCAAGGATGATACGCTTACTCTTTTCGTGGTCTTTTAGTAGGCTTTCGTTGAGCTCCTGTGCATTACGAGCATTCGCACTAATAATGGCACCGAGTTCAAGAATTCCTACTTTGAGAGTTTTGTGGTGAGACAGTGTAGAGCACCGCTCATCTCCATACGCCCCCAATGTAATGGCGTTGTGGAGAGGAAGAACTGCACCTTGGTCGAGATGGCCGTGACGATGCATGATGAATACTCTACACCTAGGAAGTTTTGGGTTGAGGCAATTGCTACTACTTGTCATGTTTCTACAGAGTCTTTCTTCAGCACTCTTGCATCGCACTTTATGAGTTGAGATATGGGCGAAAACCCCGCCTCGCATTTTCGTGTGTTTGGTTGCAAGTATTTTATTCTCAAGTCCTGGAACCTAGATAAGTTCGAGTCACGATCTTGTGATGGGATCTTTCCGGGTTACTCGACTTCTTCTCATGCCTATAGAGTCCTGAACCGCAAGTCTAACAAAATGATAGAAACTCAGGAGGTGACCTTCGATAAGGCCACCCGGACTAGGCCTGATATCTCGTGTTCTCTAGAGCGCCCGAGTCCATCTTTGTGGACGATGAGGAAGACAGAGATGAGGGGTGTCTAACCGATCCAGCTTTTCCTCCTCCTCTTGAGGTGCCTTCTTCCACTGCAGACCTCGAGGAGATCGCCTTACCTTCCGCTTCTTCCGGCTAGTGGCCTGCTCCTATCTCATCCGCCATGAGGTAGAGGCCACTTCTTCATCTCACCTCGACCTCCTAGACACATTCAAAAGGACCATCCTTCGTGAGCAGATCATTGGAGACCTCTTTGAGCGTGTCACACGCTCCAAAGCGGGTTTGTCTCTCTTCTGCCTCCATTTTGCTTTCGCCGCCTCATTTGAGCCCAAAGACATTTGTCATGCTCTATCCGACGAGTCTTGGACAAACGCCATGCATGAGGAGTTGGAAAACTTTGAAAGAAACAAGGTCCGTCCCTTGTTGAGCCCCTCAAGGTCACAATATCATTGGGACCAAATGGGTGTTCAAGAACAAGCAAAGTGAAGATGGTTTAGTCATTCAAACAAGGCTAGGTAGCTGTGGGTACTCTGTTGAGGGTCTAGATTTCAAGAGACCTTTGCCCTCGTAGCTAGACTTGAAGCCATTAGAATCTCGCTTGCCTTTGCAGCCTTCTAAGGGTTTCAAGCTTACCAGATGGATGTCAAGAGTGCCTTCCTCAATGGCCTTATTGAGGAAGAAGTCTATGTCGATGTACCTCCGTGTTTCGAGAACCCCAAATACCCTAACCATGTCTACAAAGCTTTCCAAAGCCTTGTATGGACTCAAGCAGCCCCCTGAGCTTGGTATGAAAGGCTTAAGTCCTATCTCACGAGTCATGGTTTTGAAATGGGTAAAATAGATAAGACCTTGTTCATCCGCCGCCTTGGCACCGATCTTCCTTCGTCGTGATCTATGTGGACGACATCATCTTTGGCGGCTCCTCACATACTCGTGTTTCAGTTTTCTCAAGTTATGAGCTCTGAATTTGAAATGAGCATGATGGGCGAGTTGAGCTTCTTCCTTGGCTTCCAAATCAAATGACTGGAAGGTACTTTTCTTCATCAAGGCAAGTACACTCGAGACCTCCAAGCGCTTTGACATGAATGATGGAAAGCCAAGATCAACTCGATGGCATCTACGGCACTGATCCGATGAAGACGGTGAACCCGCTGACCAAAAGGAGTTCAGAGCATGATTGGCTCTCTTGTACCTCATGTACTCGAGACCGTATATACATTTCTCTGGTGTCTTTGTGCTCTGCTTTCAGCTTCTCTCGCAGATCTCACCGCAGCGGTGAAGCGATCTTTCGCACCTTCGAGCTACCATTGACTATGGTATCCGTACTCTTCTCTTCTTGTCTATCTCTTAGAGCCTTCTCCGATGCGATTTCACTGGTCAGAGGATAGATAGGAAGAGCACTTCCGCACTTGCCAATTCATGGCACTTCTCTTGTCTCCGGTCGCCAAGGAAGCAATCCGGTGTTGCACACCACCGCAGAGGCCGAGCACGCTGTCGCAGCCATTGTCAGAGAAGTGCTTTGATGGTCTCGACCGCAGACTTTGGGTTATCAATCGATCGTGTTCCACTCTTTTGTGATAACACGCTCATGATTTGCATTGCCAAGAACCCAAGGCAACATTCTGACCAAGCATATTGATATCGATATCACTTTCTTAGAGACCATGTAGAGAAGGGTGACATTGTGCTCCAGTTGTAGGAGAGTGAGCACCGGGCTATCGATATCTTCACTAAGCCTCCGGATGCTTCGGTTGCCACTTCCATGGGAGAGCTTGGGTGGTTTGTCCTTACGGATCGCTGTGAGGGGAGCTTGAGTTTTACTATTGTATTATATTTTAATTATGCTTACTCCTGTCTGGTTGCATTTCTTTTTAATATTTTGGGTCAAGTCCTTCCAAAGATAGGTTAGAATGGTTCTCTTGCCGAGTTGCTCGTCTGATAATTCTTATCTTGTGCTTCTAGGATGTCGCTTATTAGTGCCTCTTCTCTCTCTAAGTAGAGCTTACTCACTTTATAGGTTCTAGCAAGGGCCGGCCACCCTTGAGTAGACAGATGTTGTTTGCTCCTTAGTGTGTTAGTCGATCACCGATAGTCCCGGAATCATATGGGGTAGATAAGAACCACCTGAGTGATTGTATTTCTATATCTTTTCTATGCTCTAAGGACCGCTTTTTCTGCTTTTCTTATCGATTCTCGCTTTTGTTCCTTTGGTTCGTGGGGAGTTTATCTTGGATATTCCATTTTAACTTGTCATAACTCAACTCAATTAAAAGATGCATTTCATTCAAGAGGATCTAGTTTTTCGTGCATTTCATCATACATTGTAATATAATCATATGGAGCCTTGTCTATTATCCCTTATGATCTGCTTTCAATGTGTTACATCTTGCCATGATTTATGCTAAACCGCTAGATTTATCATGACTTTTATGTGTAGTTTAGTCTTTGCCATGCTAAGGTTATTAAAAAATGCTAAACTTGAATTGAAATCTTGTCATGATAGCTCTTGAGGCTAGTCGGTTGAAGCTATCCTTTATGATATTCGCCATGTCAAGTAGGTCGAGTTGAGTCTTGTATCTCCTTTGAACTTTTGAGTAAGCTATGTCGCTTGTTAAGAAACTTGACTTATCTTTAAATCACTGGTCTAAAAATTTCAAAAGCAAAATGATCTCTTTTGTGCGAAAACCGATATCACCAAATCTTTCTCATGAGACTGCTTGCCATTGCACTAGGCATGAACTCGGGGAGCCTTGATGACCTAAGATCACCTCCTTAAGTCTCGTTGTTTGGAGTGGTCGATAAGGCTTGGGATCTAGCACATGGTTACAATTTGAAAATGGTTGAAGCTCAGAGGCGCTTGTGGATGGCACCTAGTCCAGAGCTTGCTTTATCGAGATAAAACCATAAAAGCCTTCAGAAAAGAAAATGTGCTAAAATTGCTTATCATTAAAAAGACCAAGTTCGATAAAATGAGTCTTTCTTCAACCGTAGCACTCTAAACTGCTCTATATGAGTCTTCTTGGTTCAACTTAGATTATTTGACATGGCTTCTATCCTCCTTGGATACCTTTAGCTAGACTGCAATCTTAGTTTATTTGACTTGCTAAAAAATTGATCATTAATCGATTATGGACTTTCTGTCTTAGCTATTCTATACATCAATTGTCATGCTCTTGATAGCTTTCTAATGTGTTATGACTTGGTGTAATACTCTAATAGTCATTTTGGATAATCTACATGGCTCCTAATGCTTAAAATGAATATCATATAGTCTTTTCCTCCCTTTTCTACATCTTGATGATTTTATTGCCAAAGGGGGAGAATTTTGGAGAGAAAAAGCCTTCTGAGAAAAGCCTTGAGTTTTGTGCGAAAATTGCTCTTTCATCTCATCTCAAGTCTTTCTCTTTTGTCAACATGGTCTTGAGCTTAACTACTCTTGTTTAGACCTTGGTTGACTTTAAACTCAAACTCATCTTATGCTTTTTCGTGATTGTCAATATACTCATCAAGGGGAGATTGAGAGACCATGTGAGAGGTCCTCCGCTGTGAGTGATGAGTATTCGACAGCCGTGTTGAATAGGTTGAGAGTTGAGTTTTTCGGTTTGATCTGCTTTCAGGTGAACAAAGTTAATCGAACTACCCGTATGGAACGGAAGTTCCGATAATCGGAACTTCCGGCGTTGGAAATAGGAACTTCCGATTAACCTGGAATTGAGTTCGGTTGAAGTAATCGGAACTTCTGCACCTTGGGTAGCGGAGTGTCCGATAATACTGACGTTGAGTGTTCCTCTGAGACGAAAATCGGTTTTGAAAATCGGGAATGCGGATAATTGAAGATCGGAAGTTCCGCAATGGTAAGAGCGAACTTCCGATAATCCCGACAGTGCGACGTTTCGAAATCGGAACTTCCGTGGTAAGTGCGGAACTTCCGATTGTGTCCAGAACTGTGCAGAGAAGGTTAATTTGTGATTTTGATTTTGTATGAGTTTGAGTCTTATACAAATGTTGATGCTATGATATTGTGCAATGCTATGTGATGTGTTTTTGTCCGTGTTGATCGCAGGACATCGAGACGAAGTCGTGGCAGACACGAGGTGATCGGACAAGACGCAGCGGCGCTGAGGTCGACACGCAGGTAATCTTGAGGTGGTTGCAGTCAAGGATGCAAGGCGCACGGAGTCTTCCGTATAAAAGCGCAAGGGGCGAACGGTCTTTTCGCAAAGCGGCACAAGTGGAGGCGGTTCCGTTCGGTGTAGCGGCTTAATGGGTTGAGGCCTATTAGCCAAGGCTATAAATAGAGGTGAACCCCTGGTGTTAGGGTTAGACTTTGAGAGAGAAAATTATGGTTAGCTCTAGCAAAAGGGTGTGTTTTGCTTTTTGAGAGTTTGTTGGTTTGGAGAGAATGAATTGAAAATCTTTGTAATCATTCCTCCGTGTTTCCTCCGTAATCTCTAGACTTCTATCAATGAAACTCGAGGTTTTTGATTACTTGTTTATGCCTCTCTTATTCCCTTCCTGTTCTTGTTGAATATTTAGGGTTTTGATGTATCTTTTGATTCGTCTCATGAAATAGCATGAAACTTGATATCTAGAGTCGTTTTGATATTGCTATTACATCCTCAAAGTTTCATGAGCTAAGAATCAAAATCTCGCTTATTGTGGGTTTTGGTGTTTCTTGCCCCTTCTTCAAGAAATCCGCTTTTGTCTTGATTATTGAATCTTTGTTTGCGATTCTTCCATAAGGTCAAGATGTTGTTTAGGATGATGTCCTGTGAAACTTGACTCGAGAAGAGCATTCAAGATTTAGTATTTCGAATTTTGAGAAAACCCGAAGACTGTTTTTGGTCAGACAATCGAACTTCCGATTGTCCACTACGGATTATCGCGAAGGAACTTCCGTGACCGATCCCGAACTACCGGAGTGCGAATCATCACGGTAGAATCGAGCTTCCGATTTTTGATGTAATGATCAAACTTGTTTTAGTTCTCTCGATTTTGTTTTACTCTTCTTGAGAGGCTTTGTAGATCTCGCTTAAATACTTTAAAGGGGAGTTCTTAATTTTAAGGCACCATTCACCCCTCTCTGCCATTTCGGTCCTTCAAAACGGACACTTACGCACGCATTTTAATGCGCCGTTTTAACACCCCTTGACCTAACTAGCTACACCTTGCGCCATCTTGCGCCTTGGATTAGCTAATAGGTCACCCTTGTCCATCTTGCACCACGCTTGAGTACATTGACATCACCCAAGATCGCCGATCGCTCGACCTCACTTCTCCAAGCCTAATCTCTATCATCCTCGCCTGACCACCAAGCAACCTCGCACAACAATAGACAAGTAAATCGAATTTGGGAACAAGTTCTTCACAACTTGACCCATGTTAGTCAAAACATGCATCATGCAATATATATGCCCCAAACTCATGACTTTGACCTAACAATGAAAATCGCCGCCACGATGGGCGATTTAAACAAGTGACAATCGGTCGACCGCTTTAGGGCCGGCCCGACTGCCGCCATTGGTCGGTGACCGCCAAGAATGACTTTTCAACCTCCGAAAATCAAACCCACGGAAATTTCAAACCAATAGAACTTTTGACTAGAGACTCCAAAAATTATGGGACCAAGTGCAATAGAATCTCCTCTTGCCTACACCTCTATTTTTGGCCCACCAATCGACCACTTTCGACATTGTCGGCCCGACCGCTAGGCCGGCCGATCGATATTGGACCGGTTCGATCACGCTCGCCTGGCCGACCGGTTATGGCTCGACAAGACAAAGAATCGTATTAAAACACGAAAACGACAAACCGTTAACGCCATTGCCAATTGTCACATCATCCTAAGATCTAGAGTATATCCCCATGATATCCATACCAAAAACATGCATATTTCAAATTGGACAAGTTATTTAGTATGGGATGATGTTACTTGTCAACCCACTCAACTTGTGCTTATTCCCTCATCCTCGCAAGACGCTTGTTGAACTAGTTTGTATGGACAGATGCCGAGAACACACTCCATTAACCAACTCATAGCAACGAGTTGCCTCTCGATCACGTAATAGGGAGGCGAGGTCCCAATCCTCGCAACCCAACTCGCTACATCCTTCTACTCATCGCCGCAGCCGAGCAATCTCACCGTGCCATCAAGAATCGGAGGTTCCGACGCCACCACCCACCATGGCACAAGTGTTTGCCATGATCAAACAAGGGCAGCAGACGAACAATCTTCTACTACTACAACTGGTGCAGAACAACACGCCTCTCGCACTACCGCCAGAGGAGGCGAGCTACCGAGAACCAATCGAAGTTCGGGATGGGCGAAGTTCATGCGAACTCACCGCCGACCTTCTCATCGCCAGAGACCGCGACGCCAATGATTGGCTTTGCAATCGCCGAGACTAAGTTGGTCATTGCACAATGCAATGACAAAGGTAAGGTGCTATATGCATCATATCAATCGCAAGGAGTAGCAAACGCTGGTGGGAGAACCATCGCACCATTTTGGAAGAGGTCCGGACTCACATGTGCCACTTTCAAGGAAGCATTCCGCATACCCACATTCCTCGGGCCATATGGACATCAAAAGCGGAGTTCTATGAACTTCAGGGAACCCGACAGCTGATTGAGTTACTCCATCGCTTCAAGTATCTTGCCCGCTATGCTGCCTCCGAGATACCGAACGAAATAAGGACGATTGCACTTTTCCCGGAGCACCTCAACGATGAGATGAGGTGGTCACTCACTGCCCACGACATTCCCAACTTCCAAACCTTGGTTAACAAGGTCATCTCGTTGAAGACAAGACCTGCATCGTTGTGGAGAGCCGCAAGCGCAAGTGGTTAGCGCAAAATCAGCAAGCGGCATGCCAAGACTACGCGCTTGGCAACCATCCAACGACATCCTTCGCCACCATCGCCGAGGTTCCAAGCCCAACGCCCTCGCCCACATCAAGCCGTGGTTCAGCAATATAACTATAGAGGATAGCCGTCCGTATGCAAAATCGGGCAAAGAATCGCATATGTTACGCTCATGGAGAACGAGGCAATTTGCTAATGAGTCATCGAAGAAGAAATTTCAGCGTTTCAACCCAAGCCCTTGGCTTCAAGTAGCGACCCCAGAGCCTTTCACAAGGTCAAGGAGGGAAGCAAACCCCTAACCAACGCAAGGTTTCAGATGCGGTCATCTGAACTACATGACCACTGTGGAGGCCAACGCAGCACCTGATGTGGTGACGTGTACGATTCTAGTTCACTCAGTACCTACATTGGCGCTATTTGATTCTAGAGCCTCCCATTCATTTATATATAAGAAATTTTCCATGAAACAATACATACAAACTACACACTTAGAAAAACAACTTGGTAGTCTATTCCTGTGGTGTGTCATGAGGACAAAACTCTGATGTTTTGATGTACAAATTGAAATTAATGAGGTAGGATTCAAAGCCAACTTCATTATGATAGATACACCTGAGTTGGATATAATTCTTGGGATGGACTAGCTAGCCAAACACAAGGGAGTAATTGATTGTGCAGAATGAGTTGTTTCTCCTCACAACCCCGATGGAGAACGGATTGTTTTCCCTCCTCATATGTCGCTTCATAGCAGCAGCCCACGCTCAACTCCATCTCAACCCCAGAGATTAGTCAAGTGCCCGTAGTATGTGAATATCCCAACGTGTTTTCGATGAATTGCCGGAGATACCCCGACCATGATATGGAGTTTGTCATTGATTTAATACCCGGGACAACACCTATATCCAAGTGACCTTATCGAATGGCATCACATGAGTTGGTTGAATTAAAGCAACAACTCAAAGAGCAATTGGACAAAGGATTCATTCGTCCTAGCTCGTCACCATGGGGAAGCCCCATGCTTTTCGTAAGCAACAAAGACGACAATCTACTTGACAAAGGCCGATTACCATTCTTTGAATGAAGTCACCATTAAGAACAAATATCCTCCCCCGAGGATTGATAATTTGTTTGATCAAATGAATAGTGCTTGTATCTTCTCCAAGATTGATCTGAGGCTCAGTTATTTCCAACTCAAGATCAGACCGAAAGACATTCCAAAGTCTACTTTCACTACCCATTGTGGCTTGTATGAATACACCGCAATATCTTTCGGACTAACCAATGCTCCCACAAGTTTCATGAACCTTATGAACAAGATTTTCATGGAGTATTTGGATCGTTAGTAGTGGTTTTCATCAATGACATTCTTTTCTATTCTAAGAATTGAAGAACATGAGCTACGCTATGTGATGGTGCTCAACAAGTCGCTAATATCAATTGTATACAAAATTCAGCAATTGTGAATTTTGGCTAAAAGAAGTCGGCTTCCTAGGCCATGTCCTATCTAAAGGAGGTGTGGTCGTGGACCCGTGCAAAGTACAAAAAGTCCTAGCTTGGGAACAACCCCGCACCATTCCAAATCTAAAGTTTTCTGGCCTAGCCGGATATTATCGCGGTTCATTGAGAACTTCTCAAAGATCACAATACCAATGACACAACTTCAAGAAGGAGAATAAATTTGAATGGTCGTTGTCATGTGATGAGAGCTTTCAAGAATTAAAGATAAGGCTCACAACCGCCTCTAGTACTTACTTTGCCCGACATACACAAAAGCTTTGTTGTGTATTGTGATGCATCCCACCATGGCCTCTTGCCAGTGTTGATGCAAGGCCAAAGTGGTGGCCTATGCCTCATGTCAATTGCAGCCACATGAGACTAATTATCCAACTCATGACTTAGAATTAGCAAACCGTGGTCCATCCTCTTAAGATCCGAGGCATTACCTTATCGGCAATGGGTGTGAAATCTACACCAATCACAAAAGCTCAAGTATTTATTCACGTAGCCATATCTCGAACCTAAGGCAACGAAGATGGCTTGAGTTGATCAAGGATTACAACCTTAGCATTCACTACCACCTGGCAAAGCCAACGCTGTAGCCGATGCTCTTAGCCAAAAGCTTCATCAAGACAAACGCTGGCGATTGAAGCAAATCAATCTGCGTTGATTGAAGAGTTTCGAAGCTAAATTTAAAAGTGGTCGAGGAAGGTTATGTTGTTGCCCTAGTTCTACAACCTACCCTCGAATCTCAAATCCAAGCAGCTCAACTCAAGGATCCAGTGGTTGCTGAAATCAAGCATAACTTGCAAAACGACAGGAAATCAGAATTCACTGAGAACATGAGTGGATTGGTTATGCATGGATACTAGCTCTACATCTCGGATAACCAAGATATCAAAGAGATAATCCTCATATAATCTCATGATTAACCACTTTCCATCCACCCTAGAAGTACAAAGATGTATCAGGACATCCAGACGCGATTCTGGTGGCCCGGTATGAAGCAGGACATCGCCGCACATGTCGACATGTGCGACGTGTGTCAACAAGTAAAAGTGGAACACCAACGGCCAGCAGGGTTACTTCAGTCCCTGAAGGTTCTCAAATGGAAATGGGATGACATCAGTATGGATTTCATTACCGTACTACCGAGAACTCGAAACGGGCATAACTCGATATGGGTTATCGTTGACCGCTTGACTAAAGTGGCTCACTTTATTCTAGTTAACACCGCCTATAAAGGTGCTAAACTCGTGGAGCTCTACATAAACCACATTGTTCGCCTCACAGTGTACCAAAGATGATAACATCTGATCGAGGTCTTTAGTTCACTTCACGATTTTGGGATAGCTTACACGAGTTATTGGAAACCGAGCTATTCTTTAGCACGGTGTTCCGCCCACAAATGGGAGGCTAGACAGAAAGGATGAATCAAATTCTGGAAGATATATTGTGAGCCTGCGTACAATCCTATAGCACGAATTGGGAAAGATGCTTGGGGCTCGCTGAATTCTCCTACAACAACAGCTTCCAATCAAGCCTCCAAATGTCTTCATTCAAGGCAATCAGATGGCGTAAACTATAGAACACACCTATTCGGTCCGAGGTTCATGAGAGATAGTTCTTTGAACCTGGTCACCATTCAAGATGCGTAAGAGCACATTGACGCGATCAAAGGGTGCTAAAAGGAAGCTCTACCACGCCAAAAGAGCTATGCCGACCATCGCCGTTGTGAGTTGCTTTGAAGTAAACGCTTATGTTTATCTCAAGGTCTCACCGCGAGGCATCCATCATTTCTAAGTCCATGGAAATTGGCACCTCGGTACATCGGACCGCATCAATCATCAAAAGGAAGGGCGAAGTGGCATACCAATTAGAATTGCCACCACAACTTTCTGGATGTGCACGATGTATTCCAAATATCACAACTCAAGAAATGCCTCCAACTCCAATGAACTCACTCAACCGAGAGCATCGATCTCCAACCGAATCTCTCCGCCGAGAGCACGTGGTCCAAATTTTAGACGGCCATGCGACAAATGCGTAAATGCACTATCAAGATGTGTTAACATCCAATGGAGCAACCACATCAAGATGAAGCTACGTGGGAATGAGAAGACCGCCCGAGAGCCAAATTTCTACTTCTTTACCGAGTCCACTAAATCTCGGGAATGAGATTCTTTGTAAGAGGGTAGGTCTGTAACATCCCAAAAATCCCAGTTTTGGGAAAATAGGATGGAAATATGTAGGAAAATAAATTTGGGCATATTTACATGAGGGAAAAATTACTTGAGCATATTTTGTAAATTCTCATCAAAAGTAACAATGCATTTACATGAAAATAGAAATTTGTAAGAATTTTTGGGGAAATCACAGAGCATATAAAATCCTTAAAAAATTACATAAGAAATAAGATTTGGTCAGAGCCTCACAATTTTTTTGTAAATTTTGAACTCATTAGTCAAGATAAAAATTCAACAAACACTCAAATTCAATTTTGAAAATTCAGAACTGATTTTGAATTCATCAATCTTTCTACCAAAATTGAGCTGGCTCAAAACTCCCTCGCCCAGCTCTAGCTCACGCCAACATGCTCTTTCTCCCTCGCCGATGTGTGGGCCCCATCTGTCAGCGCTTGTCTTCCACCTCATTCCCTTCCTCACTCGCTAGCGTGCAGCGCTCCCTCGCCCGCGGTTTTGCCTTGCCGCCCACCGCTTGCGTGCCTCACCTCCTGCTGGGCCTACTGGCCCGCCCACCCTAACCATCTCCTTAATGGCACCCAACCCCACTCTAGCGAGACGCCAAAGGCGAGAGCGCGAGTTCTCGCCACGACCACTTTTTCTCGTCGATCATCTTGCGCTCTACTCACTTGTACTTAAGCCTCCGAACGCGTCACCGAGTCCTTAGTTCGTCATTCTCGCCTCCCACCAAGAACCGTAGCCTCGCCCTGGTTCGTCGGGAACGAACGCATCCTCGACACCAGCTGGAGCAAGCCCCGCAACACCATCTCTCTCGTGAGCTTCCTTGCCCTCGCCACTTACGCCACCATGCATCTCTTGCCTCACCGGTGCTCCTTCCTTGCTTAATGTAGCTCCGAAACCTCAGAGCGACAAGTCATCGCCTTCTTCACCTCCAACAAGACACCCCATTCTCGACCTCTATGTTCCCGACATTCCGTGAGCTCGAACTCACTGCATCAAGGCTACTTCATGTCTTATACCTCACCGATGCTTCTCCCTGTTGATGATGTTCCACACGCAGGAATTCTCCGAATCAACCTTCTTCCTCATTTTCTACCACCGATCTCTTTCCAGATTAGCCGCCACCTCTGAGTCCTCGATCGATTCCTTCTACCCCAATGTGAGGACCCGGAATATTGGAGGTTTATACCAAATTAATAATCATACTAAAGTAAAATTTTTAATCAAGAACAATCAAGTCTCAATTAAAAATAATACTAGAAGTATAATCATTAACAAGGTACAATTCCAATATTCAGTTCCGGATATGCCTCTCATGTTAGCTCCGTGATGAGTCGCTAACATAGACATATCCTTACAACATTATATCACAAGCATATACGATTGGAATACATTAATAAAAATTTACAATGAAACATTAAGTAAAACGTAAATGAAAATGTAAGTAATAAAATAAAATCTCCAAGGAGCGCCACAACCTAAGGGCAACTTGACTGGATTAAAGCCAAGTTTCCCGTAATCGCTTCAATTTGAAATATTTCTAGGCGTTCTTTACTCGCAACAAGTGGAAAATTCCACCGAGTACGGAAGGTACTGCAAGACTTACACAAACTATTTAAAATAAAGTGTCCGAGAGGTCCTATACAAAGGATTAGAATTTATAGATGCATAAGGTTAACAACAGAAGGTTATAATGGTTAAATTTTGCATAAAGCAATACATCTTAACCTACACTTGCTAGGTTTTAGTAAAGCAATTTAATAAATCAATTTGGATTAAAACAGTAATTAAATAAAAGTATGATCATAATTAGTATCAAAATCAAGTGGCTACAACCACTAACAATAAATTGCATGACTCACTATCATGCCAAATTAATAATTCCCAAAACCCAAAATTAGAGCAAATTCTATACAGTGACATCAATCCAAGCGTTGTCCGTGAATCGTGACACGGCTATTCGAATAGTTTTAATCCTCGCAGGTGTACATCTTTACCCACACGACTTAGTTAGCCCGTAAGCCTCCTGAATAATAGCACACGCCTTTGGTATGCGCTACGTGTAAACTAAGATTTGGTATTTTTCAACAAGTTGACACTATTGAGTTGGATGACCCATGTGAAACCGATCCCGCTTAAACAACGATCGATAGCATATATTCAACCGAGGTTCACATGTTGTATGTGGAATGCCGACTCATCAATTAAATGCAAACTCGTGTTAGCCACACATATTACACCGCATAGTCGGGCCTCAAGGTACGCATATGCGATGTAACACATCTACGCCTTACCCTTCTAAGAACATCCGATATTGATATAAGCTCCACATGGCATACGACACGGCCCAAGACTTAAGCATCTATGCCATATGAAATCAATACACATGTCCTTACTCTCCTGTATCCAACTCAATAATATTAACCCTTTACTTAACCAACAATGCCCATACATCGCTGCGTGTGGAAGTACACTGGGCTTGAATTGGGCAGTCGAGTTCAGCCTCCTTAATCAACCTGCATAAGACATCCACAGCTTCCCATTCTCGCACTAGGCACCATCACTAACATCCACTTGTCCAGATTTGAATTAAGTTTAACAACAAGATTTAGATTCATTTCAGATTTAAATAAATCAACAAAGAATCAACAAAAATAAAAATGTATTTGTTGTTCCTGTGTTTGACAAGATAAGCTCGCCAAACACTACCGTTCTATGGATGCATGGCTAAGCAAAATTGAAATTAAGTATTATATCACCACAAACTACCTTAGGTTGAGTGTATGATCAATTCAAGGTAAGCCACAATTATCGAGTTATAACTACCTATTGACAGATCACAATTAATTTTTAAGAAAATTAGCATGCAACAAGATTCACCGTGTTTTGTAAATCTACAGTTCAAAAATTGGGATCAACATGGTGCGAGAGGAAGCTTGCCTTATGGAATGTCCACTTGTTCACTCTGACACGTTATTGTTTCGCCGCACAATTCGAATCTAAAAAGAGAATACAAAAGCGAATAAATACCAATAAAATCGAGAAATCCTAAATGCTCAAAATGCAAGATAAATACATATTAATGAGGTTATGATTCTAGATGTATTTAAGTATAGATTTTAATTTAATAAAATTCAATTTCTTATGGATCTGTTAAAGTTAATTCAATTTCGTGGAATTACAATGACCGATAATGCTTAGAGTTTAGGTGATGTTGTTTTCCTTAACAGACACCTAGTACTCACAAACACTCTCCGGCATTCTAGGTATACAACCACGATGATCCTACACCAAAATCAATCATCTAATATGCTCTCTTCTTTCGGCAAACTTTGATGGTGATTGTGTGTACATCTATTATCCGCAATGCAGGCTTAATTAATCTATTTCAATAATCTATAACACAACAGTCGTTGCATTAAATCAGTGAAAACTAATGGCGGTCAAATCATCCCTAAAGGCTCGGATTAATTTATATACACTTCGCTTGATTTTATTTTCTAAGAGTCGATTTATCGATATTTAATCATGACGACTAAAACTTAGATCGATTGCAATATTGATATGGTATTAATAGTCCTTACTAATTAACATCAATTTAAACACCCAACTATAGCCATTACAAAACACTAAAATTTATTTGTACTACTCCTTTAATTCCAAATTTTATTCATCACTTAATCCCTAATGTCTATTTTTAACCCTAATCACATATATATATCTCTCTCTCTTTTCCCGATTCTCTCTAATAAACCTCTTCTTCTTTTCCTTATCTCTCTCGGCCGACTCTCTCCTTCACACCTTCCCTCTCCGCCTCACTCTCTCTCGCTTCCTCACAATGGCCTCTGGCCTCTCAGGCCCCTCGCGCCAGCCACCGCTGGGCCGCCGGGACCGACTCCGAGCTCTCACTCGCCCGGCTCGTTTTTTTCCTCGCGCCCCACGCCTCCTCCTTTTCTCCGCGCGCCAAGGCCATGCGCCTCCTTTCTTCGCCCGGCGCAGATGCGCTCGTGCACCGCTTGCTGCTGCTTCCCTACTGCTTGGTACTTGGCGCCACGACTGCTCGCAGCCCCGACTCGCTCGCCTCCAGTGCCTTGGCTTGGCCGGCTCGCCTCGGCCACGGCCGCTTTGACTCTCCGTAACCGGCCGGCCCTATCTCGCCTCATCGCGATTTGGTTCCTCTGCTCTAATTTGATTTCACTTATGTTGATCTTTAGCAAAACCATTGATTTCAGATAATGCTCGATGATTTTTTTGTATGCATGCTTATGGAGGTTCATCCGAGGTGGTGAATGCCATTGGAGATCCCCGAGCTGCACACCCGCCTTCAACGCGTTCTTCTTCGATTCTTCGCCGGCGCTTGCATCCACTGGTTCGCTGATTTGGGGCTGGCCAAAGAAGGAGAGGGAAGGCTTTGGGAAGTTGTTCCTCATCGTTCTTCGGTCTACAAGGGTAACGAGAGACCCCATCGCTGTTTGATTGCGTTAGAGTTGTCGATTCCATGTTTTTGATAGTATTGCGTAATTTCTGTTAGTAGATCGGTTCTGTACAGTAGGTTTCAACTCGGTTTTGGGTGCCTTAGAGGCAGAATTGGATGATTTCGCCTTCTAGAGTTTTGTTCCTTATTTCATTAGCTTTCTTTTGGCACCTGGATCACAATTTTTCACCCAGTAGATTAAAAGTTATGGCTGTTTTACTACGCGCTGGTCTGTCTGTCAGAACTGATGGGTATAGTCGGTTGCACCTAGGTTTTGATCTAGTTAGAGTCAGAATCAGGTCGGCCACCCAACTAGGTTTTTGAAGATAATTTCACCATGTTTCCAGACTGATAAAAATCACTTTATTTGGATCAGTGGTTTAAAAGTTATAGCATTTTCTTTAGGGCTGTTCAGATTTCTGGGCAGACTGCAGTTGTAGTTTTTCAATGGATGGTTAGACCTCTGTAATGGCCGAATTAGAGTTTACCATCAACTAGAGTTTTGTAGCCTGTTAAGTTAAGAAAATTTGAGCACTGGTTTCAGGTCTTTTGGACTTACGGTTTTTTATTGGTGAATTTTCTAGTAAAACTGCCAGATTGGGGTTAATTGAAATAGTTGGGTAGATTGATCAAATTGAACTTTTAATTGGTTAGTTTGGTTAGAGATTGAGGAGGACACGTAGCATTGCCATAGTCGTTGCCCTCATTTCGATTATATTTTATTGTAGTAGGTGAAGCGGTGAGTGGAGGGGTATCACAATTACCTCCCAACCCGCTGCAAACAAGCAGCAAGTAATTTGTATTCAATGTTTGATGTCATGTATGATGTGTGAATGAATGTTTACACTTGTTCGTATTTGTAGATGAATGCCATGTGTTCTTTTCATTTATGATTACTATTCAATATTGACATGGGATCATCATGACATGCATACATTATTTTGGTAAGACCCATCAATTCCAAAGATGGGCACTTGAAATCCCATCAATTCCAAGATGGGTACGTGAGTCCACCATTCCAATGTGGGCCACGCTACGTGAGTCCACCATTCCAATGTGGGCCACGTTGGACAATGTGATGAAACGCTCTTCATACGAATACTTTAAGTGAACACCGACGGTGCTTCACTCGCTATACCGCATATGCCGATTATGTCCATTTCCTTCAATGCACCATTCCACTTCATCCATTCATAAATTCGCTTCAGAGTTGTTCAAATTATGTTTGTGATATATTGCTCATGGTATGCTTGTGGTTACATACAGCTGTTTGTCGAGTCTCTTGGCTCATTCTTGCTTTATTGTCTTATTTAGGTAAATGACAAGGAAGAATGATCTTGTGGAGGGTAGTTCATCACGTTGCACTCACTCTCATATATCAATCAATTTGAGGACTTTGATTGTCGTTAAATATGATTTGTATTGCTTTGTAATAAGCCGTCATGGCATTGTTTACCATATCTTTCTCAATTGTCTACTTCCATTTCGTTGATTAAGTATTGAGGATGAATGCTTGATTACATATATTCTTAATACTTGCTCCATAATATCATGCGATTTGATGTTATTCATTTGAAGAGTAGTGATTGTAGGTGACATCTTGACTTCCTTATAGTCGTGGTGTTACAGCTTGGTATCGAGCGGCTTTAGGTCCGTGGTTCATTCAAACATATTAAATTGACACATCGTGTACATTAGAGGGATTGGTAAACAGTTGCTTTCGTGATTTCAATTGTTGTGACTCGATTAATGAGTCGTTGTTGAGTTGTTTTGTGTGTGATGTGTTAAATTATGATATGATGTGTTATCCTATATATATATATATATGGATTAATTTTATGATCGCCAAGAGATGATCCGATATAATGTATATATATACTCATAATTGATTGCATTAGTTATGCGTTTCGCTAGCGGCGTTGATCGCTTGAGTTCGTGGTTGATGTCCCGGTTTTGCCAAAGCTACACCATCGCTTGTAGTATGATATTAGAGAACTTACCTCTGCTCTATAAGTTCTGTATTGATCATGAGCTCATTGATGAACTTGTTACCTTTCTCGAACCGATATCCGTTTCTCGTTGTGGTTCCCGGCAGTCGTGACTTCTTTTGAAATTGGGGTTTTAATGAAGAAGGCAAGCTCCATCGCCTTCTCGATTCGTTTTTAAAACAAATATTGCCCTTTCGACTATTGTGATATTTCGCTCCACGTGAGCATAGCTCAAATGCAAGATTTCTCTTTTCACAAAAGACTTGTTTTACCCCTCGCTGGGGAAATTTAACTCATTCGCTCGCTTGGAATCTCAGATTGAAGACTTCTTTGCAAGTTCTTTATTAATGTGTATTGATCTTGCATATCTCTTTGAGCTGCTATAGTAAGTCGTTCTCTTCCTTGATTTTCGAATTTGACAAATTCTTGTCCTATGGCATTGATGAATTTCTTGGGTTCATGATTTTCATAGACGAGTTTAAAAGGCCTTTAATGGTACTCAAAACATTATTGTTTTTCGATTGTCGAATTGCTTTTACTACTTAATGATCTTTGTAAATTGGCAACATTGATATTTTCATGGTTGTTCTTTCTTTCTCATTGGAAACGAGCGACTCATTTACTTGTTTGATGGTTTGCCTAATGAGAATTCTTGTTGCAAGATCGTTAACACGAGAAAGCATTGGCTCAACGTATTCCTTTTGAAACCGCTCGCTTGTTGAAATTTGATGCATCTCTTTATGAAGAAAAGCGTTAAAACCCTTTTGGAGTGCTTGGTTATGCTTAAGATCGGGCTACGGGTTTCTATTAGACCCTAATTGTTTTTCAAAAATAGTTTTTACCTTTCCGTCATGAGCTCTCATTGTTGCTTAGAACGTTATTCTTGACAAGATCGTTCTCCTTATGTTATCCCTATCTCTTGTTGATAAGGGCAGCTTTGTTATCCGCTTAATACTCGAGAATGAAAATTTCTTTCACAAAGATCATTGAAGAAAATTTCACTATGTTCATTTCTTTGAATATTTGGAGTGTTGGAGTTTAGAACCTCCTTTGAAAAGAAAAGTGTCGAAACCCCTTTCTAGAGTTTTGTAGTGTCAAAAGCGACGCTTGTTCAACTTTGTGGTTTTTGTACTGTAATTCTTTTCTAGAATAAGTTGTTATTACAATTCCATTTGATGCCAAAATTTTTATGATCCGATTTGTCATGTTCCCTTTAGAAGGTTTATTGACACGATCAAGAATATGAGAGTAAGGTTGATTCTTTTATAGAGAAAGAAGTTTGACCACCTTTCTTGATGTTTCCAAAATGATCCAATTTCGAAGTTTTGTGTTCATGACCTATTGGAGGTCCAGCTAATTATGATAAACGAAGTTTGCCACGTGAAACGATTTGTTGCAGAGTTATAATGGTTCTTCGCTGATTCGAGCGCTTTGATATTGAATGCTCGTTGTTCTTATCTCACGAGGTCGACATTCTCTTCTTTGAAGCTTATGCATTCAATCAGAACTCCCTTATGTTCAATGAGTTCATTGCTTAATTGGTTTTCTCCTTGGTCCTGTTTGTGGCAGTGGTAAATGATTTTCTAGTTGGTGAGAATCATGGTCATGTGCCTCTTCTTTTCGTAAATATTCACCCATTCTTTTCACATGAGTCTTTCGAGGTGTTTTCTAATTGACGCTGTGAGATTGATGTTGAAACTTGTAGTAAAATAATCACCTCGTGTTACCACCTAAATGAGAATACTTCAAGTCTAGTTTCCGTAACCTTTGGAGTTCGTGAATATTCTCGTAATCAAATTGTTTTAAGTGAAATGGTGCATGGAGATATCCTATTGCTTCTTAAGAGTTTTGTGTGATTTAGTCCTAAAGGTTCCTTGGTTTGAGTTCGCAAAGTGAGGTTGCAATCAAAGGAAATTTTCGCCGCTTGAGAGTCCGCTTGCTTTCCGTGAAGTCCTGTAAAGGAAAATGCTTGTTTTGTGGCCGAGGTCATTTGGATTACGTGTTTCATGAGTAAATGAACTGCTTTAACAAATTTGGCGTGTTGAAAATTTTATTTGTTCTTAAGTAGTTCCGTGGGTTGAACTAAAGAACTTACTTTGTTCAGTGGTTCGTGTTATTAGTTCAAGAACTAATTGTTGTGTTAAAGGAAAGAGTGCAGAGAGTATTTGATAATTTGAGTCAAGTTTCAGAATTTGTGATTATTTGCATTGTTCCTAAACTGTTGCTCTTTCCGCCAAGAGATGGCGAATTTCAAACGATTATCTTTCTTTCGTGGTCTACCGTTATTTGCTATTCTCTTTGAGGGATGTGTGTCTCCAATTATGAACTCATCTTTCGCTTTCCAAGATCACCTTTATCGTAATATTTCTTTTGGTTTCGCCGCCGTGATGAGCAACGCCTTTCGTGTGAATAAACTTATCTTTGTTCGCCTCTTCCATTTGAGAAAGGATCACAGCTTTGGGTTGCAAAGTGTTTGCAAAGGATAAGTTTGGCAATTGTTTGGTGGTGGATGAATAGTCGAGTGATGATATCTTGCTACCAAGTTATCGGAGGAGTAGTAGAATGTGAAATAATTTTGAATCAGATCCCTTGGAGGGAAATTGATTCACCGAAATGTTTGACTTCAAGTAAGTCCAATAGTGTTACTACTAATAACACCGTATAGTGAAATTCCGAACTTCAATTCAGATTGAAAAGTTAGTGATTATCTGAGGTATGGAAACCTTCATTGAATTTTTTTGAGTAACGCAATTGGATAGCATTGCGAGATGGTGGGTGATTTTGATGATGTCATTGAGTGAGTATGTTAGAATGGTGGTGCTATTGGAGATTTAATTCGATGATTTCACTATCGCTATAAGAACAATCTGTTGTAGAGGTTTTGAAGTTAAATTTGGGTTTGTATTGTTATGTTAGACCTTTGGTCACACAATGATTATGTGTAGAGAAAGTGGAATAATGGAGTTTCGATCAAGAAATGATATTTGATAGAACCCTTTGATGTAGTACATGATTGTGCGGGTTAAGGATTCTCGAGTTGTTGTTCTTGGAAATTGGAGGTAATGTGATGGTATGGAGCCTTTTCTCGTGGTGCCTTGAACGCCTTCTATTAAATCGATTTTTGGTTAGTAGAATGAATTGCCTAGAGTATTCGGTGGATTCAATTTAGCCTCTCCACAATTGAGTGGATGATGTCCTTCGCTTTGATCATAATTTGATAATGTTCAATTAAGAGGTTTAATCTCATGTGGTATGCGATGAATTCAAATTAGAGAAATTTTATTCCGGAGGAGAGAAGTCGTGGAAAGGTATGTTCATCTGATAATGAAGTGTTTTCTTGATTCTCGCTTGAGTTGTTGTGTTGACCTGTGTTTTCGCAATTTGAGTTGAGGTCGTGTTGGCAAGTATATTCTTTCCAATTCGCATAAACCGCAAGTGTTTGGTTTGGGCGCTCCAGAATTTCTCCTTTGGTTGTAAAATGGATTTGTTTTCTAGATGAATTGTCAAATTTGGAATCTAACCTTTGGTGAGAGTTAGCATTACGTGGATACGATGAGGACTCTCTATTTCTAGTTGGATTCTCTTCGCTTTTGAAAGTTGTAAGAATTAGGACGCTGGCTTATCGCGTTGATCGCCCCGATCCTTATGCGCAGGTACGATCGTCTGTGTGCACGAGTGTTAAGCTTAGCATCGAGCAATTCCAAGCTTGAATTATCGTTGTTTCATTCCGCACGCAGCTTCCTCTCGAGTAGTTTGGTGCGTAGATTCGAGGTCGAATCTTTCTAAGGGGATAGAGTGTAATACCTCATTTATCCTGTTAGGTTGTATCGCTTTATTGGTATGGGAATTCTATTCAAAACGAAATTTTCAACTTTCCTAATCGGTTCAGAGAAAGAAAGAGGTCGTGAGAGTAAAAGAAATCGCTTTTCGCCGGAAAATCCAAATCTTCTGGGGTAAATGTTATTGTTAGACAACCTGGCCGCAGTCACACCTGTGGCCCATGAGGGGCCGGCCGCCCATGTAGGGCCGGCCAAAGGCCAAAAGGGGGCACCACTTCCCAAACCCTAAAGCCCCACCTCCTCCCCTTGAGCCGCCCCACCTCCTCCCCTTGAGCCGCCCCTTCTTCCTCCCTCCTCCTAGGCGCCTCTCCATTGGTGGCTGCCATTGAGATCCCGAGCTGCACACCCGGTCTTCAACGCGTTCTTCTTCGATTCTTTCACGGGCGCTTGCATCCACTGGTTCGCTGATTTGGGGCTGGCCAAAGAAGGAGAGGGAAGGCTTTGGGAAGTTGTTCCTCATCGCTCTTCGGTCTACAAGGGTAACGAGACCCCATCGCTGTTTGATTGCGTTAGAGTTGTCGATTCCATGTTTTTGATAGTATTGCGTAATTTCTGTTAGTAGATCGGTTCTGTACAGTAGGTTTCAACTCGGTTTTGGGTGCCTTAGAGGCAGAATTGATGATTTCGCCTTCTAGAGTTTTGTTCCTTATTTCATTAGCTTTTTTGGCACCTGGATCACAATTTTTCACCCAGTAGATTAAAAGTTATGGCTGTTTTACTACGCGCTGGTCTGTCTGTCAGAACTGATGGGTATAGTCGGTTGCACCTAGGTTTTGATCTAGTTAGAGTCAGAATCAGGTCGGCCACCCAACTAGGTTTTTGAAGATAATTTCACCATGTTTCCAGACTGATAAAAATCACTTTATTTGGATCAGTGGTTTAAAAGTTATAGCATTTTCTTTAGGGCTGTTCAGATTTCTGGGCAGACTGCAGTTGTAGTTTTTCAATGGATGGTTAGACCTCTGTAATGGCCGAATTAGAGTTTACCATCAACTAGAGTTTTGTAGCCTGTTAAGTTAAGAAAATTTGAGCACTGGTTTCAGGTCTTTGGACTTACGGTTTTTATTGGTGAATTTTCTAGTAAAACTGCCAGATTGGGGTTAATTGAAATAGTTGGGTAGATTGATCAAATTGAACTTTTAATTGGTTAGTTTGGTTAGAGATTGAGGAGGACACGTAGCATTGCCATAGTCGCTGCCCTCATTTCGATTATATTTTATTGTAGGCGGTGAAGCGGTGAGTGGAGGGTATCACAATTACCTCCCAACCTGCTGTAGCACAAGCAGCAAGTAATTTGTATTCAATGTTTGATGTCATGTATGATGTGTGAATGAATGTTTACACTTGTTCGTATTTGTAGATGAATGCCATGTGTTCTTTTCATTTATGATTACTATTCAATATTGACATGGGATCATCATGACATGCATACATTATTTTGGTAAGACCCATCAATTCCAAAGATGGGCACTTGAAATCCCATCAATTCCAAGATGGGTACGTGAGTCCACCATTCCAATGTGGGCCACGCTACGTGAGTCCACCATTCCAATGTGGGCCACGTTGGACGTCGATGAAACGCTCTTCATATTTAATACTTTAAGTGAACACCGACGGTGCTTCACTCGCTATACCGCAGATATGCCGATTATGTCCATTTCCTTCAATGCACCATTCCACTTCATCCATTCATAAATTCGCTTCCAGTGAGTTGTTCAAATTATGTTTGTGATATATTGCTCATGGTATGCTTGCTCGTTACATACAATTGTTTGTCGAGTCTCCGCTCATTCTTGCTTTATTGTCTTATTTAGGTAAATGACAAGGAAGAATGATCTTGTGGAGGGTAGTTCATCACGCTGCACTCACTCTCATATATCAATCAATTTGAGGACTTTGATTGTCGTTAAATATGATTTGTATTGCTTTGTAATAAGCCGTCATGGCATTGTTTACCATATCTTTCTCAATTGTCTACTTCCATTTCGTTGATTAAGTATTGAGGATGAATGCTTGATTACATATATTCTTAATACTTGCTCCATAATATCATGCGATTTGATGTTATTCATTTGAAGAGTAGTGATTGTAGGTGACATCTTGACTTCCTTATAGTCGTGGTGTTACAATGTGAGGACCCCGAATATTGAGGTTTATACCAAATTAATAATCATACTAAAAGTAAAATTTTTAATCAAGAACAATCAAGTCTCAATTAAAAATAATACTAGAAGTATAATCATTAACAAGGTACAATTCCAATATTCAGTTCCCTGATATGCCTCTCATGTTAGCTCCTGTGATGAGTCGCTAACATAGACATATCCTTACAACATTATATCACAAGCATATACGATTGGAATACATTAATAAAAATTTACAATGAAACATTAAGTAAACCGTAAATGAAAACATAAATAATAAAATAAAATCTCCAAAGGAGCGCCACAACCCAAGGGCAACTTGATCGATTAAAGCCAAGTTTCCGTAATCGCTTCAATTTGAAATATTTCTAGGCGTTCTTTACTCGCAACAAGTGGAAAATTCCACCGAGTACGGAAGGTACTCAAGAAGACTTACACAAACTATTTAAAATAAAGTGTCCGAGAGGTCCTATACAAAGGATTAGAATTTATAGATGCATAAGGTTAACAACAGAAGGTTATAATGGTTAAATTTTTGCGTAAAGCAATACATCTTAACCTACACTTGCTAGGTTTTAGTAAAGCAATTTAATAAATCAATTTGGATTAAAACAAGAATTAAATAAAAGTATGATCATAATTAGTATCAAAATCAAGTGGCTACAACCACTAACAATAAATTGCATGACTCACTATCATGCCAAATTAATAATTCCCAAAACCCAAAATTAGAGCAAATTCTATACAGTGACATCAATCCAAGCGTTGTCCGTGAATCGGGACACGGCTATTCAATAGTTTTAATCCTCGTAGGGTGTACATCTTTACCCACACGACTTAGTTAGCCCGTAAGCCTCCTAATAATAGCACACCGCCTTTGGTATGCCTACGGTAAACTAAGATTTGGTATTTTTCAACAAGTTGACACTATTGAGTTGGATGACCCATGTGAAATCGATCCCGCTTAAACAACGATCGATAGCATATATTCAACCGAGGTTCACATGTTGTACAGGAATGCCGACCTACCAATTAAATGCAAACTCGTGTTAGCCACACATATTACACCGCTAGCGGGCCTCAAGGTACGTATATGCGATGTAACACATCTACGCCTTACCCTTCTAAGAACATCCGATATCGATATAAGCTCCACATGGCATACGACACGCCCAAGACTTAAGCATCTATGCCATATGAAATCAATACACATGTCCTTACTCTCCGTGATCCAACTCAATAATATTAACCATTTACTTAACCAAACAAATACCATACACTCGCGTGGAAGTACGCTGGGCTTGAATTGGGCCGTCAGAGTTCACTCCTTAATCAACCTGCATAAGACATCCACAGCTTCCCATTCTCGCACTAGGCACCATCACTAACATCCACTTGTCCAGATTTGAATTAAGTTTAACAACAAGATTTAGATTCATTTCAGATTTAAATAAATCGAACAAAGAATCAACAAAAATAAAATGTATTTGTTGTTCCTGTGTTTGACAAGATAAGCTCGCCAAACACTACCGCTCTATGGATCGCATGGCTAAGCAAAATTGAAATTAAGTATTATATCACCACAAACTACCTTAGGTTGAGTGTATGATCAATTCAAGGTAAGCCACAATTATCGTGTTATAACTACCTATTGATGATCACAATTAATTTTTAAGAAAATTAGCATGCAACAAAGATCACCGTGTTTTGTAAATCTACAGCTCAAAAATTGGGATCAACATGGTGCGTAGAGGAAGCTTGCCTTATGGAATGTCCACTTGTTCACTCTCTGATACGTTATTGTTTCCACGCACAATTCGTAATCTAAAAAGAGAATACAAAAGCTAATAAATACCAATAAAATCGAGAAATCCTAAATGCTCAAAAATGCAAGATAAATACATATTAATGAGGTTATGATTCTAGATGCATTTAAGTATAGATTTTAATTTAATAAAAATTCAATTTCTTATGGATCTGTTAAAGTTAATTCAATTTCGTGGAATTACAATGACTCGACAATGCTTAGAGTTTAGGTGATGTTGTTTTCCTTAACAGACACCTAGTACTCACAAACACTCTCCGGCATTCTAGGTATACAACCACGATGATCCTACACCAAAATCAATCATCTAATATGCTCTCTTCTTTCGCAAACTTTGATGGTGATTGTGTGCACATCTATTATCTGCAAAAATGTAGGCTTAATTAATCTATTTTTCAATAATCTATAACACAACAGTCGTTGCATTAAATCAGTGAAACTAATGGCGGTCAAATCATCCCTAAAGGCTCGGATTAATTTATATACACTTCGCTTGATTTTATTTTCTAAGAGTCGATTTATCGATATTTAATCATGACGACTAAAACTTAGATCGATTGCAATATTGATATGGTATTAATAGTCCTTACTAATTAACATCAATTTAAATAACTCCAACTATAGCCATTACAAAACACTAAAATTTATTTGTACTACTCCTTTAATTCCAAATTTTATTCATCACTTAATCCCTAATGTCTATTTTTAACCCTAATCACATATATATATCTCTCTCTTTTCCCGATTCTCTCTCTACAAACCTCTTCTTCTTTTCCTTATCTCTCTACCGACTCTCTCCTTCACATCTCCTCCGCCTCCGCTTCTCACTCTCTCTCGCTTCCTCACAGCAACTGCGCTCAGCTGACCCTGGCCTCACGCCACCTCTTGCCACGACCGACCCGAGCCCTGCTCTCACTCTCGGCCTCATTGTTTCTCCTCGGCGCCCCACGCCCTCCCTCCTCTCCGCCGCGCCAAGGCCATGCGCGCCTTCCTTCGCCTCGGCGCAGATGCGCTCTGTGCACCGCCGCCCCCTACTGGCTTGGTGCTTGGCGCGCCACGACTGCTCGCAGCCTCGACTACCGCGCGCTTGCCCAAGAGTTTGGCTTGGCTTGGCCTGGCCGGCCACGGCCGCTTTGACTCCTCCGTAACTGGCCACCCTATCTCTTTCATCGCAGATTTGGTTCCCTGCTCTAATTTGATTTCACTTATGTTGATCTTTAGCAAAACCATTGATTTCAGATAATGCTCGATGATTTTTTGTATGCATGCTTATGGAGGTTCATCCGAGGTGGTGAATGCTATCGATGGTGGAGGTGGGTGTTGTCTGCTGCCACCGAGGTAAGACCTCTACCGATCTCCTCTCTACCCTACCCCTACCGCCTCCTGTGATGATGAAAATGAACCGAGAGCTATACCGATTGTTCTATCGATATCCGGGTTGATTCTATTGAAATCGATGATTGATGATGTGCAAGTGATGTGCATGATGATGGGTACCGGGTTACTCTTCATCGACTTGGTTTGGGAAGAAGAGGGTAGCAAGGTCGGGCCGTGGCCGGTGCTCCTCCGTGCTCTTCTCGCCGTGCTCCCTCCCGGTTCCCCGCTTCCTTGGCTTCCTTCCTCCTCTTGCTCCTCGTCATTGTCATTGGCTTGCCTTCTACTGGTTGCAACATCGATTGATGATGGTGATGCCGGCTTGGCTTGGCATGGTGATTTGCTCTCGCCTTTGCTTTGATTGTCTTGCTCTTGATTGCCTTCTGGTGCAATCAATGATGTTGGGCTTGTGTGTCGACTTATCGGTTTTGCCTTCGGTTCTTGCTTTCGAGAAGAGAAAGAAATGGGGTGTACCGAGGAGAATTGGTCACTGGAAGGAATTGTGTTGCTTCGCCGGTTTTGCAAAGGTTGGGAAATCTCGAAGGGGTCAGGTTGCCCCCGGTGCTTTGTCGCTCGCTCGCCATTTCCTTTGATCGGTGCTCGACGGGTGCTTGGCTTAGTGAAATGAATGAGTCGTCATTGCAAATTGCTAATGATGCTCATGCATTGGTGCTTATCCAGATGGCTCAGATATTTTTCTACGGGCATTTTTGGTTCATTGGCTAGCAATTCCTTATGCAATGGATTTGCACAATTGAGGCAATTCAAGATACGAGGTTTTGGATTTCCTAAATGCCGAATGATGAGAACTCACGGAAATAAGACGTGCCGATTTACTTAGGTTAGTCTAGGTATCTTGGGTATCCCTTGTCGACTAACTGGTTAGCCTAGGTGACTTGAAAAGCCAAGATGCCTGCTAACCTGTGTTGGTGTGGGTAGTCGCGATACTCAAGGTGCCGACTAATCTAGGTAGATCGGGAACCGCGATGATTCCTATGGTATACCGACGGCAATTTATTTTATTCTAACTCTATTATATCGCTTTTTGAATAACTAATGGTCTTTTGATTGGTTGGCTGACTATGAAGCCGCAAAGATATTTCTGATTGTCTCGAGGAAGATGGTTTGGCCGACAACGATGGACTCGCAAGATTTCAAGGAAGGCTTTAGGCGACATGCAATGCAAGTTTTATTTTAACATTTTGTAAATTACTCAAAGTTGTAAAACATAATATGATCCGATGTAAATAAATTCTTGTGTTACTTGTATTGAGAAGATTGTTATTTATGATAAACATTGTAAGGTTCTTAATTAAATTATTTCCTGAGAATTTCTTAAGTATTAATTGTTGTCTCTCTTGGAGTTGTGATTGAGTTACCTATTAGATTTTGATTAGGATATTTACAAATGCAAAATTTATGCAAATGCTTTAGAAATAACAATATAATATAAAATGCATATAATTTCGCTTATTAAAATTGGGTCATATAAACCTATTTCTTAAATGTAATCTCGCCCCGAGATTCCTGGTTCGTAAATTGGGACAAAAGGCTATGGCGATCTAGCTAGGTTTGGTCCTAGGGTCACACTGGATTTTTATTCACAACCCAACTCAAACCGAATCATGTGAGGCTATCCTTTAGTTTTAGGTTCTAAACAGAAAGTTTTGTTTAACCTTTCCTTTCTTGATTCAAAGTACTTCAAACATGTCGAGCTTCACCTCTTCTTCCTAGAGGATGAAAATCTACCAACTGCTCACGAGAGAAGGGATTACCTAAAGAGAGGGTTCATAATGGTTGGTTAAATGGTAACTTAGTATAGTATAGGAAGGTTGTATACAGACTTAGAGAAGACAAAGCAGGGTTGCTGGTAGTCTCACTTAACCCTTGTTTTGCTAATTCTAATTGCCCGATTTGGAGAAAATGCATTAGATGAATGCATGCAAAGATGCAAAATGCAATCAATTTCTTGAAAAAAAAATCAGAGTTATTTAGTGAATGCAAGGACTCATATGCCTGCTTACATGATCCTACCAAACTATAAACAACCAATTTTATTGAGATTGGGTGAGCATAAGATTTAACAAATAATATGAACTCATACTACCATGATCCGTCCTTAACAATAAAATAATTAACTTCACCACTGCTTTTAATCACATCGTGAACAACTAGGGCTTGGAAAAATTACTAAATTAGCTAGGTAAATTCAGAGTATTGTTAGGATTCTAACATTGATGTAAGAATTCATTCTACACATCATGTTCAGATTTTGGCTGTAAATCAATTCAAACAAAACAAGTCCTAGGGCTCAAACACTAATGAAATTAGGTTCAAAGATTACGTAAAACTTATGGTAAGTTAGTTAGGTGATACTAAACACTAGAAAACTAGGTACTAGCAGCTTAAACCTTCCTCTTAATTCTACATTTCAAAATGGCTAGAACAGCTTTTGCAAGGTATTCAAATTAATTCCTAGACAAAACAAATTCATTAATCTTTTGGGAAAAACATATTTGGAAATACACACTATCATGTGCTCAAATAAAATTCTCAAGATTATAGATTACTTAAGGACACTAGGTACAGCTCCACTATCTAGGTCAAAATTACTCAATAACAAAGAATGACGCTTTTACTATGACAAAGAGTATAGAATTACCTAAGATAACCTACTCTGCTCTAATTACTTTTAATTGAATAACAATAAAATAAACTATCATCACTCATGTTAAGACATCTTCACTCATTAATAATTTAAAAGATAGACATGTTGTTTAATTTAACACAATCTAACATATCAAACTACACATCGATGACTTTCAAATTTTTAAGTTCAAACAAGAAATCTATATAAGCATGGCAAGTGGTTAAATTCCAATTTAGTTAACAATCATAAGCTAAAGCAAATTTCAATTTATATAGCTATAGACTAGTCATTTTCATGCTTCTAATCTTCAATATGAAATACTATTCATACATCTTAATTTATATAAATCATTTTTAGTTATGATTCTTGCTAACCAACCGAATAATAAGATATGCTTAAATTAACATACCACTATATGCATGATCAAAGTGTAGGAATTATGGTGCCTAACACATATCTCGGGTATTCTCTACCCCCTTAAACATGATGATGCATAAGAAATTAAATGAGGAAAGAATGAGCATAAGATAAGTAAGCGGGCAACCCTAGACAATAATTCCTATTATGAATGCATAATTCCAAAACCATGCAACTCAAAATCCAAATGGGTGTACTAAGCCTCAAGGCCAAGACAAGATTCAATTGAACCACAATTAGTTTCCGATATAGTTGCTATACATGTCGCTCAGAGGCAATACACAACTATTTGGAAACAAAAGAGAACAAATGACCACATTACAAAATCCAAAGCCTACAAGCTAAAGAAATATATTTAGGTATATATAATCTAAGGATAATCCCTAAATTAATCCTAATCTTATGAGAAAACAACATCTTCGCCTTGCCACCATTGTCCTCACCAATTGACTACTTAGCGTGTCTACTATTGGAGAAAAGAGACTAACACCAAGAAAATTTACTTTGCACAAATCAAATGAATTATGAGATAAGAATTAGATGCTAGGATGGGTAAGAAAGAAAAGAATCATATTACTTACATTTTTGCCCAAATTTTGCTAGTTTTGAAAATACTTTTGCAAACCAAATTCCTAACATCGCCCATTGCTACGCTTTAACTCTTACAATAACACATAACTGATACTAACGTCTGAGGACCCCGAATATTGAGGTTTATACCAAATTAATAATCATACTAAAAGTAAAATTTTTAATCAAGAACAATCAAGTCTCAATTAAAAATAATACTAGAAGTATAATCATTAACAAGGTACAATTCCAATATTCAGTTCCTGATATGCCTCTCATGTTAGCTCCTGTGATGAGTCGCTAACATAGACATATCCTTACAACATTATATCACAAGCATATACGATTGGAATACATTAATAAAAATTTACAAATGAAACATTAAGTAAAACATAAATGAAAATGTAAGTAATAAAATAAAATCTCCAAAGGAGCGCCACAACCCAAGGGCAACTTGATCGATTAAAGCCAAGTTTCCGTAATCGCTTCAATTTGAAATATTTATAGGCGTTTTTACCGCAACAAGTGAAATTCCACCGAGTACGGAAGGTACTCAAAGAAGACTTACACAAACTATTTAAAATAAAGTGTCCGAGAGGTCCTATACAAAGGATTAGAATTTATAGATGCATAAGGTTAACAACAGAAGGTTATAATGGTTAAATTTTTGCAGTAAAGCAATACATCTTAACCTACACTTGCTAGGTTTTAGTAAAGCAATTTAATAAATCAATTTGGATTAAAATAGTAATTAAATAAAAGTATGATCATAATTAGTATCAAAATCAAGTGGCTACAACCACTAACAATAAATTGCATGACTCACTATCATGCCGAAATTAATAATTCCCAAAACCCAAAATTAGAGCAAATTCTATACAGTGACATCAATCCAAGCGTTGTCCAGAATCGTGACACGGCTATTCAATAGTTTTAATCCTCGCAGGGTGTACATCTTTACCCACACGACTTAGTTAGCCCGTAAGCCTCCTAATAATAGCACACGCCTTTGGTATGCCGTACGTAAACTAAGATTTGGTATTTTTCAACAAGTTGACACTATTGAGTTGGATGACCCATGTGAAACCGATCCCGCTTAAACAACGATCGATAGCATATATTCAACCGAGGTTCACATGTTGTACAGGAATGCCGACCTACCAATTAAATGCAAACTCGTGTTAGCCACACATATTACACCATAGCGGGCCTCAAGGTACGCACATGCGATGTAACACATCTACGCCTTACCCTTCTAAGAACATCCGATATCGATATAAGCTCCACATGGCATACGACACGCCCAAGACTTAAGCATCTATGCCATATGAAATCAATACACATGTCCTTACTCTCCCAGATCCAACTCAATAATATTAACCCTTTATTTAACCAAACAATACCATACATCGCGGTGGAAGTACGCTGAGCTTGAATTGGGCCGTCAGAGTTCACCTTAATCAACCTGCATAAGACATCCACAGCTTCCCATTCTCGCACTAGGCACCATCACTAACATCCACTTGTCCAGATTTGAATTAAGTTTAACAACAAGATTTAGATTCATTTCAGATTTAAATAAATCGAACAAAGAATCAACAAAAATAAAATGTATTTGTTGTTCCCTGTGTTTGACAAGATAAGCTCGCCAAACACTACCGCTCTATGGATCGCATGGCTAAGCAAAATTGAAATTAAGTATTATATCACCACAAACTACCTTAGGTTGAGTGTATGATCAATTCAAGGTAAGCCACAATTATCGTTATAACTACCTATTGATGATCACAATTAATTTTTAAGAAAATTAGCATGCAACAAAGATCACCGTGTTTTGTAAATCTACAGCTCAAAAATTGGGATCAACATGGTGCAGAGAGGAAGCTTGCCTTATGGAATGTCCACTTGTTCACTATCTGGAGACATTATTGCTCACGCACAATTCGTAATCTAAAAAGAGAATACAAAAGCGAATAAATACCAATAAAATCGAGAAATCCTAAATGCTCAAAAATGCAAGATAAATACATATTAATGAGGTTATGATTCTAGATGCATTTAAGTATAGATTTTAATTTAATAAAATTCAATTTCTTATGGACTGTTAAAGTTAATTCAATTTCGTGGAATTACAATGACCGACAATGCTTAGAGTTTAGGTGATGTTGTTTTCCTTAACAGACACCTAGTACTCACAAACACTCTCCGTGCATTCTAGGTATACAACCACGATGATCCTACAACCAAAATCAATCATCTAATATGCTCTCTTCTTTCTAAGCAAACTTTGATGGTGATTGTGTGCACATCTATTATCCAAATGCAGGCTTAATTAATCTATTTCAATAATCTATAACACACAAAGTCGTTGCATTAAATCGTGAAAACTAATGGCGGTCAAATCATCCCTAAAGGCTCGGATTAATTTATATACACTACGCTTGATTTTATTTTCTAAGAGTCGATTTATCGATATTTAATTATGACGACTAAAACTTAGATCGATTGCAATATTGATATGGTATTAATAGTCCTTACTAATTAACATCAATTTAAACACTCCAACTATAGCCATTACAAAACACTAAAATTTATTTGTACTACTCCTTTAATTCCAAATTTTATTCATCACTTAATCCCTAATGTCTATTTTTAACCCTAATCACATATATATCTCTCTCTCTTTCCGATTCTCTCTACCAAACCTCTTCTTCTTTCCTTATCTCTCTCTACCGACTCTCTCCCTTCACACTTCTCCGACCTCCGCCTCTCTCTCTCGCTTCATCTCACAGCCGCGCCTCTACGGGCTCCTCTCTTGCTCCTCGCGCCGCCACCGCTGGGCCTCTGGCTCACTCCGACGCCGAGCCTCTCACTCTCGGCCCGGCCATACCTTCCCCACGCTCCTACGCCTCCTCCTCTTTCTTCCGCTGGCACAAGGCCATGCGCCGCCTCTTTCTTCGCCACAGCAGATGCGCCTCAGCATCAGATGCCGCTTCCCTACTGGCTTGGTGCTTGGCGCCACCACGACTGCTCGCAGCTCCCGACTCGCCGCTCCACAGCCTGTTTGGCTTGGCCGCCTCCCCCGCCGCCGCTTTGACTCCTCCGTAACCGGCTCACCCTATCTCGGTTCATCGCGATTTGGTTCCCTGCTCTAATTTGATTTCACTTATGTTGATCTTTAGCAAAACCATTGATTTCAGATAATGCTCGATGATTTTTTGTATGCATGCTTATGGAGGTTCATCCGAGGTGGTGAATGCTACCGATGGTGGAGGTGGGTGTTGTCTGCTGCCACCGAGGTAAGACCTCTACCGATCTCCTCTCTACCCTACCCCTACCGCTCGTGATGATGAAAATGAACCGAGAGCTATACCGATTGTTCTATCGATATCCGGGTTGATTCTATTGAAATCGATGATTGATGATGCAAGTGATGTGCATGATGATGGGTACTGGGTTACTCTTCATCGACTTGGGTTTGGGAAGTAGAGGGTAGCAAGGCCGCTTGTGGCCGGTGCTCCTCCGTGCTCTTCTCGCCGGTGCTCCTCCCGGTTCCCGGCTTCCTTGGCTTCCTTCCTCCTTGCTCCCGGTCAGCCGTCACTGGCTTGCCTTCTACTGGTTGCAACATCGATTGATGATGGTGATGCCGGCTTGGCTTGGCATGGTGATTTGCTCCCGGCCTTTGCTTTGATTGTCTTGCTTTTGATTGCCTTGGTGGTAATCAATGATGTTGGGCTTGTGTGTCGACTTTATCGGTTTTGCCTTCGGTTCTTGTTTCGAGAAGAGAAAGAAATGGGGTGGCCGAGGAGAATTGGTCACCGGGAAGGAATTGTGTTGCTTCGCCGGTTTTGCAAAGGTTGGGAAATCTCCGAAGGGGTCGTGGCTCCCTCGGTGCTTTGTCGGCTGCTCGCCATTTTTGATCGGTGCTCGATCGGTGCTTGGCTTAGTGAAATGAATGAGTCGTCATTGCAAATTGCTAATGATGCTCATGCATTGGTGCTTATCCGATGGCTCCAGATATTTTTCTACCGGGCATTTTTGGTTCATTGGCTAGCAATTCCTTATGCAATGGATTTGCGACAATTGAGGCAATTCAAGATAATGAGGTTTTGGATTTCCTAAATGCCGAATGATGAGAACTCACGGAAATAAGACGTGCCGATTTACTTAGGTTAGTCTAGGTATCTTGGGTATCCCGGTGTCGACTAACTGGTTAGCCTAGGTGACTTGAAAAGCCAAGATGCTTGTTAACCCCAAAGTTGGTGTGGGTAGTCGCGATACTCAAGGTGCCGACTAATCTAGGTAGATCGTGGAACGCGATGATTCCTATGGTATACCGACGGCAATTTATTTTATTCTAACTCTATTATATCGCTTTTTGAATAACTAATGGTCTTTTGATTGGTTGGCGACTATGAAGCCGCAAAGATATTTTGATTGTCTCGAGGAAGATGGTTTGGCCGACAACGATGGACGGCAAGATTTCAAGGAAGGCTTTAGGCTACATGCAATGCAAGTTTTATTTTAACATTTTGTAAATTACTCAAAGTTGTAAAACATAATATGATCCGATGTAAATAAATTCTTGTGTTACTTGTATTGAGAAGATTGTTATTTATGATAAACATTGTAAGGTTCTTAATTAAATTATTTCCCGTAGAATTTCTTAAGTATTAATTGTTGTCTCTCTTGGAGTTGTGATTGAGTTACCTATTAGATTTTGATTAGGATATTTACAAATGCAAAATTTATGCAAATGCTTTAGAAATAATAATATAATATAAAATGCATATAATTTCTGCTTATTAAAATTGGGGTCATATACACCAACCATCCTCTGTGCATGAAAGCTAATGCGTAGCTCCTTGTAGCATTTCCATCATCGAGTATGCCGCAATGTGAGCCTCCTTTGCACTATCCCCGCCAACGCCGCTAGCCGTCGTCATCCTCCGACGCCTTCAAGAACCTTGGTGAGTTTCTATTGGTCGATCATGGCACCGCCATGGCAAGCGTTGTCACCGCCGCCTCCGTGACTATTGGTCCTCGAAGCCGCATGTAGCATCGTGAGTAACCTCCTAAAGCCAATGCACACCTTATTTTGCCACCGATTTGCCTCAATCGCAAAAACCACTTTGAGCATGAGGAGCTCCACCGCCATATCCGGCGTAGCACCACCTCCGCTCCATCTCTACGCTCCATCACCACCCGGTGGCATCGCTGCCGAGAGAGGAACCCATTTTACCCATCCTCGAGCCTTGCTGCCACGCTGCTCACCGCCGATGAGCTTGGCATGGTGCTCACCATGCTCACCTAGCTCCTACCTTTTTCTCTATCGCAAGTGGGCCCGTGATTAAAAAGGTTGATAAATACTAAGTAACAGAGGTTAAATGTAACAAGAGAATGACACGGGACTAGATGAACAGTGTAATAAAAAAATCAAATTCCAAATGTTTTAAGTAGATGTGTCACTAACATGTGGGCTACACACTATTCTCGCTTTAAAGCCGAGAGACTAACGAGTGGACCCTAGTCGCCGATAATTAAAATCGTAAATATGTTTAGTCATTGGACCCTAGTCACGATAATTAAAATCGTAAATATGTTTAATCATTAGTTAATAAAATAATGAGTCTATGATATATGGGACCCCCTCTGGTTTATAAATGAAATCAATAAAACAAAAGAATGAGAATGAGTCATCGACAAGGGCGGCAACACATGTAAGTTAATAAAAATAGAAGAAAAAAAAATGAGAAAAGCCGCCTTTAGTTTTGAGGAAAATACGTTTTCTTTACTAAAAAGCGTAAACCTCAATAGAACTCGGAGAAGAATACACTTTCTCTGCTGGAAAGTGTAAAACTTCGAAAAATACACTTTCAACGTCACCCTTTTCTAATTTCTAAAATTTTCAAACCGAAGCAAATTGAAACCTTTATAACTTTTGCATACAAACTCCAAATGAGATGAATCTTTTTTATAAATTCATCTAAAATCATGATCTACCTGAATATGCAAAAATATTTGGATTTTGTTGCTGTTGGAATTATTGTTCCATATTTGATATGTTTCTGGCTCTTTTTAGACGTCGATTGTTCGACCGATTCTCACAACGGTCCTTCACTCTAATATTCAGAGAAAACCGAGCAAGCCAAGCACCTCTTTTGACTATGTTGATCCTACTATTTTAATTATTATACTTCTTTTTACAAAATCTATTATGCATGCGTGTATAGAGATGGAAATTGTGCCCGATTAGCCGCGTGCCCGCGAGTAAATGCCCTAATGGAGCTAGGCATTGACTGTTTTCTTTGCCCACAGGGCATGAAAATGGGGAAAACTCTCTGCCCATCGGGTAAATGGGTACGGCATGGGTGAGCTCCACCTGTGCTCTGTTTTGGTCTGTTTACCCGCGATATACACTAACAGACCGACAATTGTTTCTGTTGATATCCCTTCTGGGTGGCATGTTGAAGAGGGAGATGCCAATAGAGGAGGGATTAAACCTGATAGGCTAGTTAGCATCCTATTTAGAAGCTTTCTGGATTGGAATTCATGTATCGACATAAGAGCGTTTGCTTGACCTTGCCAAACCTAATTTCTTAAGTTGTTGCGGCATGTCTAGGTGTCATTGACTGCGCCAAAGCTCTATGTGAATTTTTTTCTGGTCCACACCATTTTCTTGTGGGTAGGTTTGTCCCCCACCTATTTTGAGCAAATATGGACTTCAGCTTCCTCCATATCCTGGCACCTTGATGTGTGTGAGAATTGGAAAAGCTCCATCAGTTGACATTTCATCTCCGAGGGAAAATTATATTTCCCCTGAACTTCTTGAGAATCAAGTTATGACTGAACCATTTGATCAGATATAATCAACTAGAAGCAATTCTCGAAACAATCAACATTTTCTTTCAACAATATTTCCTTTTTCGATGGACGCTTTTATATGCGCTCCAGATGGTTTGATGAGGCGCTTAATCGTCGGCTCTCGTATAGCCAAATGCTATGGCTTTAACAACTGTCAATATTTCCCAAATGCTTTGTTTGCGGGTACACGAGTATGCCCGCGGGCGACGGGTACCCGCAGAGCGACAGGCATGGGTGAGGTTCTTCACCCGTCGTCCTTCGCGGGCATGCCCATGGGAGGAAATCGGGTTCGAGTGCATGGGTATGGGCAAGCACTACCTGTGTCCGCCACATCCGATTGCCATTCCTATGCAGCGTGTATGTTTGATATGAAATTGCTATGTTTGGAATAACGGTAGTTGTAATCCTATTCCATGCATGAACCTCCTTAAAATATTGATATCCTTACTGTTGTAGCCATTAGGTTATGGTTTAGACAATAGATGATGTCAACCCAGGTGTTTCGAGTGCATATATCGTACAATTGCTTAGTCGGGCTATAGTCTTTCATAAAATTTATAAAAAGGATGACATAATAAATATGAGTTTGGGAGTTTTTGAAAAGAAAGTCCAGAGGGGTTTACCACTGTTATTTTGCACAAAATAAAAATAAAAAACTTAGTTTGTGACATGTGCGAGTTATATTATATTCTGAGAAGTGTATCTCACAAGTAGATTGATGAGGACATCTCTTCCACTGATACAACAATCCCTACGGCTTATGATACGCAAGGACCAATTACTAGAGCACATGCTCACCAACTAAATTATCAGGTGACTTCGTTTCTCAGAGTGCATCCATATTCTATGAACTCTATGGTGCTGCCTAAAGCACATGATATTATTTTACTTAGGAATCAAGGATCGGGAGGCAAGCTAAATGGAGATGATGGCAGCACAAAGCATGGAGAGATGATCATACGAGAAATAAATATTTATATACCGAGGCTTAGCAAAATCTAGCATGAAGACTATCTATTAAGTTGTTTAGGCTGACACTTAGCAATATTTGAGTAAAGGAACTTGGTGCTGCGCCACCTATGCTAATGGGTCATGGGCCTTGTAATTCGGGCTGGACACCTAGGGTTTGGCACTGTTCATGCATGAACAGTATCCGCGGCCGCCGCCCCTCTCTTCCTCCTTTACATAGTAGTCGCCACCCTTAGGGTTTGGCGGGTTTTGTTGATTGAAGTTTAGCTTTGCTAATTTATACTTTGCCCTCTTGTTCCCGAGATCAACAACGATATTGTTCTTCGAAACCCCACTTATCAATACAATTTCAATTCCTATTCGCAATTTCAGATTGCCTATTTATTTTATTCTTGAGTGCTTCTTCGGTGTATGCAGGAATTGATCTTCGTGATCAGATCATCCGGGTATTCGTGCACAATTGATAACGACTTGTCAAGTAGTTCAGCGATTGCGTGGTTTTGAGCCCCGCGAGTTCGTAGCCAGGATCGCGAGAGTTGAGCGACTACTACCGAACTTACCTTCTCACCGAAAGATCGGACAAGAACAGGACCTTCGTGGTTCATCATAGATAGGGGGAAATTCTCTTCCAGGTCAATTAAGAACCAAATGCTGGTATATCTGACCTAAGTGTAAGCGTGCAACCACATGTGCCGGTATGGAATAGTCTTAACTAATTAAGTGATCAAAACTAGCATTGCATGATTGGTAGATGAGTAGTTCGAGCATGTGTGATTGCCGACACAATAACGAATGCCTCACTGAGACGGGGGTGTACCTGGGTGAAGTGAGTGTATTCATTCGTCGGGCTAAGTGCAAGGATAGGACTAGATGATGTAAAGGATTTGACGCGTGTACTCTAGACTGCTTAACAAATGTAGTGAGCGGTGGTATCGACGGATGCCAAACAAACTAGAGAATTCGTGTGCTGTGGGTAAAGTTGTACCACTTTGCAGTGTGTAAATCTATTTAAATAGCCGTGCTCGCAGTGATGAGCGTGCTAAGTGTAGAGTTGCCGAGTATAGTCTTGGTTTTCATAAAAAAATAGTTTCGTTGGAAATGTGGGAAACGATTTGTTGTTTTATATTCGAGTTGAGTGCCATGCCTATGGCTGAAAATGAGATGTTGCTCGCAACTGAGGAGGGTTGCGAGATGTTATTTATTCAAGTACTTACTTGTTATCCTTTATCTATTTAACTGCTTTTTAAATATTTTCGTTGCAAAATACTACATGGTGCTATTGCAAATAAAATTCACTTAATGCAAAATAACTTGTAGCATAGAGTCTCATCTCTTAATTAGCCATGCATGTATATAAAATTTGTGATACACTCCAAGTCTTGCTGAGTACGCAATGTACCAATCTTACTTAATTTGTTGTTCAGACTTAGAGGATAACCATACGTTGGATGACATCTTCTTTGCACCCAGAATCAGTGGGTTCGATGATGACTCTTACAAGGACTTGTCGCTTTTATCCTATCCCTCAAGTCGCTGCTAAGCTAGCCCGCTTGGGGGCTTCCGCTTTTTAAGCGACTTAAAACCCCTAAACAGGCCTAAATAAGATGGTTTTGTGTTATCCGATCTCTAGTTATAAGACAAGTCGGTAGCACATGTCAGAGGATATAGCTCACCGATTGCAACAGTAGTATCTACTTTAATACAAAGCTCACGATTCCGTGACCTTGACATATCCTCGCTTATTCATATGCAAAAGTGCATCTAATTCAGGCAATTCTAATTACTCCCTATTTCCATTGTCGAGGATTCACTCACACCCAAGCAAATCTAATGTCGTGTAATTTTCTGTGGAAAAAGCATTTGTGCATCTCAAAAGAATCTCAAACAATTCATGAACACAAGAAATGTTAACATATGTGCATTTGCAAGAAAATATGGTGCAAAAGATGTTCATGTGTGTTCTATAAAAAATACACTACTACGTAAAAGCTCATCACAGACGGTTCGTAATACCATCACAGACGGTTCAGAATAATGCGTCATTGACGATTATAACAGAAGCATCTGTGGTCATCAAGACATGACAATCATGAGACTTCATACCAATTAATTTCAAATCTTTTATGGAAACAAATTTCTTAATATTGGCGGAGTAACCGGACGGAACTTTCACACCATGCAAGCTTTGACACAGTTCATTTCTCTCGGCCTTGAACAAAGTGTAGCAAGCTGGGGGAAGGTGCGTTCGTCCTTATCGGTCTCTTTCGGTGCTAACTCGGTTCTTATGTTCATATCAACCAAGTCACGCGTGCGTTAACACCATCTTTTGTTTTGCCACTAATATTCAGGAAGAGACTAATCAAGCTATCACATACATTCTTCTCCACGTGCATGACGTCGATGCAGAGGTGAACTTCTAAGTGCTCCCAATAAGACAAGTCCCAAAAAATTGACCGCTTCTTCCAGATGTTTTTTCTGAGGGGACCTTAATTTACGTCCCTTTCCAAGCACAACATCGATATCCTTAACCATATCATAGACCTCTTTCCCTCTAAAAGCCCTTGGAGTTGAATCGCCCTCCTTATTTTCGTCGAATTGTTTATTCATCTTGCGGTATGGGTGAATCTTGGGAAGGAACCTACGGTGACGCATATACACGCTTTGTGCGAGTTGTTCACCATACACTCTCAGAACATCTAAGCAAGGCATGTGCTTTGGCTCCTTTGTAATCGAACCCCGACAGTTACCAAGGGCAGAAAATTATTGATGGTGCATAATAACATGGCGCATAAAGTGGAGTTCTCTCGCTTGTACGATCCCATACTTGTACCCCTTCGCTCCAAAGTGTCACAAGATCTTCCAAAGAATGGTGCTAGGTACACATCAATATCGCTCCTGTGTTGCTTCGCCCTTAGATAAGTAGTGACATCAAAATGTATTTCGCTTCACACAGCCTAAGGAGGAAGGTTGTACATACATAGATTCACTGCCAGTGCTATGTCTACGCTCATGTTACCGAAAGGATTCATTCCGTCCGTACTCAACCCTAACCTTATGTTCCTGCTCGCACCGAACTCTTCAAGCTCCGATCAAGTTTCTCCACCGCGTAATCAGCAGGTGTTTGAGCTTCCCATCTTTCTTACGCCTCCGAGTGCCAACGCATCAATCTTGCCTCCTTTCGGTTCGCAAATAAACGCTTCAAACGTGGGACCACAGGCAGATACCACAACATCTTAGCAGAAGGTCATTGCTTCGCTTTAGCAAGATTCTTACGCTTGTATCGGATGCTTTGCACACGGACATACATGCATGTCCGCATACTCTTTACTGTAGAGGATACAATCGCTCGGATATGCATGTATTCTTTCTACTTCCATTCCAATGGACAAATAATGCTTGGTAGGTCGTGCTGGGCAACACGTTTCCCTCCGTATGATGTCACTAAGAGACCTAACAACGGCGTAAAACTCTTGTCTGACCAACCATTGCTTGCCTTTAATTTCGTAAGTTCAAGCACGATTGACAACCTTGTGTATTCGACTTGCGGATAGGGAACAAAGGTTTCACCGAGTCCTCCATTAAGCCCTCTAATTTACAAAACTCTCTCTCACCGTAGTTCCTTCGTGATCGCGTAGCATCCGATCCAGATTGTCATCATGCGACATATCCTCATCAAAAGCACATTCCATACCTCGCATATCGCTGACTTTCTACGATGTCGTCACATCGACTTCCGTATAATCGCTCTTCACCATGATTGCCTCCAACATGTATATCCTTTTTGAAACCCTTCAGATAAGTGAGCTTCGATCTGCGCCGGGTTATTAAACATTTTCATATTACCGCAATCAATGCATGGACAGTACATAAATGTTATCCCCTTCTTCAACATATCCTGCTCGGCGGCTCTTCTAAAAGGAAATACGCCATTAATATACTCTTCACTCACACGGTTCTCAATGTACATCCAGTTTCGGTCCATCTACACGTATACGCACATAACAAATTAATTAGTGTTAAATTATATTAATAAACCACAAGTACTCTTCATAATGACCAAACACATTAGTGATTAGTCTAGAGCAAAAATAAAGGGTTACGGATCGTTATACATTAGTGATTAGTCTAGAGCAAAAATAAAGGGTTACAGATCGTTACCCTTCTCTCCAAGGTGGCGCAATGGGAGGAGGAGGCAGATGTGCCGCAATGGAGGAGGAAGGTGGGTGATACCAAAACGGAATGGGCAAAGAATGTGCATAGAAGGAGGCAAGACCAAAGAAGGTGGCGTGAATCTGGGAGGAGGCGCAGCAGCAGGTGGCTAACTGGGAGGAGGCAGCAGCAGCAGGGTGCCCAATGGGGAGGAGGCAGCAGCAGCAGGGTGGCCAATGGGGAGGAGGCAGCAGCAGCAGCAGCAAGGTGACGGTGCCTCAAATGGAATGGGCAGGGGGTCTGTCGGGAGCATCTATTTATAGAGGTAGTATATCACAGACGGTTCTTGTGAAGAACCGTCTGTGATGAGGCGTCTTCTATTGCCTGTTTTGTAGTAATGATACAAGCTTGTACACGTATGTTTTGCAATATAACCGTCTGTGATAATTTTATCACAGACGGTGTCTTCTATTGCCTGTTTTGTAGTAATGATACAAGCTTGTACACGTATGTTTTGCAATATAAGCATATCTCGTTTCTCTTTTTTTTTAAGATCGTCAATCAAATGTACGTGGATGTCATACATGCCTGTTTTTTAATTAAAAAAATGCACATATGCACTTTCAAAATAGGTGCAAATGGTACTATACACTGAAAGTCCACGTTGACAACGGAGATGAGTTTCTCTCTTTATTTGCTCCTGATAATGACTGAAAGTCCACGTTGACATATCACATTCCTTTATCTAAGAAACAATCCTTTTGTTTAACGAAAACAAGTTGTTTTGGAATATGTGTATTCAAATTTTAAAACTTTAGTCATCGACACCTTTTAAATATTTAGATTGCATACATAAAAATTATATGTGTATATTCGTCTCAGTAAATACTTTTGTAATATTACAATTTTATTTTTATTGAGTTTTACGTATGGTAGTGTCTAGGGCAAACGCACTAGTTTCCGCTTTCTAAAGGCTAATACGCATAGTGTCTCCCGCTTCCAAGAGCCCTGCGCCCTGCCACTGGCACGTGGACCCGCTAAGCTAGCCATAACGGGCCTCTTTTGATTTTCTCCGGAAAGCCCATTAAAATCCCATCTTCTTCCCCTTCTCTCTCTCTCTCTCTCCCGTCTCCCAAAACCCTAGCCCCTGGCCTCGAAACCCTAGCGCGGATGGGAGGGTCGCGGCGCAAGCTGAAGCGCTCGCGCGCCAAGGTGTGCGTGGGGCTGCCGCGCAAGAAGCCTCGGGAGTTCAAGCCGGCCTTCGACCTGCCCGAGGCGCTCGCCGCCGCCGCTGGCGGCGGCGGTGAGCCGAGGTGGGACGCGGAGGGCAGCGTGGTGAAGAACTACTCGGCGTTCGGGGTGGTGGCTAATCCCAACCTCCTCGGCGCGCACTCACGCGGCACGCCGCGCCTCGTCCAGAGCGCCGCGCTGCAGGCGCCCGACCTCGATGCCGCCCGCGCCCCCGTGGACGAGTTCGATCCCGTCGAGACGGGCAGCGACCTCGAGACCGACGGTTACCCCCCCCCCCCTCCTTCCTGTTTTCGTGATGCTTATTGGATCGAGAATTTGATATTCTTGATAATTTGGTGCGGCTTGCATGTTTTTGCATGCAGCTTTGGGGTAAAGGCGGTAGCTTTGCCTGTTTGGAAAGCAAATGAATTGGTCTTAGATGTCTAATTTTTAGGGAAATGTGGCAAATCTGGTTATATAGTTGTAAACCTTAGTGGCCGTGGTAATAAGCTTTAGTAAATGCGTAATCTTGGGAGATATGGTGCACAAGTATTTTGTCGACGACGTGTGGTGGTTTAGCTCTGACTCTTGTTGTTCATTTATGTTTGGGCATATTATAGATGCCATGCCACTAGATTTGATTTCCTTTGAGCTGTGAATGGCCGGTTTGAACTGATGAATCCAATAAAATGGACAATATGTGAACTAAGACTTGGCAAGGCATTCTCATTGAAGTTGTAGGTTTACTTTAGGATATTTGGTGTTCAATCTTAGATTCACAATCTAACGACAAGGAAAGATAAAAATCTGATTTCTTCTACACTTTAAGCCAGGAAGAGAACTGTTGATGATTCAATCCAACAAGTTTTGATAAAGGGCAAACAATTTTTCAGCAGACTACTCCCAATGGAACATGTAGTTTCACGAAAATAGCGGTAAAGACAATACAATAATTAACATGGACTGGAGCTGTTCTATACAAAAAGTGCACATGGTGTTATAAAAGTGCTAGGTGCCTAGGCGAGCACTCAGCAGACAGTGCAAATTGCATGTTTCAACATAAATATATTAAAATACCAGAAGTTTCAACAGGCGGGAGGTGGATATGACCGCGGCCAGTGGCCCTTACCTTAAATCGCGTTTGGGAATCAGATGTGTGAGTTGCCCAATCACCCCACCCTCGCTCTGCCTAGCCCCCCGAGGTGATGCCTAGCCCGCCACGCCGTTCCTTTTGGCCACAGCGCCTTGTTCCGCTTAGTCGCCTAGGACCGACTAGGTGACCCCGGTGCCCAGCCCGCGAACTATGGCAGAGTTGTGGCGGCAAAGGGGTGCCTAGCGCCTAGGCCGCTTTTTAGAACACTGAGTGCACACAAGCCTTACGTAATTTTGGATAAGAACTATGGCAGAGTCGTGGTGGCAAAGGGGTGCCTAGCGCCTAGGCCGCTTTTTAGAACACTGAGTGCACACAAACCTTACGTAATTTTGGATAAATTATCAGTCATGTTGTTATTGAACCATGCTGGTTAAAGTCTAATTAATGTCCATTAGATTTGAAATGTATCTTTTGATTGGTTATTCAGAGTATACTCTGGCCTTGCCTCATGCCTGTTTATGAGCTTTATGCTTAGTATTGGCATGATGGTAAGTTTTTCAAAGATTAACACAATTTTTTTGGAAAAAAATACCTAATACCTTTCTCCAATGGAGACAATGAGACAAGTCCCACCAAGGAACAGAAAACAGTTTGTAACTGGCTGTTTACCACCAGTTCTCAAAAATCTTGGTGCTCCCGAGATTTTCTAAAGCCGCTAAAATATGAAAATTCAAGTTACAATTTTGACCGGTTTTAAAATTTAAAATTTGAATTAAGATCTTTGGTGTTTTTCGAGCGGTTGCCACTGCCCACTGGCCAGAAGCGAATAGTCGGAGCTAGCCATGTAGTGTTTCCCCTCCAAAACGGTTTTGCAATCCCCAAGTCCCATCAAACATGGATTTTGCTGTATATTTACTTTAGAAGTACATGATGAATTAAAAATGACTGCTTTTTGTTATGAATATCGCTTGTATTCAATATGAGGCCAATGGGCCAATATATATACACAAGAAAATGTTACAGATAAGGAAATCAAATAATATCTAGAGTCCTATTCTAACACATATATCTCTCACAACCCCCCTCAAACTCATGGTGGATCAACAACACTGAGTTTGGAGAGATAGAAGCCATGCGTGCTCGAGTCCGCCTTCGTGAAGAAATCCGCTATCCAAGCTCCTAAGGCACATATCAAGAGCAATCACCGATCATGCACACAAGACCTCACGAAAGAAGCATCAACACCAATATGTTTGGTGAGCTCATGCTTCACTGTGGTCACTGCAACACCGATAGCACTCGCATCGTTCGACAAGAGAGGAGTCGGTGTAATGTAAACACCAAAATCCTTGGCAACCACCGTAGCTAAGCATCTCTGGCATCAAGAGAGCCATAGCTCGCAACTCACCTCAGACTCGAACGGGACACCGCAATCTGCTTCTTCGCCTTCCGTGCAATAAGCGAACCACCGAGAAAAACACAAGAAGCAGAGATAGACCGCGATCGAGGGATCACGCCCAAGTAGCATCCGAATAAGCCTGAAGTCGTAGCGAAATGAGTGTGGAAAGAAGAGACGGCGAGAGATAGTCCCACGAAGGTATCGCAGAACTCAAGAAGGTGGTCAGAGTGGACTGAGTGGGAGCGTAAATAAATCGACTCAGAATGTGAACCGGATAAGTGATATCCGCACGAGTAACAAAGAAGGTAGACAAGACTCCCAACAAGGTGGCGATAGAAGCCTGGATCGTAAAGAGGCTCGCCATCGAGGGTTTGAGGTGAACATTGAGCTCCATAGGAGTCTCAACAGACGCTGATCAAATGAGGAGGCGCGATCAAGAAGATCCCGAATATACTTCTCTTGGGACATAAAGAAACCATCCGAGTGGAAGTAACCTCAATCCCAAGGAAGTAACGAAGAGACCAAAATCCGACATAAGGAATCGCCACTAAGACGAGCCTTGACAAAGGCAATGTACTCGAGTCATCTCCGTGAATGATCATATCATCAACATACGTAAGAAGAAGAGTCCACCACGAGACGGCTGTGGACAAAGAGCGCAGGATTATGATCACTTGTCAAAACCAAAGCAGTGACCATAGAGGAGAAGTGCTCAAACCAGCACGAGGGGCTTGCTTAAGGCCATAGAGAGAGCGGCGAAGGCACGTAACATGCCCTCAAGAACAGAATACCCAGTGGCGGATGCATGTAGACCTCCTCACGCAACTCGCCATTAAGAAAGGCATTCTTGACATCAAGCCGAGAATGCAGGACGATGGCGCAAGCAGACGCCACCGAAAGAAGAGCGCGGACAGGTGGTCATGTGGGCCACAGAGCAAAAGTCTCGTCAGAGTCACGACCATGCTCCTCGCTGGAAGCCACGAGCAACAAGACGTGCCTTATAGCGCCAAGAGAGCCATCGAGCGAGTCTTAATCTTATAGACCCACTTACATGTGATGGGACGAGAGTGAGATGGAAAAGGAACAAGATTCCAAGTACCAAGATGCGCTCGAGGGCGCAATCTCTCGGCCATGGCATGCCGCCACTCGGGATGAGTAATAAAGATCCCGTGAGGAGGCAGCTCACAAGTAGCCGCACCAAGAAAGGCAAACAGGCGGGGTCGAATCGATGGCGATTGCGAGAGGCGAGCGAGAGAAGACGGCCCATCAAGGGAAGATGAAGCATCGAAGAAGATGAAACATCGTGAGAAGTGGGCTCATCCGAAGATCCTCAATACGAGGTCGGCGAGTGTAGACGAGTGTAGTGGGGAGCTCGAGGAGCCGCAGGAGACGGCAAAGGCGACAATGGCGGAGAGGCCACAGGAGAAATATGTGGAGACTCGGTGGGGCGAAGTGGACGAGGCAAGACAGAGATAGGTGTATCTGGAAAAGTAAAAAAAGACAGAGACTCCACAGAGGAAGCCGAAGGAGAGACGGGACGTGGGTAGAAGGGACGAGACTCGTCGAAAGTCACATCCCAAGAAATCCGCATCCGTCGACCAACAGATCCCAAAGACCGATAGCCCTTGTGCTCTGTGATCAGATCCCGTAAAGACACTCAACAGATCGCGATCGGTTTGGTGCGTTCTCGGCGAGGAGAACGAGCAAACGCAGACCAAACAGACGAAGGCGAGTAGTCGGGAGGAGACCACGAGACGCTCAACGTGGATTGTGCCTCAAGAGCGAAGAAGGTGGATGTTGACGAGATAGGTGGCAAGTGGAAACGACCTCGGCCAAAAGTGAGGTGGAATAGAGCGGCAATCATCGTGGCACGGTGATTCAAGAAGGTGACGATGCTTGCGCTCAAGAACACCATTCGAGCATGAGCACGGGACAAGAGAATTGAGCGAAAGTGCCCCTTTCAAAGAAGGAAACTGCGTAGGTGATGAGAGAGATACTCGCCAGCAGAGTCGACGAAAAACACGAATAGGAGTGGAGAAGCGTATGCGAACCATGGTGGCAAATCGTTTATAGATGGACAAGACCTCACTACGAGAAGACATGAAATATATCCAAGTGTGGCGAGAGAAATCATCTATAAATATGATATAGTATCGATGATCCCTTTCAAACGAAGGGGCGGACCCCAAACATCGAATGAACAAGATCAAAAGGACGCCGAGACACCGACTCACTATGAGGATAAGGAAGCGAATCTGCTTGCCTAACTTACGTACTCGACAATCTAAAGAGACGTCACCGAGACAGATCCTGTAAGACCACGGCGAACTAAGGATGACAGACGAGATCCCACAGATGACCAAGACGGTGATGCCATCGCTGAAAGAGCCAGACGGTGTAGCCGAAGCGGAGACCGCGGCGGCGACGGCGTGGAAGGAAGGTGAAGCTACCAAGCTCCCAGAGACGCGTGAGTCAAGGCGCGAGGGCGAGAACCAACCGAGCTCCGTATGGCGGTCCCGAACACAACAAGAGTCGAGTCGAGAATGATCCGATAACCAAGGTCGAGAATTTGTCCAGCAGAAGAAGTCAGATGGTTAGGCGAGGAACATGAGCAATGTAAGGAACATGAAAAGATGAGTTGCTAAGAGGTCCTCGACTGCAGACGTAAAGAGAGGTACCATCGCAGTAAGTACACCGACAGGGAATCAAGAGGTGTAACAAAAGATAGAGTGGAAGAATCGGAAGTCATGTGGAAGGATGCTCGGAATCAAGGATCCACGGGAGGTACCGATCGTGTGTAGGAGGTGGTTTCTCGGTTCAAGAGTCGATCGCAGAACTCGCAGAACGCCGAGGAAGAACACAGGCGACAAGCGCCGTCAAAGTCCGGCTATCTCACCTTTCGGAGAGAAAACGCGAAGTAGTCGATGCGACGCCGATGTAGAAGTACCGTGCGAGGCTAGGAGAAGAACGGCGTGAAATATGCGGCATTTCTTGTAGCTGGGACTCAATGGCCGATCTTGTCGCGATAGGAGCGGCGAGGGCGACCACCGCCAGATGGAGGCCACCACCACTGTGGCGACCACCGGAGGAGGCGATGTCTTGGCGTGAAGCGATCGGTGTAGCGGTGTACGTCGCGGCGAGCACGAAATGGTGCCCATTGGTAGCGTGGCCCGGACGGCGCGGCGACCAAATAACGTAGTCTAATAAGCGGGCTGCCGGCGCGGCGATTAAACGGCGTTTTTGGAATCACGGGTCTTTAAAGACCGGTCGGCCCAGCCGCCCAAATACGCGTCTTGTCTGCGCGCCGTCCGGCCGGCGGTGGTGGCGGCAAGCGGCGTCGGTGGTGCGGCGGCGGCGTCGTCGCGGTGGCTCGGGAGGCCGACGGTGGCGGCGGCAGGCGGCGTCAGCGGCGTGCAGCTTCCCGATGCGGCGAGCGGCGGCTTCCTCGCGGTCGCGGCGGCGGCGGATTGTTTAAACACGGCGGCGCGTCGGCGGGCGAGCAACAACCGAAGCGGAGACCCGGCGGCGGCGAGATTCAAGACGAGCGGCGGCTGGATCTGACTCGAGCGGCGGCGGCGTGATCTGGAGACGAGCGGCGGTCGGCGAGGGCGTCGTCGCCGGTGGTGCGGGCTAGGACGCGGCGCTCGTCGACGACGGTGCCCCCTCCTTCTTGGAGCTCTCGTGGACGAGAGACGGCTTCCCCTTCCCCTGCTCCTGGTGGACGAGGCGGCACCAACGAGGTGGTGATGGCGCAAGGCGACGAGTCGGTGGCCGACTCAAGAGACGATCCGATCTGGAATCTGGAGACCGGAGGCAACGCGATCCGATCGGGAGTCGTCGGGCGACGGCAAGAGACGATGCCGTCAGAGCGGCGGTGGGCGTGGCGACAAGCGAAGCGAAACTCTAGGTACGCTCTGATACCATGTTATGAATATCGCTTGTATTCAATATGAGGCCAATGGGCCAATATATATACACAAGAAGATGTTACAGATAAGGAAATCAAATAATATCTAGAGTCCTATTCTAATACATATATCTCTAATATATATCTCTAACACTTTTAACATGTGCCTTGAAATGGTACTTTTTCAAATGTTCTGTTTTAAAGTGAGTGCGAACAACATGTTTTGAAATCTTCTTGATGTCCATAAAAATCAGATCTTCCAATGTTTCATCCTTTTTCTTTTATGCTTGCTTATGACATGTCAATATAAGACAGCAGGACATCATGTTAGAGACTTAATATATATAATTTCATGTGCCCTTTAGTTGTCAAGATACACTACTCCATCCTGTTCACAAAAACAAGTCGTTTTGGACATCAACATGGTCCCTAAAATACAACTTTAACCACTAATTAGTATTGTAATATGTTTGTAAAACCCAGCAAAATTATAATATTATGAAAGTGTTTTTCGAGACGAATCTACATATATGATTTTCATATATCTAATTTATATATTTAAAAAGATATTGATAGCCAAAGTTTCCTAAATTTGACTGCACGTATTTCAAAATAACTTGTTTTTGTGAACTGGAGTGAGTATTATAATTCCTAGTTGTTGTCTGCGTCGCATAGATGACTTTGGTTATGCAGTAGATGACATGATGTACTTGTGTATGATCTCATGCAAATAATATGCAATTGTTTCTATGTAATGTAGATCTGAAATCTGCGCTTGGGAAGAGAAGGCGGGATGGCAAATCTGCACCTTTGGAACCACTTACTAAAATCCAACATGTTTGTATCGGCAGATTAATAGAGAAGCATGGTGATAACTACAAGGTATAACAGAATATTCAAACATGTTATTCAGCTGAGTTTTTTTATTAATAAGTATTTATATTCTGAGAATGTAGACTAAGAGAAGCGTCATGTTTGCAGGCCATGTTCATGGATACCAAGCTGAACTCTATGCAGCACTCAGTGGGTACATTGAAGAAGCTCTGCGAAAGATACCATGTTGGTGGCAAGAATTTCCTCTATCCACTGTAGTGTCATACGGATATCTAGAATTCACTTTCACAGTGTACCTTGTTTCTCCCTCTAGTGGGACATGAAAATTTTGCCTATGAAAAATGTATCTTGCGACTCTAATATAAGAATGAGCTTGTTTCATGTTGGAGAACTACGAGTCATATGTGTTATGTTGGCATGCACCCTTGACCTCGAGCAAAATCATGTAAGTCTTAACTAATTCAGAATTGTTCTGTATTTTTGCTTGGAATCTTGTGTGAAATTCAGTGTTAGACAATTGTGATTATTCACAACTTCGTTCCATCGAGTGATGGAACAACTTATTCTGTGATTTTATCCATGTCCCCATGATCTGTTTTATTTTTTTGTTTAAAGAACTAAGGGCTGCTCTTGCTGCCAAGCAATGGCAAAGCAAGAACTCAATTGTTACACATGGGGGCTTGCAAAGTGATGATTGTTCTCTAGGTCTGTTCCCTTGTTTTTCAGAAAGTTGACAGTACCAGCGAGCGATAGTTTCGGTTTCCTGGGCGGGTCATCAAAATCAATTTGGCAGAGGCCATACGGTGACTGGCATCCAGAAATGACCAAGCAAAGTAGCCTCTTACGTCAACACAATCCCTGATGTGCCGGTTTGACTGCAATGGTTTGTGGTCTAACTGCTTCACTTTACCGGAAAACATGTCGTGTGCGAGTCTAATTCATCACCAGAAAACATCATTTCTGGACTTTTCGGTAAAGTTTTATCTTGTTTCAGGTTCAATTTCTATTTTCAATGACACATAGTGCAAACACATTCTCAAACAAGCCTACACAATTTTTTGATGTCTGTTTTCTAATAGCTTGCACCGCCAGTCTGACCGTTAGTCATAAGCCGGTCAGATCGTCGGCAATGGATGGTTAGACTGCTCGCAGGCCGATCAGACCGATGCTCTCAAGCTGGTCTGACCGCCACTGCTCCTCCTCCGTTCAACCCAATTGAGACCAAAGCAACCCAAAGTCGGTCATACCGCTTTGTCATCCGATAGCAACACTAAAATATACTCAAACTCAAAACCAAACTCAAACAAGGACAGTTCTCGCATCAAAGAATATTCTCGTCACAAGCCATATAGTGACATCTACATGGTCTCACAACATGTTTGAGTGGTAGTCACGAACTCCTGTTGCTAAAGGGTATCACTCGCACAGAAGGACGTGTAGTGATTTTGTCCAATGAAATCCAAGACCCTTGACAAGTTCAGAATGGATAAAGATAAAGTTATCAAACCAGCTAAACACAAAGTCTATGGATCTTTGAGTTGCTTCTAAATCCGTAACGGAGTTTGTTAATGGGTAACACCACTAGGAGAAAATATTTATACCAACAAAACCTTTTCGGACAGCCAACATCCAATATTTTATCCATGGACTGATATTTTTGAAATCTTCGCGCAAAGAAAACTGAAAATTTTGCTGCAGTTGAAATATCATCCCTATTACACTTTCAACTGAAGAACTGTCTAAACATTTTGTAGTTAACTGAAGCGGCTGATGCAATAATTCTACAACTCTCATTTAGGTTAAGATGGCAAAAAGGCAGCACTTTCTAAGGATTGTAGTACGAAAAGACAATTTAAACAATTTTAATTACAATATGACTCACTATAATTTTATCTGTACAGACTGACAACTGATGCAAGTGCTAACAAGGCATTGTGAACTTATATGGTTCCAACACTGTATCTTTGACAAGCACCAAGAGTCACACCGCTGTCAATTCGAATTCCAATAACTTCTCATGGACATCTAAATCATGTCTTTAAAGTTGTAGTCGAAATCTCAATTTGTTAGTTTAGTCATAAACTCACAAGCTATCTAATTAGGCCACAAACCTGAAAGATACGAAAAGTACTATGTAAAACGTTTACTAGTTATCATATAAGCTATTTAAACTAACAAAATACCTGTCATACTGTGGTTTCACATTTTGCAATGCTCACTGGTCTTTCTTATGGGCATTGGCTGTTTACATGGTCTAGTGATATGGTGCGATAACGAGATCTAGACGATTGCTTGTCTTCCTCAGGATACTTGAGGCCCTTGACATTCTGTTAGGCAACCAAATAATTACGAATTATTGGAAGCAAGAAACAAAATACATGAAATTGTTTCTTTGAAAAAAAGGTTTTTGAAAGAATTTATAATGTATATACCTCATCAAACTTGTCTGTTTTAAATGCTTTTCCCTCATCCAAATATTGTATAAAAGATTTGCGCCTAGTGTAATCTATGTCCTAATTAGGATGCCTGACATGCAGCCTCTTAATTTTCCAGTACGATAGCTGCAAGTAGCACTGGAATACTAAATGTTCCAAACTTATGTAAGGAAATTATTGGGTAAAAACTCATATATATAAATAGTAAAGTTAAGTTCCCCTCAAGGTTGTGTTTTCTACACTACTCTTTTTCAGGTGATGAAGAGTTAGGCTCGACCAACTTAAGTGTCTTGATTTCTCTCACCAGAACAGAGGTTATTTGCGGCTATGCACGCTAACAGATCTGTGTTCTAGGACATAAATCAACATCTGCAACAATACTCTCCAGATGGAATGCTCATCATGGCTTTCAGAAGCTCATTACTGGAGTATTTCAACAAAAAACCAAAGCCATGATTATCATTTCATTCGGAGAGTACTGTTGCGCACAATTGGTGTTCTTTTGTGTTCTACAGTACAGACCTTCTAGCATTAATTAACCTCAGCCTCAGTTTTTTTTTCGACGTCCGGGACTTTCCCATCCAGCCTACATCAAAGAAAGAAGAAGCATTCGACCTCATGAGACGCTGAGAGGAGCCAGCACTCAAACCGTGGCGGGCTAAAAGCCCGGAGTGTTGGCTTTCCGGTTCTTTTGCTCTTTGGATCTGGTGTTCTTGGTTCGGGTCTGAGAGAGAAACCGAGAGAGAGAGATAGATTAGGGTTAAGGGTGTACCGTCCGATGAAGAAGAGGAAGGGTTGGCCATGGTGGGTTGCGGGTGGTAGAGGCGGCGGTGGTCGATCCCGTCGGTGGAGGCGGCGGTGGTCGATCCCGTCGGTGGAGGCGGCGATGGACAATCCCGTCGCTGGAGCGCAACCCTCTGGATCGGATTAGGGTTCGTGTCGGTTAGGGTTTGTGGGCGGCGCGGTCAATCTCGTGATGCGTGCGCCGGCCCCACCTCTCTTTATAGCGGCGGCGAGGCCCACCACCAATGGTTTGGCGCCCGATCGAGCGAGGCATTTGGCCGTTGGGCCAAATGCCTCTGATGAGATCATTCTAACATTCTCCCCTTTGATCTCAATCTATACTTTATCTTTAATTGCTTTTGACTTTACTCATTTCATCACAGATTGGTGCATAGAACATGTCTCATCGTCACGGTCAATTGCCGATAGATTCAACAGCTACAATACACCTCATTGTTCTGAAATAGTTACTTTAATCTTTTGGGCCATCTTTTAGTCCAGGAATCATAGGCTTTCCTTAAACCCATGCCGCTATATGTTCTCTGAACACGTTGGGTGGTAAGCCTTTAGTAAGCGGATCCGCTAACATCTTTGCGGTGCTTATATGCTCAAGATTTATAATTTGATCCCGAACTTTATCTTTCACAACATAGTACTTTATGTCAATGTGTTTGGCAGCACCACTTGACTTATTGTTGTGGGCATACATTCTTCTTTGGTTCATTATCGCGATACAACTTAAGTGGTCTATTGATGTCGTCAACCACTTTTAAGCCGGTATGAACTTCTTTAGCAGATTCACCCGCCTGTAGCCTCATAACATGCTACAAACTCGGCGTACATTGTGGGCGATGTAGTGACGGTTTGCTTTGAGCTTTTCCACGATATAGCTCCTCCGGAGAGTGAAGACATATCGGATGTCGACTTTCTATCATCTCCGCAAAATCGAATCAGTATACCCACTATATGGAGTAAATCTGATCTTCTGTATGTCATCATGAGGCCTTTTGTTCCTTGCAAATAACGCAAGACTTTCTTTATCAATTTCCAATGTTCTATTCCAGGATTGCTCTGGAATCTGCCAAGTAACCCGGTAACAAAAGCTAAGTCAGGGCGTGTGCACACTTGAGCATACTGTAAGCTTCCGACAGCTGAAGCATATGGAACCGCTTTCATTTGATCGATCTCATACTGGTTCCTGGGGCATTGAAAATCCCCATATCTGTCGCCCTTGACTATAGGTGCAGGTGAAGGACTACATTTATGCATCCCAAATTTCTTTAAGACTTTCTCTATGTATGTCTTTTGTGATAGTCCCAATATCCCTTTGTTTCTATCCCGGTGAATTTCGATCCCTAGAACGAACGAAGCTTCACCAAGATCTTTCATATCAAAGTTTGAGGACAAAAACTTCTTTGTCTCCAGTAGCAGATTGACATCACTACTAGCCAGTAGGATATCATCCACATACAGGATTAGGAAGATAAACTTCCCATCTTTAAACTTTGTATAGACACAGTTGTCCTCTACATTCTCTTTAAACCCAAATTTTCTTATTGTACTGTCAAACTTCAAGTACCACTGTCTTGAAGCTTGCTTTAACCCATAAATCGATTTCTTTAGGCGGCATCCCATTCTTTCACTTCCTTCCATGACAAAACCTTTTGGTTGTGCCATGTAAATATTTTTCTCCAAATCCCCATTAAGAAATGCCGTCTTTACATCCATCTGATGTAACTCTAAATCATAATGTGCTACTAATGCCATTATGATTCTGAAGGAATCTTTACATGAGACTGGAGAAAAGGTCTCATTGTAATCAATCCCTTCTCTTTGCGTAAATCCTTTTGCCACAAGTCGCGCTTTGTATCTTTCTATATTCCCTTGGGAGTCAAGCTTTGTCTTGTAGACCCATTTACAGCCTACTGTTTTGGCTCCTTTAGGAATAATATCCAAATCCGGACTTTATTAGCCTTCATGGACCTCATTTCCTCTTCCATGGCCTCAAGCCATTTTGAAGAATTTTCGCTTCTCATGGCTTCTTCAAATGTGGTGGGATCATCCTCCATTTGAAATTCCTCTGTATGATAAATCTGATAATCATCAGAAATAGCTGATCTTCTTACTCTTTGAGACCTTCTCGGGGCCTCCTCATTTGGTACATCTTCATTTGAAATTCTTTGTTGCTCCCCTCATTTGTGGCAATGGGTTCTATAGGATCTGAAGAACAGGTTCGTCATTCTCATTCATTGTTGCCACAGGAGAAATAATAGCAGTGCCGCACCACAGTATCTTATCTTGTCGGTGCGGCGGCAATGAGTAGTGAGAAGAGTGGCTCTTGAATCATTGGAGTGGGCACATATACCCGCTTCTCTTCAAGATCAATCTCTCGAGCTACCATGCTCCCCTTTATCATTTCATCCTCTAAGAAGACAGCGTGTCTCGTTTCTACAAACTTTGTATATCTGCGGACGGAGAAAGCGAAAACCTTTTGACTTTCGGGGTAGCCAATGAAATGGCAACTTCATTTTTTGGGATCTAGCTTCCCAAGGTTTGGGTTAAATACTTTAGCCTCGTGGGACTCCCCACACACGTAAGTGGTTTAGTGAGGAACTCTTCCTGTCCACAACTCGTACGGTGTTTTGGGCACCGACTTACTAGGCACTCTATTGAGAATATGAATGGCGGTTTTTAACGCCTCCATCCATAAACTCAATGGGAGTGTGGAGTAGCTCATCATGCTTCGCACCATATCCAACAGTGCGGTTGCGTCTTTCAGCTACTCCATTTTCTTTGAGGTTCGCCGGTGTAGAATCTTTGGGCTACTATGCCATTTTCTGTAAGAACCTCGCATAAAGGTCCAGGAACTTGTCCATATGGGGTATGTCGACCAGTAGTACTCCCCACGATCGGATCGAACTATCTTAATCTTTAAATCGTGTTGGTTTTCAACTTGACCTTAAATATCTTGAATTTATCCAAGGCTTCATTTCTTTCTTTGATTGGATAAATATATCCATAACGGGAGTAGTCATCTGTGAATGTTATGAACGAGTCATAACCATCCACACTTTTCACAGGAAAAGGACCACAAATGTCTGTGTGAACAATTTGTAGAACTCCTGTGCTTCTTTTTCGTCTTTCTTAATTTTCTTTACATATTTTCCTTTAATGCATTCTACGCATTGTTCTAAGTCGAGAACTCTAATAGAGGAAGAATTTCATTCTTAACTAGTCTTTCTATTCTCCCCTCGAAATATGGCCTAAGCAGCGATTGCCATAATTTCAACGATTCATTATGAGTTCTCTTTCGTTTTACATTTACATTCGTGACGAGGATTCAATCACTTTCTCGCTTACGCGACGTTCCCATTATCGCATCGACATTCACATCATCACATAATGATAACAAATAAAGCTCATTTTGTAATATGGCAAGACCAACACATTTTTATTAAATATTATTTCGCACTTGCCATTTCCAAAATTACAATCATAACCATCTTTGTCCAAATTGGAAACACTAATCAAATTCCTCTGTAAGAGGAACAAAAGAACATCTCTAAGTAAAGATTGGAGCCATTAGCTAACTCTAATGAAAGATCGCCAGCGGCTTCAACTTCGCTTGGACTCCATTTGCGACTTTAATGCATCTTTCATTTCTTTGCGTAGTCCTCGTCGACGGAATCCAGAAGAGAATTAGCAACATGAGCAGTTGCTCTGAGTCAATCCACCAAGTGGATTTGAATATTGCACATACAAGCATTCATTTATGAAGGTAATAATGTTCTCACCTTTCTTTGCCATTATCATCTTTAAGTAATCGGGACAGTTCTTCTTGTAGTGTCAGGTCTTCTTCTGATGAAGACAACGATCTTTGTCTCTGACAAATTTATTACGTTGAGGTGATGGATGAGGCTTTTCCTTGTTCCTTGAGAAGGAGGGATTGTTGAAGTGCTTTTTCTTGTTATCCTTCACATAGTTGATAGATCCACCATGTGAGGATTTAATTCTTTCCTCTTCTTGAACACACATAGCTATGCACTTTTCTAAGTCCCATTTATCGGGCTGCATGTTGTAATTGACAACAAAGGTGTCAAACTTTTCTGGCAAGGAAGCAAAAATCAAGTGAATAAGGAACTCATCCTTGAGTGCCAAATCCATTGGTTTAAGCTTGGATGCCAAGTTGCTCATCCTTAGTATGTGTTCTCTAATTCCACCGCCACCACGAATACCTTTTGTCACAAAGTCGCTTAATCATGTGTAGCATATGTCTTTGAAGAGCGATGGCGACTCTTTATTTTATCAAGGTATACGTGCGGTGTCACGATGCGATTGAGCCCACAATTGCGGGCTCAATCGTGTTCTTTATCACGACCATACATTTCTTGTTGGTGTGGTCCATTCTTATGCTCTAGATCATAAGAAATGCATGAGGAGCATGATCTCTCTGTCTTTTACGCCAAGCGATATCATCCTCATTTTGATCCCTCACTTTGGTGCCATAGGCTCGGTGGGTCGTCTTTAGTAGTGAGGACCCAGTCCACCTCGGCTAAGATAAGCGCTAAGTCTATCTTTTCTTCCACTCTCCATAATTGTCTCCTTTGAGAGTGGGGATCTCTCTGATACAACCCATCAAGTTGTATCCTCCTGAAAATTTAGTTCAAATAAAGTGAGAACGAAACATGAAAATTATATGCCTTATTTCCAACGTTGGTCAAAAATACGACATACAATTAAAACAATTATATCTATACATTAAAACTATATCACCGTTGGGCAGAAATAGAAACAATGCATAAAAAACATCATTTTAAAATTATAATACTGTTATTATCAACTTTAGTCAGAAAATAACAATATCATAACTCACAACAATTCTTAAAAATTAAAATTCTCCCGTTGGTTTGAATTTAATTAAAAAAGAATTAATCTATATTAACTTTTGCAGCGGAAACATTAAATTATTCAAAAATAATTCATTCTCAGAAGCATTATAACTATACACATTTAATCTCTGAAAAATAACACGTTGGTGCAAAATTTCTGAGAGATTTTATACAATTTTCTATTGAAATTCATTCAAAAATACTTCAAAATAAATTAAATTCAATTTTCTTGAATTTCTTGTTCAAACGATAATTTTGGCCTATTATGCGGCCCATTCTTGTCACGACTGTTATGTTTTCTTGAGGCGATTTGGTAGTCAGATTCACATCCGACGGGTGGATTCAACGCTTCTGTGCGGCCGGCCCCGGCACGCCTTGCACCGCGTGGTCGATATCGGCCGTCGGATGGGCATCCGGCGGCCGATTCTTTTGCCGCGATCTCGCCACGACCGCGATCTCGGTAGTTGATCCAAATCGAGCGGCCGGCGATGATCTCGGCGGAACAAAACCCATGACAGCGGCGCCCCAAACCCTAACCCTCATTCTCTCCTTTCCCCTCTCTGCTTCGCATCCGAGCGGCGGAAACCACGCGGAGAAGAAAACCGGAGAAGGCCGGCGCCGCCGCGGGCCCTCTCGCCGGCGTGCGCGCTCCCACGAGAGGCGCGATCGCCGTCGAGGGCTCCTTGGCGGCGCCCTTTCACGCGCGGCCGGCGCGTCAAGATCTTAACCCTAGCGGCGGGCGTGGGAGCCGGCGAGCACTCGGCTCGGCGGTCTTCCCTGCGCCTACGAGGACTCCGTGAGCTCGGATCTCACGGCCGGGTAAGACCCGATCTAGGGTTAGGTTTTTATTTTGCTTTTCTTTGCTTTGTTTTTCTTTTTGCCATCCGGATCTGAGCCAACCTTGCTCTGATACCATTGTTGGCTTTCCGGTTCTTTTGCTCTTTGGATCTGGTGTTCTTGGTTCGGGTCTGAGAGAGAAACCGAGAGAGAGAGATAGATTAGGGTTAAGGGTGTACCGTCCGATGAAGAAGAGGAAGGGTTGGCCATGGTGGGTTGCGGGTGGTAGAGGCGGCGGTGGTCGATCCCGTCGGTGGAGGCGGCGGTGGTCGATCCCGTCGGTGGAGGCGGCGGTGGACAATCCCGTCGCTGGAGCGCAACCCTCTGGATCGGATTAGGGTTCGTGTCGGTTAGGGTTTGTGGCGGCGGCGCGGTCAATCTCGTGATGCGTGCCGCCCCGGCCCCCCACCTCTCTTTATAGCGCTGGCGACAGGGGCCCACCAGCCAATGGGCTGGGCGCCCCCGATCAGGGCGCGAGGCCAAATGCCTCTGATGGGATCATTCTAACACGGAGCTCTCCTGTGCCAACTCAGCCCCTGCTCAGTCCTCTAAAAACCCCAGTGAGACACCCATGCCGAGCCCCAGGCTCGAACACAGGTGGGCTGGGCGAGCGACGCCGCCCGAACCAGCCGAGCAAAGCCCAAACCTTGTTGAAAATGTGAGAAAATTAAAGACACTAAATTGGTAAGCATAACTCTTCATCTCCTGACAGAGAGTATAGCAAACTGCAACCTAGGAAAAGCCAACCTTGAAGGGGAATTTAACTTTACTAAGGTAAGTTTAGATTTCTATTCACCCAATAATTTCCTCACATGGTAAGTTAAGCATTCGAATGCTACTTACAGCTATGGTATTGGGAGATCCCCATGTCTACCATGCCGATTACGACATAGAGTACAGCGCGACAAACATTTGAAACAATAATAGGGTGAGGAAAAAATCATTTAAAAGAGATAAGTTTGATCATGACTATCAATATAGAGAGGAAAGGACTATACATTGTAAACTCTTTCATTGTTTCCCTACCAAATTATCTAGGATATAAAGCATCTTGAAGAACACACCCAATCGTACGTCCAGATCTTATTATCGCAACATATGATTAGACCTATGTGATCAGCCAAATGCCCATAAGACTAATGCAGGCTTTGCATAAGTTGTAAAGCACACTATGACAAGGCGTGTTGTTAGTTTAAACAGTATGTGATAACCCATAAAGGTTTTACATCTTGTTTTTCCTGTTGGATGTAAGGGGCCTTTGGTAATTTATCAATTAGAGAAAAGAAAAACAAAAGAGAAGGTGGGCCCACCTGTCACAGGGAGAGAAGAAGAGATAAGGTTAGAGACTTGGTCTTCAACCAGTGCGCGCATCGGAGGGGGATCGACGGCCTCTATGGCGGCGGTGTAGGCGCTGCGGTGGGTGGCTCACGGCGATTTTCGCGTCTGCCGTTGGCAGCGTCATGGGTTCCTCCTCCTCTTCTTAAGAGCTCCTTCCTCCTCCCCGCACGGTACAACAAGTATCTCCTTTTGGTTTTTTCTCTCATCTCTCACGATTTGGTCACGGGCTCAGGCCGTGTGGGTGGCTGCACCGCTGTGGTTGAGAGTGATGACGCAAGTGGTGAGGGTCTAGTTTTCTTCCTCCATACGCTCTCCCTTTCTTTCTCCTGTGCACCACCTCCTCACCGAGGATAATGATCTATGGTGGTTTTGCTCCTTGGTGCGTTTGGCTTGTGCACCTTGTTGTGGATTCTTGTGTAGCATCTTCTTGTACCTCAATTTTGCAATATCAGTGAGTTCTTGTTTGCAAAGAACGATATTGTATCTCCAACGACCATGTTCGTGTACCGCGGTACAGTGGGGTGATTGATTTTCTGAGACAGTGCCTTAGCGTGCCTTGTCGGCCAACTCGGTGGCTTTGAGTGCCATCTGCGCAATGAGTTTGCACTTTTGGATTCTTTACTTTACTGTACTTAGTGTGCCGTCCTAATGATATATTCATATTATCTAATCTTTGATTTACTCTAGCACCGGGGGACTTAGCATTGGTAAAGATTGTGGGCTCGGTATAGGCTCGATGAGGATATATGGTTATTGTGTGATTAAATACGACAATTTGGATGTAAATGTGGTCTTGAGCTTGCATGTTACTTGTTGTTTACTGTTTTGTCATATGATATTGAATTGTTATATGACCGGTTAGTACAACAAGATTTTATTTGAGCTCAAAGCCTAATTTATTTTAGAGATGTTGTCATATTTAAATTGTGTTTGAAATTTGACCTAAGTGGTGAGGAGGCCAAGTAAGGGATAGAATTCTAGTCTTATGACACTTCTTAAATGAGCAGCACAAACGGCACTTACGCACTGATCCATATGTTTATTATGATATACGAAAGAGAACACAAATGCAGCATGAAACACCAAAGAAAATGTCAAGGTAGCTTCTATCCAATTATTGTCCCTTTTCTGGTGTGTAAATATAGTCACTTAATTAAGACTTAAAAGTTATCAGCTCAGTAGGCTACAATAATCTATTAGAGAGATCTATTGGATGGAAAAGAACGTACGGTTTTGCGGCACATGGAGGAAGTGCATTCTCTTGGTACTATCACGGTGGTTGTATAAATCAAATATGACAATTAATTTATTAAGAGTATAATAGACTTTTCTATGTATTTATAATTTTTCGCTAGGGTATTATAGATTTTTTCAACTAGGGTTTAAAATATTACTCTTGTGCTATGCGATCTTTATATATAGACAATTACAATTTTATCTCTCTTGAAATTGTACTACTCATACTACCGGGTGTAATATAACTAAATAATAACTGATATAAACTATTAGATAAAAAAATATCATGTATTAAATTAAGTGTACCATAAAAGAGTACAAATTTAAGGCAGCTCAGGTTAATTTGCGGATGGAAAATCATCGTCATCGCCCAAGTTTTGCGCAAAACAGCCGAGATTTAAACGTAAAAACGCACGTACCGTGTCTGTGTTTCGTCGCCTGATCTACGCACGAATGCTAGCTAGCTGCGCGCGTTCGCGTTCCGTTTCGACGATCGTCTCATCGATGCCGATTCCGCTTAATTCGTCGCCTCCACCTAACGCCGCGCTTTCCTCGTACGTGTGCTAGCTCGTCGGCTCGATCGTCTTACCCATCGCCTCCTCCAACTCCGTCGTTGTTCCGGCGAGACCCGAGAAGATGCCGTCTTTCTCTTCCTTTTTTTTCTGTCTGTCACCACGTACGGCTGTAGTTTGGCGCCTTTTTATAGGTAAGGAGCTCACTCTCGCGTACGGCTCGGCCTCCTCTACTCTTCTTCTTTTTCCCTTTTTGGATTGGATGCGGTCTCCACTCTCCTCTCCTTTGGGCAGAATCTCCTTCTGAATCCTGATTTGGATGGGCCAGGGCACTGCTAAGTGGAGTGGGGCCCACTGGCGGTCCAAGGACGGCAGCTCCATCCGAGTCCGTGCGGACATGGAATATATGCACATAGAATTTGAAACGGTCGCACGTAGAAAATTAGATGTTAAATTAATTCAATATAAAAAAAATACCATGCAGTTATCTTTACTCCTCTTAAAAAACCTACTGGTTGTGAATGACGCATTCTTCGCACCTCCTCCACTCTCTACGTTGAAGCACGCCGACCGCTGGACCTCTTCTCGGCGATTCGGTTTTCTCTCCCACGCCTCCTCGCCAGCCCTCGCGATTCCGCAGCCCGCCGTCCTTCCCCTTCCATCCCCTCACACCCCGTGAGCCGCTGTCCGCCGTCCTTCCCCTTCCCACCCCCCTTACTCCGGTGAGCTTCCGCCGCTGTGCCTTTATCCCCTTCCTCGTGCCACCCCGGTTTCCTCCGCCGTCGCCGTGCGCCAGTCCTCCTTCAAGCACCCACATGGATGTCCAGAGGCCAAGGTTATCTCTGCCTCCTTGCCAGCCCTTGTGATTCCCCTTCGACACTGATGCCCACGCTTGCTCTTCTACTCCGTGTCCCATGCGCGCGTCCTCTATCGCCGCCGCCCGCTACCTTTCCCCTTCCCATCCTCCTCACTCCCGCAAGCCGTCGCCCGTTGTCCTTCCCCTTCCCATCCCCCTCACACTCGCGAGCGACCGCTCGCCGTCTTTCCCCTCCTGATTCTCCTACTCCACCACCACCACCCCCAACATCCGGCGCCCCCTTCCCGATTGTGAGGGGGAAGGCTCCAGCATCCAAGATGGGGCAGAAGGCAAATGGGGCACCGCTGGGTGAGGGGGCGAGGGGAGGAGCCGCCGATCGGGGTTGATTCTGTTGCTGCGTATTCTCACCCACTCTTGTCCTGCTTCTGAAGGACGCCGACCAGCGGAGGAAGCGCTGGGCGCGGGAGGGGATCTCCTCGGATGTGTCCTTGTAGCCTATGACGAAGAAAATTCCTCATGGATTCGACAAGAGGTATGATTGTCTATCTCTTGTTGTGCCTTTTCCTCCTCCTTGGGAGTTAATTGGTACAGGGAAAGGAAAATTTCTTTGGTTGATTTGTCGAGAGTTTAGATTTTGGTTGATTACGTTTCAGCTTAATTTGTGTACTTGTTGCTCTGCATTCGAGTTTCATGGGGGTGAACTCACTAAGTTTACAGAATTTACACCGGTGGGTATCCAAACGTTGCCATTGCTGCTGCGTACACGGCGCTCGACTAAATGTTCTTGAGAATTTGATTAGATTTCCTGTGAATTTCTTCATCCTTTCCTGAGGAGTTCACTTCATACTCTAGGAAAGCTCATGTAGTGTTTTTCTCAATTCTACGTTCAAATTACTATTTTGTAGTTGAATTGGATTAGATAACTGATTGCTTTGGTAGATTTTTCCAGGATGTAAATGGGTCCAATCACCATTCTTGTATCGAATTGGACGTTGATTTGAACCGGTGACTTTCCTTTGTATGAATTGGACGTTTTGTGCGTTCATGTCATAGATGGATGCAGCAATGATCTCGTGTACATCGAGCGGTGAGACGGGATTGCTAGCATGGAAGACGGCAAGGTATATAGAGGAGATTGTCAGCGTACAAATCAACTTTTCCCGCTTTTGCTTCTATCGCTCGATCAACCCTGTCTCTTGCTCACTCCATCGTCGACTCGTTCCCGGTTGTAGTGGGCCGACTTTGGTGTAATATCCCGAATTGCATTAAGAGGATTAAATGAATTAGAAAGAGAATTAAGTGATTAATATAGGGCAAATTTTAATTAAAAACCGAGACAACTTGGGACGTGAGCTTTCAGCCCATGGTGTTGCAGCCCGGGGGCCGACCGACGGCCATAAGAGGGGGTGGTGGGTTAGCACCCAAAACCCTAGCCGCATGTCGGATTTCGGACTTTGAATACCTGAAGCCCTCTGTGTATACCGAACTAGTCATATGATCAGTGGCAAATACATACATCCACAACGATGACATATATATCCATACATACATACATACATACAAAATGAAACAAATATAGTACATAACTTAAGCGATTACAAACTTTACATTACAAGGGCCGACCAGCCAAATAAAAGCTCAAATATCAGAAGTAGCGAATGAAATAACGGAAGCATAGTGAAAAAAGGTCCAGTGGTGTACCCATCCAAACGTTCATGCAGCCGATAAGAAACAAGTCCGAGAAAGTCCCGTCACCGAATCCTATGGTACCGGGTGCAAAGAATGTGTCATACCCCATATGCTCATCTTCTAACTCTGAACAACAATTTAAGAAAGATTGCGTAAATTGCGTACTCAGCAAGATTTGTAGTGTATCACAAATTTTATATATATGCATGGCTAACAAAGGATGATGCTTTATGCTATAAGTTATTTTCAGTATTAAGCAAGTTTTATTTACAATATCAATAAGTAGTATTTTGCAACGAAAATTTAAAGAACAGTTTAATAGATAAAGGATAACAAGTAATGATGCGACAATGAGTGTCTCGATCTTTCGATGAGGAGGATTACTCGATTTAGTGGAGACGACTCACACTATTCGGCTACCAATCGTACACGACCAATATGCCTAGTAGTCACTGAACCAATTCTGAGATTGTTATCGACCTTGTTAGAAGCACGAACGACCTAACCACAATGGTTTATTCCTGCATGCAATCAAAGAACAAGATAACAAGTGATCTGAAATTACAAATAGGATTGAAATACTCAATAAGGTGGGATTCCAAAGCAGAGTCGACACAAGCCAATACACGAAGTTGCATTGTAGCTAACTTTTAACTAAACAAAATCTCAATTCTAAAGTGTCGCACACATGAGAATATATGATGGTGATGGCCAGGGGGTGGCGGCCAGGGGGTGGACGCACGCCTCTAGGGTTACAAGGCCCATGGGCCCAACTGGAGGTGGCGCAGAACCCATACATCTCGAACTCGAAACAACACGGACTTTTTGGCGATTGCGGGCGTGCTCAAAGGAATTTGGAGGTGGGGCAAGATCTGTTGGAAATAGAACGAAATAAGCTTTCCATCAAGTACTCGTGCACCTCCATGGAGTCTGTATACGGATTGTATGCACGTTTGAAGTCGGTGCTGTCTCCGAAGGCCGAATTGGATTCCAGAACGTGTCCAACTTGAACACTTGCTTGGCTTGGACAAAAAGTGATGTGTGAACCTTCCTTGTACCATGACGTGGAGTAGTGGTCATATCCGGAGGATTGATATCCTCATCATGTAAGTACTTGATAAATAATAAATCACAACCCTCCCTGGCTGCTATCAACATATTGTTCTCAGCCATAGACATGGTACTCAAGTCAAATATCAACAACAAAACCATTCCCTTATTTTTCAACAAGATCTATTTTTGTAAAAACCCAGACTATATTCCCAGCAATACTACACTTAGCACGCTCATCACTGCGAGTACAACTATTTAAATAGATTTGCACTCTGCAGAGGAATACAACTTTACCCATAGCACACGAATTCTTTAGTTTATTGGATATCTGTCGATACCACCGATCACTAACCTTTGGTAAGTAGTCTAAAGCACACGTTGAAGCCTTTACATCACCTAGTCCTAACCTTGCACTAGCTCGGTGAATGAACACTCTCACTTCACTTGGGTACACCCCCCATCTCAGTGAGGCATTCATCGTTATATCGGCAAGCTTTGTGCCCAACACCGTGGTGAAGGGAGCCAATTCAAATCGCCTACACGGTCATCACTACTACAAAGCAGGCAATAGAAGGCGCCTCATCACGGATGGTTCCTTGGGAACCGTGCAGCGATAAAATATCCTGAGCGGTTCTTCGTTAGCAAATGCGTGATGTGGACGTATCACGGACGGTTCATATAAAGAACCGTATGTGATTCTATGTGTTATCACATACGGTTCTTTATACGAACCGTTTGTGAAGTATCACAGACGGTTCGTATAAAGAACCGTCTGTGATACTTATTTATCACAGACGGTTCTTTACAAGAACCGTCTGTGATATACTACCACTATAAATAGATGCTCCCGACAGGCTCCTGTCCATTCCATTTGAGGCGCCGCCACCCTGCTGCTGCTGCTGCCTCCTCCCCATTGACCACCCTGCTGATGCTGCTGCCTCCTCCCCATTACTCACATCACAGACGGTTCCTTTAAGTAACCGTCTGTGATGACCGTCTGTGATAACTACATCACAAACGGTTCCATTAAAGAACCGCCTGTGATGTTAATCGATATAAGTGGTCCGCTCGAATCGTTGTGCACTTGCCCTAGTTCTTAACACTTACCCTAGTTCTTCCCAGAATCGCCCAACACCACCTCCCCCGTTCTGGCACCACCCAACGCCGCCTCCCCCGATCCGGCGCCACCCTAAGGTTCTTCTCTCCTTGCAATGTCAAGTATATGTTTAGTTATGGAACGAAAGGACCCTATTTGCTTTGCTACATGTAGTTTACATGCATGTAGTAGGGGACCGAGGTCCCTATTTGTATTGGTCTTTTGATTTGTGGTGAGCCCCTCACAAATTTATGGCACCTTGGTTTGTAGCCCTAATGAACTAAGCCAAAATTAGGCAAATTGGGTGTTTTTGGATTGGGCTAAGCCAAAGTTAAAAGCTGGTGTAAAAGTTGCAAGCAGAGAGAGGTTTGTATTGCCAAGTAGCTAGGTTTTAAGCGCTATTGCTTTGTACTTAGATGAGATGGTAACTAACATGACATGAGCACATAATATATTCCAGATCTCGACTTCACATTCACCTAGTAGGCTCTAAGAAAGTGTGGTGATATCTCGATTTTCATTTTAGCTAGCAACTCATGCTACGCATGTGAAATAGACACTAACATTAGACTTGTAAAGGTGAATATTTCATATATTAAAGCAAGCAAGCAAGCAACTTAACTCATTTTCTCTTTGAGTGAGGACTAACCATTCTCTGGTCGCGGCAGCCATCGGCCATACCTTCTACGCTTGCACTCTTGTACCTATCGATCAGCTCTTCCATAGTTTTGTTGATCCAGCAAAATTAATTAACACAATTGAACACTTGTCAGTGCTCAAAGTTTCACAGTGCTCTCACAAGATTTTCCATCTCTGACATCCCCTGCAAGTTTTTCTTAACCTTTGGATTGCCACGTGTGACATTGGAGTTCGTTGGCGTTACTAAATTTTTTGTTGATATTACCAAATATTGGTAGCAAACCAAACGATAGCTTTATCAGTGTTTGTATTTGCTTCTGTGTTAGATTATCCCATCTGTCTTTGTAGTTTCAGAGTAGTATCTCTTTAAGCTATTAGACGGACGTGTCCTTACTTGGGTTTTACCCCCTCGTAAAAAGGTGTACGAGTTTAGACACCGGCTGCTCTTATCGTTTTATCTTTGTGCACTGCATCCGTCAGGAATCGAACCTGCTGTCGCTATAAGTTTAACATGTACTTATGTGTGTTGTTACTTTTCGGGCTAGCCCTCCGGGGGCCGTGCCGTGCCGTTACATCCCTGTATGTGTGTTTGTTTGTTTGTAATATTTCCTTCTCCTTTGCAGTTTTTTATGCAATTTCATATATTTTATTTACTAGATATCACATATTTAGGTTCAATGGGTAACTTCTATTTGATTATGTAATCATTGCATACGTAACTTATATAGATAGCAAGTAAGCGAGATGGCAGAGGCACCGTCTTCGTCGCCGTCAGCGACGTCGACAAATGCGTCTGGATCTCCGATCAAGGTGGTACGCAGGCGAGATGGCAGAGGATTCTCCAAATTGCCCTCGGGCTGCATGACGATCACGGAGGTCAGTGACGTCGGGATCCCACTGAGTCCCAAGAAAGCTGCTGCGAGATTCCAGACCGTCTGCGGTGTACTTACAAGGGAACGGGTCCCCATCACCACCCCAACCTGGAAGTCTCTGACGTATGTACAGAAAGACCAGTTGTGGACTGAACTTTCTGCCTTGTTCACTTTTCCTGAAGCAGACCAGGCACGTGTGCGATGGCACGCGTTGCTCGCGATGTGCCACACGTGGAGGAGCTTCAAGAGCCTGCTTGTCACGCAGTACGTGAACACGGGTCGGACGCTCTTCATGACGTATCATTTCTTGTCGCGGGATACATGGGACGCCTTTGTGCGAGATGAAGATGGCGGCGAATTTGGGAGCAAAGTGCGGCGCCGCGAGCTCTCGGGCACAAAACACTCACCCCACGGACTCGGCACCGCTGAGTGCAGCGGGTAAAGCCACGCAATGGGCGGTGAGGACTAGACCATTGCCGTCGTTCTTGAGATCTCGAGACAGCGCTCGAACACAGTTAGGCGAGGGCATCGACCACGTCTTGAGCGACATCTCTTTCACAAACTGGCGAGGCGAGCGGTGTCTCAGCGCAGTAAATTTGTTGAACCACTTAATTGTTAATAAGTCTATAACTTCATGGTGTCTACAATAACATGATGTCCTCTTGCGAGGAAGCATTGACTTCGCATCTTCCCAAGGTTCCTTGAGTAGGCGGGGAGAAGGATGTACTATCTGACCCTAGGAAATAAGGAGCACCGAATTGCGCGCTTGGCGTTGGGGTTTACATACCTTGGAGGATGGATTTCCACACAACTCCAACACATATAGGAGTAGGAAGAGATCCAAGGACCAGCAAGACGCTCGGTTGGAACATGTGATTATTGAAAAATTTCAAGAACAAATAACAAACTTGCGAACCAAGTAAATCAACTCATGCGGCGCAAGCACGCACATTAATTTGGGAGCAAGTTCTCCTCGACATCGGATGGCGTCGCGTCCACACATAATTCGGACATGACGGCGTGCAATTACCGATCGGCGACATCAAGGTAATGTACATCCTGGAATGCTCCAAAGATAGACCTATAGGGCGCCTTAGCTAATTATGTACCATTTTGTAGGCCGACGCCTGCAAGCTCAAGTGAGGATGGTTGGGTCGATTCCTATTGAGGTGGGCGGGTGTGGTGTATCCATACCGGGAAGAGGCGATGCGACACGGTGCCCGGTGGCGCGAGGTTACGCCGAGTGCGGTGAACATGGTACATGATAATTTCATGTCCATCCACTAGAATTCCCGAGCGAAGAAATCAAAATACTGGGGATGCCACACACACTTTTATCCAGTGGCCCAAGAAGGACATCGCTGGACCCTTGATGTGCGATATCGGCAGGACCTGCCTCTCCAATAGGACCCTCGATGAGTCCGTCTCAACCAAAGCTTCAGAAGGCCGCCACATCGCTTCCCGTCGAGAAGACGGCGAAGGGACAAGAAAAGCGTGTCACCATATCGGTCCCTGAGGCGTCTCATGGGAAGACGTCCTTCAGCCGCCTCGTTAAGGAGAAATGGAAATCGAAGAACATTAAGGCACCTCCCAAACCCGTGAAATACTCCCTCGGAAGTCCGTTGGTCTCCGGCGCAGAAATAAAGAGCTCGGGAGTAACTTGTCAAGCTTTGCATGATTGGTACTTACGCAAGACCCGATAGGAGGGGGGCCATACTGGAATCATCATCAGATACGGGAGGGAGCATTTTCTCCACGAGCCTGGCCACTTCGTCGTGGGCTTCGAAGACTTATTTGTCCTATACAACCTAACTGCCCTCGACGCCTCACTTCTACTATGCTGGACACTGTAAGTGTGTATAATCAATTTCTACACTCAAGTGATACTGATAAATATCATAACTCATTGCTTATGTACATATACATTATGAAATGTGCCCGTCGAATCAAAGAACCGGTGGGTTTCCTCGACCCACACGTGGTCTCTAAGCAAACAATAACCCAAGACGTATCCTACGTCGAGAATTACATAAAAATGAGATTGCTTGCTCTGGACGACAAGGACTACATAATGGTGCTCTACAACCAGAAGTAAGTGCTTCAATATTTGCTATACAAATTTTATTTCAATATAGGTTTATGACTATAGTGACATACATGAGTAGGTTCCACTAGATTCATCTGATTCTTGTGCCAAAGAGGAACATGGTATTGTACCTTGATTCTCTACTCAACAAAAATCACGACTTCAACCTTCTTTAAGGAATACTTGATAGGTATGTTAATTTCCTCCGCACATAACTCTATTATAGTCTTCCTTCGTTTGAAATGGACGAGGATAACTTTTTTGAATCATGTAGGGCGTTCATCGGCTATGTTGCCGAGGAGGTTTACACAAGGAGCAGTGCCACAGCGACTCACGAGGATGTGATTTCGATCTGCGCTACAACACAATAATCAGATATCATACTCCGTAATATTGCGTCTCGGTATTGTACATATATATGTAATTCTATTTTTGCGTGCCTTGCCAAAAGCGAGATCACCTATCGCATTCTCGTATGCCATCATATGCGACTATTGATTGATTCTAGGGCGCACAATCCCGGGTTTGTCAATCTCGTAATAATTATTTCCTAATTATAAATTTAAATATATATGCTTACACTTTACTCACGCTAGCGGCGGGGCTTGAACATAGAGTTAAATGCACTCGAGATGGACGAGTCACGCTGCGTTCGAGGAGCTCTGCGGCTTCATCAAAGCGGACATAGTTAATACCACGGAGAGTTTCACGCCGTCAACAGATGAGCGACCTCGAAATAATTGATTCAATATTGTAATTCACTTTGGTAGTTGTAATTCAATTTGTAATTCTAGCGACAATACTTGAAACATTCTTTTGTAATTGATTTTGAGTTAAATGCTCACTTTGAGTTGTCAACAATTATTTGTGATATGTTTACGCTTGTTAGTTTTCGGAGGGCATGGCTAGCAATTCACGAGGCTAGCTGAAAATCGACAAAAATTAGTTAGGTCGAAAGACTTATCACATACGGTTTTGACAAAAACCGTCGTGAAGAAGCGAATATCACGAGCGGTTCTTGGTTGGAACAAATGCAGCGATTATAATATCACAGACGGTTTGTTAATACAACCGTCGGTGATATCTGATTTATCACGAGCGATTGTATTAACAAAGCGTGCGTGATACTACGAAATCATAAGCTGTTCTAACCAGAGCAAATGCGTGATACTAAGATATCAGCGGTTCTTAGTTGGAACCGTCTGCGATATCTGCCTTTCACAGACGGTTTTTTGTTAAAAATCTTCTGTAATAACCGCCTGTTATCACATACATAAAATTTCAGACGGTTCAAAAACCGTCTGTAATGACTGTTACGAACCGTCTGTGATGAGCTTTTCTGTAGTAGTGCATGCTTGTACTACCGAGCCTCTTGATGCATAAGGCTAGTTTTCGATGACTTAATTAGTTAAGCCCATCACATATCATCACATATGGTTGTACGCTTACATTTAGGTCAGATATACCGATGTTCAGTCCTTAATTAACCCGGGCAAAGATCTCCCCAATCTACTTGTGAAATACACCTCTCACACTCCTCAGATTATAATATAACTCGCCCATGTCACAAACTAAGTTTTTTATTTTTATTCAAAATATCAGAGGTAAACCGCTCTGGACCATCATTTCAAAATCTCCCAAACTTATTTTCACAATGTCATCAATTTTTCCAATTTTAGTAAAGACTAAAGTGAGGCTAAGCATTTATGCGATATTCGCATTCGAAAAACCCAATCTGACATCATTAGTTGTCTAAACCATACCCTAATGACTACAACAATAAGGATATTAATATTTCAAGGAGGATCATTCATCGAATAGGACTATAACTACCGTTATCCCCAAGTATAGTAATTTTAGGCAAACATATACGCATGTATAATAGATTTTGCAAAAAGAAGTACAATAACTAAAATAGTTGGATCAGCATCGTCAAAGGGGGTGCTTGCCTTGCTCTGGTTTCTCTGAATAAGGGGATGGATGATCCTTGAAAATTTCTGAATAAGGTCGGGAGCATCGACGCCATCATTGATGGTGATGCCAGTGAGTTGGTTGTTTGTCGTTGTTATAGGGTTTTTGTTGCAACACTAGGTGTATTTGTTAGTGTTGCAATAACAAATGATTGAAAATGAGTTTTTTGGAATTTTTTGAATTTTGCAATTAATTGTCTACTGGGTGTTGCATAAATGAAATCAAAATATTTCATAAGTTAGCCTCAAATGTTGGGCCTCTTGAGACGTCGGATACCTGAAATTTGTTGCAGGGGTTCTAATAATTTGTTGCATGTGTGCCCTCAAAATGTTGCATATGTGTTTTCATGGCTGTTAAATTGTTTTGTTGTTGCAGCCACATGCACAACATTTTTTTTAAGACTGAACCATTTTTGTTGCGGCTGTTCAGTTGTTTTGTTGTGCACTTTATCCTGAGCTGTTGCAGCAACGTACAATGCTAGCGCTCAGATCGTACATCCCAGCGCTAGTTGCGTCCTATATACAAGTAGTGGCCTGCCGAAAGACCCTGCACCCAACCATACGTCTTATTTGTGAATTTATAGTTTTTGAAAAATGAGAGAGATGAGAGCGACAAGTGGGATATATGCAGCAGAATTTGATAACCACGAGTAGGATGCAGGTCCACAATTTCGTCAAATTTTTGAAAATTCTGCTCCTTTCGTTATCCTCCGAAATAAACATGTCTCATTTAAAAAATGGCAACATTTGAATTAGGACAAATTACGTCCAACATTTGGTCAAATTATGTTCAAATTTCAAACACCTGTTTGAATATTTCACTGAAATTATAACCAAAATTTCAACGAAAAAAGGAAAGAGTTTTTCCTGGTAGGATGTTGCTTGGGGTACCCATTGTGCGGCAACCGCCAAACAGATGACCAGCTCTAAAAGGACTAGGAAATCAATGAGAAACCCTCCACTAACCATATAGTTTGCTAAGGTGGTGACGGTGTGATGGCACATTGGCGGAGTGGTGACAACAAGGACCCCGTAAGGCTTCTCTTTCACTAACCTTACATCCAATGAGGGTTTTGAGTGATAGTCGGTGGTGGGGCGGCATTGTTTCCGCCAAGCATAACCCGCAAGGTGGAGGCGATTGGCCTATGGCTAGAAGGGTAGCAGCAAGGTGGAATGGTGCTGGCAGGGCGACAATGGAGATAATCATTGTGCAGGTTATCGATGGGCGCAGTACAGGTGTTGGAATACCGGTAGGCTACACTAGCATACAATAAAAAAAATTATTGCGTAAACCATAAAGTCATACGAGTAAGAAATCATAAATCGTTACTACTAGACACATAGTGTAGCAGAGAAGAGTTGGAGTAACCTTATCCAACGTTGCGCGCGTTGATGTAGTGGAAGTAGTCGATCATCCAACGTCTTTGGTCATCGATCGTCTCCTTCAGCAGCCCCTCGCTGTCCTTATGTACATCATGATCACCCCCAGTCAACACAGCAGCGATCGTAGCAGCACCTCTACATCATCCACAAGTCCAGGGGTCGAACACCATGCACAGGTGTGCTAGCACCCGATCGCCTTTGCCACGACCAACCGGGAGGAAGCGACTAGGGTTTTAGTGGGTGGTGCAACCTCATCCCAAAGGCCCCCACCTCCCATTATAAAGAGCCCCTAACGGATCCTATGTTAGAAACTCATTAGGACTCTTAACCACACATGGATTATGATCTGATATAAACCTCCAATAGATCCAATCCGAACTATTTTGTGCCAACTCATTGAGTGTGTTCATGCATCATTGACCATGACTCGAAAACTCATTTCCGATCCACAAGTCGGAAGCAATTCTTAGCACGACTCTAACATCCCAAATTTTGGTCTTTTCAAAAAAAATATTTCAAAATAATTAATTCAAAGATATGGATTTTAAATTAGAGTTTTTGCTAAATCAATCCAAATTATGAATCCCAATTCAACGTCAAATCCAATTTGCAATTCTTAATTCAAATCTTTGTTCCAAAATCAATACCTTTTGCAGCCAATTCTGAATTCAAATTTTTATTTTGAATTCATCTCAAATTGAAATCTTAGCCGAAATTTTAATTTCAAATTTGAATTTGAATTTCCTCTGAAATGTAAATCTCATAATTGCATTTCAATTTTTATTTCTTGGCCGAAAATCTTTTCCTTCTTTCTTTTTCTTTCTCTTTCTTTTCTTACTTTCTTCTTTCTCCTATCCACTATTCGGTTGCTCTCTGTCCCGAGCCATGCGCATGCAGAATACTACTGCATGTGAGCACCTTGGCACCACCACCCTTGGCTGACCATGCCCTTACCACCTCTTGCATATCTGTCCCTGCGCTTGCACCCTACCCACGCCATTCTTTGTTCCTGGCAGGAGCAGTGAGTGCTTTGGCAGCGCCAGACCAGCTTCGGCTCATTGCGCCCATGCGCTTTGCATTCCCGCACTCCCCAAAGGCATTTCTTCCACATTAACCGCGTCATCAAGTCCCCACCTTCAACGTGCCATGAATTCTCTGTTTCCAATGTCATTTATTGTGTCGTTTCATGCGTTTTCAAAATCGGGCATTGACGTTGCCGGCATTCCCGCTCGTGTTCCTGTTGATTCGATTCATGCCCGATCCTATAAATGGAAACATCACCTTCACAATCACCTTTTTACCCTTCCCTCAAGTATCACTGCCAATCAATCTCTAACGACTTCGAATTTTGCGTTTTCCCAAATGTCGTTCATCTCACCCAAATCGTGTCCCTATCAATCTGGTAATTTTCTTGATGTCTCCACCACGTCACCTCGTGTTCTCGGGTATCTTGCACCCTCATGCGAAATTAATTTGATTTTCGTGTAGCCATTTGACGGGAATTGAGTTTTTCCCAAAACCAGTCTATATCGCCTTCCATCATCGATTCGTCATTTCTGGTGAGCCAAAAACCCAATTCCTTGCTACTGCACATTCACCATCGTCTACTCTACATATTCCATACCTTCTCTTGTCCAATGCATCGCCGAGGGGGTCCACCACCGAAGCACCCCTTGTTCCAATGCATATCGTCGTTGCTAGCTTTGTTAGGGCATCCTCTGTGGTGGCCGCACCTCACGCGTTCCTTGGGCTGAGGCCATGCCCATGCTCACCTTATTTCTCCGTGTTCCTCGCCAGAGCTTCGTCACCCTCACCAACTCATGCACCGCCTCCCATGGCCTCCCCGACCCCATTGGAATCCATTTTGGGGGTTCTCGGCCACCGCCGTCCCTCACCTTGCCGGCGCCACCATCCTCCCGTGCGCCCCTATGTCCTCTGCTCTCTGCTCGTTTCTGTGTGGTGTGCTATGTTGTTGCTTTGCTTCTATGACATGCGGGTCCCATGTGACATACTTACATTCTTTTCTTTCTATTCTTCTTTCTCTCTTTCCTTCACTAGCTAGTGGACCCTTGAAGTCATTCACACTTATGCTTTTGCTCTACTCTGAGAACAGTGGAGTTACAGAATACTGAATTTCAACATTTTCTATCATTTCTTGTGAGAATCGAATTTTCGGATGTTCGTTCTCTTTCATACGAACTCCAAATCTGTCGATTCTTTCTCCTAAATTCATATAAATTCATTATCTATCTTTCAGTATTTTATTTTATAATTTTTATAATTTATTTGCTTTCTTTTATTTATTTTTGTTCAATTTGCGCGTGTAGAGTCTGACGTCGCCAAGACCATTTTGGGTCAACAAAAAGCGTTAACCTCCAACATCCACAAAGGCGAGTCTACTTTGACCATATTGTACCTATATTTTTCAAAGTATGTTTTCAGTTTTTAAAGTATTATGCATTGCTATTTCACATAAAATGATGAGTTCAAATTGTTGGTTGTTAGTTAAACCTAAATTGTTAATGTCTTCCTTGATAATTGTTACTCTATTCCTCTCTAACCGTAGCATAGTGATTCTGCAATTTTGATTACAACATTGCGAGAATAGTTAAACACGGTAGAATTGCTTAGACATGCTTTGCGGTCTTGATCAACCTTTGGGGGGAAAACCATTATTACCTGTTATGCTTTAGCTTGAAAAATGTATGGCATTAGGTAATATCAGTATTTGAAAAATAAAATAAAATGGTAGAAAATTATTTTAGACTAGGGCGAGTGGTATGAGTTTTGTTTGTGTCGCCCTGGTTGATTAAGGATCGACGCTTGTGACTATCCAAACTAAGCAATACCGTATAACCACATATCCCAAATGGGAAAGACCTGACCAACTAATTTACCGAGTCCAAGCATTAAGCTCGCAGGTTGTAGTTGGTAGGTAATCTCTTGATTATGGTAACCGTACTTCCATATCTTGGGTCGTGCGGTAAGGAACTTCCATGTCTGTCGGGGCTTGCACCGTATGTTGGTAACAGAACTCCACGTTCGGGTAGGTTATCCCTCACAACGGTGAGCTTCGGGTCGATGGTAATTGACGTCCATGACTTGGGGTGAAGCTCATCGGGCGAGTTGATGTAAGGATAAGGTATTGTAAATGCTTTCTGATAATCTCTTAGTTGCACACCTTTGGAAAGTGTATAAAGCGGATATTATAAGTTGACTATCTCGTGTGGGTCAAGCTGTACAATCTCTGCAAAGTGTAAAGCTATTTGAATAACCGTGCCCATGGTCAAGGGCGGGCAAAGTGTGTTTTCACATAGCAGATTTTGGTTTTGATTTCAAAAGAGTGAATTTTGGGAACTCGAGAGTAGTGGGACTCTTGGGTAGATATTCTGGCAGCTAGAACCAGTTGGGTAGCCAGAGCCCTATCCTGTGAACCTTGGTAGTTAAAGCCTCTATACTAGTGTTTGGTAGCTAGAACCTGCAGTAGACTATCTATTTAATTTAATTATTGAAATTATATTTGTCAAATGTGCTTTATGTAAAATGTTTGAAATACAAAACATTGCTTTGTACAAAAGAACCATATAAACCTCATTTGTTAAGCTATGCATATGAATTTTTCCTAAGACTCGCGTAGTACTTTATGTACTCATGTTCTACACTCAAATTAAATCTTAGAAGCCTTCAATGATGCCGAGGGTGACTACGATTACTTCGCATATAGTTTTGATGAAGGATAGACGGAGTACTAGGTTGAGCTCCCCAGTCGAATCCTAGTGGGCAATTTGGTGGGCCACCACTCAGAGTTTATCATTTGTTGTTTCCATTCTGTTGTAAGACTCAAGGTCTTATGACCTCTTTTGTAATAAGTGGTCATAAGGCCGGTACCCAGTTGTTTATTAATGTTATTTTGTGATTCGAATTTATTATCAATGATGTTTCTACTCGTGTACTAACTACGATTATGGGACTAGTGCAAAAATAAGCAGAGGTTGATTCAAAAATTCGGTCCGGTAAGGTCATAACGACTCCTGAATACACATAAAGATCATATCGGATGAACCTTTATAAAAGCTCATATGTTGATCCCTTTGCCTCACGATATAAGATCGAACTTAAGGCGAGATGCATGCCATCCTATGATAGCTCGATCCTTCACTCGATCTTGTAGTGGATTACTTAGTTGTAGTTGACTCATCAATCATATTCTTCATGGCACACACTTTCTTAATCCATGACATCAAAGGGCCCAAAGATATCTCCCAGTTAAAGAGGAGGAAATTCTATCTTGATCACTCATATTCTTCCATAAGTTTCATAGTAAAACGAAAGCTACCTTTATGACTACCCATTTACAGAGTAGCATTTGACAACTCTAAGTAAACTATTACACATGTAGAAAACCGTCAATACTGGATTTCTGAATCCGAACCCTCTGTGTATTTCTACAACAGTCCTAGATCAAACTAATGCACAAAGTGGATATAACAATGATAACAAGTCCGAACCATGATTCATAACATAAAAATAAGTAACAGAGTAACGGTCATATGACTACTTATTATACAATAATGGTCACCTGACCTCAAGTTTTAACAGTAGTGGAAACAGAAATAAGATAAACTCCGAAATAAGACAATCGACTTAGGAGTGCATCCTATTGCTCTCGATGACCTTCGTCAAAATCACATGCGTAGAAGTTTTAATCCTTCTCTTCGTAGACTTTATCACACATAATGATATAAGATCAAAGATGTTTAAAATGGCATCATAAACATAAATAGAGAGTTTCACGAATAAGTTACATACTTGTCAATCAATATAATGCTATTTCATTTGAGGGACGGAAATAACATATTATTTAAAAATTCATAAATATAAAACGATTCAATAATCTCTATCCCTGTGATTTACTCTGGAACATACCACTAACAAGGGGTACGAGGGAGTCTAGTGCATAGTGACGATACTGGTAGAAGGGATCATAGGGCGGGGTGAGGGAGATACGGGCGGTAGCAATGGATCGGAGAACCTATTTGTCAGGGAGGATCTAGCCTTGGTTGGATTGGATTATTAGATGTACACGTCCAAATTTTGGAAATCCACACAACCAGTACTCTCTAGTCGTGGTGGTGGCGAGGATCCTGATGTAAGTTTGAAATTGCAAATATTTAGTAATTATAGTACAAATGAGTTTAAAATTGTAAAAATATATAGAAATTAACAAATAATGACATCACCGCTGGGTACCTTCTCCTTCGCCCAAAGTGCCACCGTTGCCTCCTGCCCCATGCATCCCTGATTATTGAGATTTAAGTTTAATATTCCCGATGTAAGCATATGATTTTCTCCGCATGACTGTAACATGTAATATTTATATATCCACTTTGTCCAAAGGATTGACATCAAATCATCAACGATCTCACTCAAATTCGAACAAGAAATAATTTCAATAAATTTTAATTTTGGATACCTGACTGAATCGACCAAATTGAACTAATGCAAACCGTGCTATTTCACTAATCGATCAAATTCATCATCTTATTTTTCGGGTCATCATGGAGTACACTTATAGCTCACGCATGCTGACCGCGCTCATCGGTCGACTGTTCATGCAAAAGGTGAAAAGTCTGAATCATGCATGATCAGAGGTGACCGAGAAAACTGCGTGCTTTTGGCATGTACTGCACACTTCAAGCACAACTTGGCATCTTAATTTCGTGTAACAAAAACGCTACAGTAATTAATATAAATCTTGATTTTCGATTAATTCCATAAAGATCTCTTTTCACTCACGGAAACACGTGATTTGCGAGTGCAAAACTCTTTGCCGAGTGCCAAATTGCGGGCACTCGGCAAAAGGTCTTTGCGAGTGCGCGCTCGACAAAATATGGCACTTTCGGCAAAGAGGCCTTTGCGAGTGCGGCACTCGGCAAATACCGGCCTTTCGGCAAAGGCGGTCTTTGCCAAGTGCGAACACTCGGCAAAGGTAGGCACTCGGCAAAGATTGTTAGGGACATAGCGGCATCGGCGCCGTCCTCTTTGCCGAAGTGCCCCGTCAACTTTTCGGCAAAGAATTTATTTTGCGAGTGCCAACCCTAAACACTCGGCAAACTAATTTTTTTTTTTGGTTTTTGCCACCAATTTTTTTGAAGCTTTAGTACACTACCACAAACATCATGTTTAAATTTGGGATATTTTCATTGCCTTTTGGCATATTTCTATAGTTTATTTTGTTTTGTTGAATTTTCCGGAAAATGTAAGTTTGAGCTGCGGTGCATCGAATAATGGATTACATTCGTTCAAAAATGTTATCCTTGTTTCTTAGTGTAAATTTAGGCTAAATCCGAGGCTGTCTCGAAATTTCGATCAACGTGCTCACGGGAACGCCGCCAACTTGCGTGGGAGTGGTTTTTAATTGTATAAAATGCGAGCAATTCGAAAATCATGAAACTTGTCGAGTTGTCGCCGTATCGTATCGTATGCCGTGGAAAAAATTTGAAAAAGTTTTGAGCCTTATTTGTCATGTACGATGCTCACAAACCATGAGATCTCACATGTGATCACACGTATCCACGGGAGATCTCACGGTTTGTGAGCATCGTCGTGTTTCGGCGTGGTGTGTTCTGGAAGTTCCCATGCCCAATATGCAAGGCAATTTGTGAGGTTCACTTGGTGAAGAGGGTGGCAAGTTTTCTTCGTTTGACCAACATCGTCAATTCCTCCTATTGACCATCCATTGAGACGAGGCGTCAAGAACTTGGGAAAGGGGTTCAAGTCACCGACCACGCACCTCGGATGATGGCCGGTGCGAGGGTCCGTCTTTGAGATAGAGGCTCTCAAACATGATAAAGAGAAAGGTGGTTTTATTGGATATGGTGAGGAACACGGTGGACTCATAAATCGGGCTTGACTAGGCTCCCTATTTCAATGACCTTCTTCTTCCACACAACATTGATGTAATGCACACGAGAAAGAATATCGCCGGCGCTTTTTGCAACACTCATGGACATTCTGATAAGTCAAAGGACAACGTTAAGGCTAGATTGGACACAGCAGCGATGTGCGATAGGCCAAAGCAAGTGATGAAGCCTCCGCGCGGCAAGAAATGGAGAAGGACTCGGTCGATTTCGTCTTGAAAAGGGACCAAAGGAAGGAAATGCTGCGGTGGATCCAGACGTTAATGTTCCACGATGGGCATGCGGCGAATTTGAGTAGGGAGTGAACTTGTCCACTATGCGAGTCTTAGGGATGAAGAGTCATGACTACCACATATGGATTGGCGGCTCCTTCTGCGATGACCGGGGATCGTCCACGAGCATGTGTGGCGCGTCTTTGGCGAGTTGAGCTATTTCTTCCGCCGACTTTGTGCCAAGGAGTTATCTCGGGGCGTGATTGATGACTTGGAGAAAGTGGCACTGTGTTGCTCGCAAGTTGGAGAAGATCTTCCCACCGGCTTCTTCTGGCGATCGACATCGATTTTGCACCTACAAATGCGAGGCACGAATGGGGGGCCGTGCGAGCCGTTGGTGCTATACAATTGAGAGATGTCTAAAGATTCTTGAAAAAGTGTAGAAATAAAGCCAAAATTGAGGCTTACGTGGCGAGGCATTCATTACGGAGGAGGTGTCAAACTTCACAGCGACATACTATAAGGATGGCCTTCCCGGCGTGCACAATCGTCCCCCTCGTTACAAGCGGACGAGTTCATCGAACCTCGGCCTTTTCAAAGGGCAACTCGGAAGGCAAGCACATCGGGCACCAAGACCTTGCGGCATGATGAGTGGCGCACTATCATCTTGTATGTGTTGTTGAACCTTGCGAAGTGAAGCCTTATGTGCGATAAGTTCTCAATGAGCTTGTTACATACGCCCTTGTCACTATCCTCCATCTATCCAACCCCTTATCTCTTGTTTTTTGAGAGAATTTACGAATAAATACGAGGAGAGGAATAGGGCTCCTTCCCTCAAGAAGAAGATAGTCTTCTCAAAGATGGTGTGCCCGATTTCATATCACAGTTCGTCTGAAGATGCAGTCAATTTACCTCGTTCAATCTTTGACATTCCACTTTGCTCCTCTGGCGAGTAATGTAACGATCTATCCGGCCTCACCTTGCGGGCGCAAGGATGCGGAAATGGATCTTTGAGTTGAAAGGGCTGCCAAAGCTTCGCCTACAAGGTCAAGTCATTCACCGTTTATGATGTGAATGGCTATCGCTCACACAAGAAACTACGGCAGTCGGCCCAATCGGAAAACCACGAATACCGGAGTTAAATGCGCGGCACCGATGTAGCGACTACTACGGCATAGTAGAAGAAATATCTGAGCTCAATTTTGAGTGTCGCAAAGCTCCTAATCGATCGTATTCAAATGCCATTGGTTCGATCCTAATGTCACGAGAGCAGCCCACGAGATTGGACAAGTCGAAATTGACGAGATTACATCTATCAAGGAGAGGATGTCTATATTGTGGCTCAACAGGCCACGCAAGTTTATTATCTCCCATGGGCGTGCCAAAAGACCCCAATCTTATCGGTTGGTACCTTGTGCGATTGGTATCGCGCGCGGTAAAGCTACTGTCCCAAGCGATGAGGATTACAACTTTGACCCAAACACACGGGAGTTTTATCAACGAGGGGCTAGAAGGAGGTTTGACATAGACATGTTTTTTTGATGGGCATGGAAGTAGACAATGACATTGATCGGGGCGGTGGAGATGAGGGCAGCGGAGAAGAGGTGCAAAATGCTAAGGACTTACAAATGCTTGGCGATTACGGTTAAGCGATGACAATGATGACAACGATGGAGATGAGCCCGATTTACTCGACAATATTGATAGTGATGGCGACACCTATGATCCGGTACATTGCCGATCGTGAAGAATATTTCTAATTCATGTAATACTACATTATTATTATTATTATTATTGCAATTATGTTTCGTTCATTTTGCATCTCTTTATAAGTACTTGTAATTTAAGCATGCTAATTGGTTTAATCTTTGAAATTGCAGGCACTCAACAAAATGCTGGGCGGAAGGCGAGCCGTCGAGAGTCAACTCCCTCTACATGAGGCGCTCACCACCGCGGCGGGGCGACCCCTTCTTTGGGCCGCCAAGCGAGGAGGGCGAGGCGGCGCCCTGCGGCCGTCAGGGGCGAGTGCGGCCATTGCCACCCGTCGGTGGGCGAGGGCGACCGGCGGTGGGCACGCACATAGGAGGGTGGCACTTCCTCGACTCGTCGGACCACGGGAGGCGGCGATATCGGCAATGATGGGTTCCACTTGCCGCGCCTCTGGCTCTACCTCGTCGAGTCTACTTGCGGGCCCTCGCGCTCCGTGCGGCCGATCCACTTCACGGCGCCCGGTGATTCGACCAATGGCGACAAGTAAGTATTATTTCACTACTATTTCATATGACATGTTGAAAATCGAGGCGGAGACTAACAATTCTTCTTAATGACTCTTGCGACAAGCGGGAAGTTGTGTCAGGAGCAGCGGCACATCAATGCCACCACAGGCCTTCGATTGGCGGCACCACCGGCATGGTCACCTACGCCTCGGTGACCGCGCCACGGGCGTGGGACCACTTCTACGCCGTAGGGACGGCGAGTTCGGCACCGTTGCGCGCGGATCAAGGCGAGTTACGGTGAGTCTTCATCGCACTAAATTGGTCAATACTACGCATTCATTGGTCATTCTTGAAATAATGAAGCGATACATGATGTCGTATGCGAGGACTTCTTGAGTCGCGACGAAGGGTTTGAGGACCGGCGGCGCGAGTTCGGAGACAAGGTCAGAGGTCCGACTCTCGGACTGTACCACGAGAGCGGCTCTAGTGCATCATCAACTCTGGCGCCGGCGTCCTTGGTCGGTGGTGAGGAAGGCGATGCGGGACCGGGGCGCTCACCAGGAAGCGGTACCTCTCGGTAAGTCTGAAACATTATCTGACTCCTTCAATGAAGAATAGGTATGCTTCATTTCATCTTGACATATCAATAACTTGATGGTATGCGGCAATGTCTGATTAGTGCGCCGAGCACCGCCTCTCTTTGGGAGGCCATTGTGGGCAGTGGCTCTCGGAGGAGTGGGCGGAGAAGCACAACATCCGTCGGGGCTGCCGCTGCGAGATGGGTGGGCGCCACACCACCAAGGCAAGAGCCGGAGCCTCGTGCGCCCGAGACATGGGTAATCTTCTTTGTGTTTTCATCTTTATTTATTTATTCTAACGCTCAATTCTCATTACTTGTAATCATCTTTGTGTTTTCCTCGCGGTCCCAGGCGCACCAAGGCGGGAATGCAACGAGTTCATGGCGTGCATACGGCACACAAGGGCAAGCGGCGGCCGAAGTCACCTACAACCCGGCGGACGGGCCGGCGTACACCTGCTGGCGTCCACGGCAAGCTTAGCGAGTACACCTCGGCGGCCGCGGCGCCATGGGGAGGACTTGATCCGGCCACCCGGCCCTGGACCACAGACCTCGATGAGTTGGGAGGAGGGAAGCCGCGGCCGTCTTGGATGGCGGACAGCCACGATCGACTCGCCTCTGTTCCCACCCTCGCGAGATTCGAGCAAGAGCACGAGCTCCTCCCTCCCCATCGCTCTCGGCGTGAGCTCACAATGGCGGATGGCGGAACTCGAGTTAATCTTGTTTTATTCATCGTTCATTGCTTTTACACATCTACCTTGCCTTTGCATTGTTTAAACATTGCGGGTGGAATGTTGCGAGCCGACTTGCGGAGGTTGGAGGCCAATGACGGCCCAGGCGAGCCCACCGGTGGAGATGGAGGTATACAAGCCCGGAGGCGGCGAGGCGAGAGGTGCAAGACATGTTCACTTCATGGCGAGCCTTGATCCTTGCAGTGTGGTCGTGCCCGATCATTGCTCGCTCGGTTGTGGCTCCTCCTCCTCCTGTAGGGACTCGGTGAGTATATATGGTTGTTTATTCCTTTAGCTTGTGCGGCCCTCCTGTAGATACTCATGAATTCGCTTCTCTTTTGTGCGACCACGATCGGCGAGTTCGAACCCGACTCCTCGAGGTGGCCCTTCTCCTGAGCGAGGTTGCCAGCCGGCCCTCCTCAAGTGGCGATTCACACTCGGGTGGGGAGGTGGTAGTAGGTTCCGTTTATTTATTTCTTTTCATGTTGTATGGACTTGTGTTAGACTTAGCCTTATGTTGGACTACTACTAGAGACATATATATATTGTGATGGATATTGTCATGGATGATGCGAATGTATGTGATGGATTATGGACAATGGATTTGTATGTGATGTATTATGGATGGTGGATGTGTATGTGATGGGTTATGGATGTGTATGTGATGAAATATGGATGTGTATGTCATATATCTGTCTTTGTGTGTTGATATATATATGTGATTTCTTTGTTTGTGTTGATGGAAAGCAAAAACCAAAAAAATAGCATTTTCCCTCTTTGCGAGTGCCACACTCGGCAAGAGAACTTTCCAGTCTTAGTGACCATGGCACTCGGCAAAGCTGAAGCGAAACCAATTTCGGCTTTGCAGAGTGCAAGAGTATGGCACTCGGCAAAGCTGAAATCGAAACAATTTCCCGGCTTTGCGAGTGCCATAGCCATGGCACTCGGCACAATTTTTAAAAAAGCGAAAAAAGTACTTTGCGAGTGCAAGAGTATGGCACTCGGCAAAGAATTTTCATAAAAAGAAAAATTCTTTGCGAGTGCGGTGAGGTGGCACTCGGCAAAGAGCCGTCGAGTTGACGTCGGATTTTTTTTGCGAGTCTTGGCGTGACACTCGGCAAAGGCTTTACAGTGCCGATATGTGGCACTCGGCAAAACTGCTTGCCGACGGGTTCTTTGCCGACTGCTTTTTGCCGAGTGCGGCACTCGGCAAAGTCTTTGCCGAGTGCAATAGGGGCTTTGCCGAGTGCCCATCTGCGGCGGTAGTGTTTAATATCCATACACCGTAAATGCACCATGCAAAACGCAAACTCGGAGAGATCAACCGATGCATGCAGAGTGACAAAGCTGCTACGCCATCGCTGTTGTAATGCAGAAGAAAGCAACAGAATTCCCGATGCCATCTTTGGCATATACTGTATTGCAACTAGACGACCGGCCGGATCGACAGGCCTGAAGAACTTCTGAAAGATGTCGACGTCTCGACGTCGATGACTCGGTGACGGCAGCAAATATATTCAAGAACTCATCCTTCGTCCTATGTTAATCTTCTGTGCCGGCAGATTTAGTGGTCAGCCACTGCCTCAGCTGGTCGACTAGATTTATACGATTTTTTTTCTACATATTTGAAATGCTTTGCGGACTAAAAATCCGCCATGACCGCCTGTCCAGCCGGTCGTACCTCCACCCCCTGCTGGCCGGCCGGCCCGCATGTCGGCGCCGGCCACCCGACCGCGGCGCCACCCTCCCTCCTCCTTGGGTGCGTCGTACTTGCACACCCGCCAGGTCAATCTGCGCGCCACCTTCCTCCTCCCCGGGCGCGTTGTACGAGTATCGGCCGTGAAAATGGCCATGTGTATAGCAATGTACATGCATATTAAAATCTTAACTGATCTAGTGGTATTTTATCGGAAAGTTTTAGCGTCTAGTTCAAATAATGAAAATCCCAGAACCTCCTGAGAAATTACTCCTAGTTTAAACAGGGCCTTAGTCTTAATTAATTATCTACCTGTTAGAAGATGATATATAATGTACCCAAAGCATTTCACAAGACGAACGTAGGGTAGGTTATGCTGATGCACACTCGAGTCCTAACCAAAATGACACAGCGTGCCGCATATTACCATGTTACTTACAGTTCTCCACTGTTAGAGCTTGTTTGGTTACTGTTAGAGCTTGTTTGGTTTGTAGCTAAATTTTATCATACTTGACACATTTTAAGTTAGACAAGTTTAATCGAATTAGGCATCTATTTAGTTTGTAGTCACACCTGTAACAAGATTCTTTTTTCTACCAATTAGGTATCATGTATCAATGACTCAAAAAAAAGTGTGGTAAGATCCCCTTCTGCTAGCTAAAGTGTGGCTTTAATTTTAAAAACCCAACCTTACGCAAATTTTTCAAAAAAAATTATGGCAAACTTTGACAACTTTAGTATACGAAACAAACAGGCTTAAATCTTTATAAACCAGCCTATGCACGAGTAGGAACCTCTTATAGAAATTCGAAAGTTCACAAACCTAAACGTGTAGGTCATACATATAGGTTTGTGCACCTAACATGGAACATACTAATTTATATATATATATATATATATGAAAATAGTATGATATTCTTAGGAGTACGTACTCCTACTTCTTATATAGCACTTAAATCCTATGATGATATCTTTTATCTCTTTGACCATACTCCAATAATAATTATAAAATACTCCAGAGTTCCATAAAAAATTTCATCAAAGTCCACTTTTTATAGAAAACTTTATGTATATACTTCTTTTATATATGAAAAATGGTATATAGAAAAAAAAACAAAGGGCTCCAATGAAAGTTTTTCAATCAAGTCGTATTGGAGTATCTTATAATTGGTATTTAAGTATACTAAAAGTGATAAAGAAGTATAATATATACGTTTAAGTCATGGTATATTAGATGTGGGAGTACATACTCCCAGGAGTACATAACCGGCATCATATATATATATATATATATGTGTGTGTGTGTGTGTGTGTGTGTGTGTGTGTATGTGTGTGATATCCCGAAACGCTTTAGAGAGAGAATGAAAAGAATTAATGGGGTTTTATGTTTTATGAAAAAGTAACAAAACTTGGGCCATGGGCTTACGGCCCGGCACCAAGGCCCAAGGTGGGTCGGCGCCATAAGATGGCCGGGGGTGGGGCATCTGACCTAGACGTCACCCTTCCCTCTTGCGCACCCCCTTCCTGCGCCTCTCTTCCCTGTGCCGCCTCTCCCCTGGCAGCCCCTCCCTACGCCACCCCCTCCTCCTAGGGGCAGCGCCCTTGCCTGCTACCTCCCCGGCGAAGCCCTCCCCTACGGTTCTCTTGGTAGTGGTGGTTTGTTGGGTGCTAACGAGGAAGATCAAAGGGAAGAAGAAGGGAAGAGGAGCAATCAAGGGTTTCGTGATCGACATTGTGATATTCAAGGATAATCCCTAATAATTCCTAGATTTTTCCATGTATTAGTCCTTTATTAAATTTGTAGGTTGTTTTGATTAGGGGAAAGTTAGTTTTCAATGCATACTGGTTCGTTAAGGTCGGTCGAGAACCTTCTTGAGGAGATTTAGGGTATTTAGGCTTGGATTGGATGTCGGTCCAATTATAGAAAAGTTAGATAATATTGTCGACCTTCCGGAAGGTGCGGATCATTAAAATCGGAGTAGCAAGAGAAAAGATCTGACCCACGGGAAGGTCATTGTCTAGAATTTGAGCGTGGTGACAGGGCGTCGTGAAGATGGGTTAGTTTCATATAGTAGATGTTAAAATTAAAGTATGGCGACAACTTAAATAATGTAAGAAATTTTTTTGTAGTTTCCAGAAATAATATCGTTCATATATTTTCATGTTTTTGAATTAAAAATATAAAATTGTGAAATGAATTGTTATGACATATTTTGAAATGGTATTCGGGTAAAGAAACGGGGCAGAAAATGGTAGAATCAGATATTAGTCGTAACTAAGAAGTTGTAGGTGTTTTTGTAAGGATTACAGAAAGTTTTGGATGGTTTAATTTGGAGTTTGGATGAATAAGTTAGAGCCGTTTTACTACTAGGGCAAGTGGGTGAAGTGCGTCCAGAAAGTTTTGGGTTAATTGGGTCGGTTTAGGCGCAACCATGTGAGGACGATTAAAATAAAGTGTTGGTCTTGTGTTGTTATGATTTTGAGATATATTTTGAATTATTTGTCCAGTGTGGTCTCCGATTGCTTTGCCACCGCTTCGCTATCCAACTTCACAGGGATAAATAGGCAAGTGCATGATAGACAATATTTAGTGGTTGATCGTTGTATTCTTTACTACTCATTGTAATTATATTGTTTATGCTTTTATTTTATTTAATTGCAACTAATGTGAATGGTCATGATTTTATTTGTGTTGAGGGATGTGAGCGTTGGATGATGGTAATATTGATAAATCTATGAATAGTTATGCATTCATACACACCATTGCATATCGAATGTGATCATGGTTATCACAACTTCACAAGAGTAGAGGAGGTCCCGATCTTTGAGAATGATGGGCTTGAGTGAACATTATCGCGAGTGTTTATTCATGCTATACTGGTATAAGTGAAAGAAGTGCATGTGGACATATAGTGTAGGGATGCATTGAATGAAAAGTGAATTTGATGATTGAGTATGAAAATAAAGAAAAGAAAACAATTAATGTTGATGATAATATGGTTTACAGTTGATTAATCCTTGCTCATTGCTTATTATTGTGCTTAAAGAGTCGTGGGCTCTCCCTTACTCTATTGTTGTTTTTAGGTGACCGTTGATGGCGTTGCACATGGGAAGGGCCAGCACACTTGGATTCACGTCATTCATTCAATTACATCAACTATTGATCATGAGATGGTTTATTAGTGTGATGAATTATAATTATGAATTGATATTATTGCTTAGCCTTAGTTGACAGGTTGGAAGTTGATTATTCATTAAATATACTTAATTGGATTGATTTTGCGTTGATCTTTGTTTGTTACCTTGCTATGCTTCCTATGAATTAATTATTCATGATTGCTTTATCGTTATACTTGTGTTATTGTGACCTGTGAATGGGTTTTACTTTTGATGTGCTTGTTGTAATTTAGTGTTAATTATTATTAAAATTGATAGTTATTATAGTTTAGTGGTATTCTGATCTCCGTGTCAGACCAAGGTGTTACAGTATATGGGTGACTTTTGCACATAATAGAAATAAGCCACAGTATCAAGACCATGCAAGGTCACTACTTCACTGAAAAGTAAAGGAACTAAACAATGTAGAAGATCCGAGCACGCAGCCAAGTCGTTCTAGAGGATAATGTTTGTGAAAGCGTATGCTGCCTACGTCTTACAACTACTCGACTAAGGACCCATGCTAGCTTGGTTAGATGAGCTGCTTGTGCGAGTGCGAGTTCTTGTACTACTGTTTCATGTCCTTAAATTGTTATTTCTGTGTAAGATTGTGATTTGGTGAATCTATCACATGCCTATATTGTTGCTTTAATATCCAGGAGAGAATTGTTTGCTTTTGTGCATTAGCTGCACAAATATTTGGAATGGAAATCTCCGCACAAAGCTTTGTTGGTACTTTGTTAATAGTTAATACACTGCTTGATGATTCCTTTTTTTTTCATATATTGTTAGAACAAATTTGGTGGGCATACGTAGACAAGTTGTTGTGACACTTTTTGGCCTTGAGTTGTATACCTGTATGCATAGATTATTGTAAAATATGTAAACGTTAACTTGATGAGACAATGATGAATCTTGGTTAACTGTACAATTTATTGATGTAAATGAATTTGTGATAATTTCTTTTTTGTGATTTTTTTTCTTATTGTTCATGAATTTTCTTACTTCTGTGATTTTGGTAGTAATTTTTAGGTATTCTTTGAATTTTTTTCCTCATTTTTGGGAATTTCTTGATTTTTCTCTGAAGTGGGCTAAGCACCCTTATGTAATTAGTGTGGGCTGATACCTGTGGGGGTGGGAATGGGTTCCAATGGGCTGAACCCATACAGAGGTAAATGCTTTGAGTTGGTTTGGGTTGAAGTTACATGTGGGTTGGGTTGGTTTGGTTTTTGAATGTGAATTGGTGGGCTGGGTTGGGTTTGATTCATGTGTTTCATTGAAGTGGACTGGTGTGGGTTTGGGTTGGTTTCTAGACCATTAGCAGGACTAATGATATGGTTTACAGTTGATTAATCATTGTTCATTATTTATTATTGTACTTGCTGGGTCGTTGACCCACCCTTGCTCTATTGTTGTTTTTAGGTAGCATTAGCGGTGTTGCACATGGGAAGGGCTAGCATACTTGAATTCATGTCATTCATTCAATTACATGAACTATTGATCATTAGACAGTTTATTAACGTGATGAATTATAATTAGGAATTGATATTATTGATTAGCCTTAGTTGATAGGTTGGAAGTTGATTATTCATTAAATAGACTTGATTGGATTGGTTTTATATTGATCTTTGTTTGTTACCTGCCATACTTCATATGAATTAATTATGTATGATAGTTTTATTGTTATGCTTGCGTTATTGTGACACGTGGACTGATTTTATATTTGATATGCTTGCTATAATTTAGTGTAAATTATTGTTAAATTAATAGTTAGTATAATTTAGTAGCATTTTAGGCACCATATCGGACCAGAGTATTATAGTATATATGTGGTTTTTGCACATAATATAAATAAGCAACAGTAGTCAAGACCATGCAAGGTCACTACTTCACCTGAAAAGGAAATGACCTAAACCAATGTAGAAGATCCGAGCACGCACGTGCACCCAAGTCGTTCTAGAGGATCATCATGCTGCCTACGTCTTGGCAGCAACTCGACTAAGGACCCAGCTATCGTTCGGATGGCTAGCTTGGTCAGAAACGGCGTTTCGCGAGACCTAGTGCATTTCTAAAAGATTTAGCATATACTGAAGATGCATACACGTGTAGATACATTTATTTTATTTTTTGATAAGGAGGAGAAAATCTGTCTCAGCCTCTGTGTACGAAGATACACACAGTTCAACATATGTAGATACATGTATGGTGATATAATTAAGTAGAATTAGAATGTGGGTTATGCATACGTCCGCCTGTATCCTTTAAAGAAAGCAAGTACTCTACTACAATTTGCACGGAACAAGCACGTAGATACGAACAGAGAGAGAGAGAGAGAGAGAGAGAGAGAGAGAGAGAGAGAGAGAAGGTGCAGGTTCTGAATTTTTCCTAATTTTCTATGAGAAAAAAGAACTTGTTTTGCTTACCTATATTTGTACTTTGGATCACACACACAAACGTAGGAGGGAGAGAGAGAGGCAATTGAACGTAAAAGGAATTACGATTGAAAACCAATCGAATCGAAGAAAAATGAAGGAATGAGAGGCGATTGAGCAAGTCCTTATTACTAGGTAAACTGTAGCAATCCAGTTCAACTCAACTGTTAAAGACAAGACCATAAGTAACAACAATGGAGAAATGCCTTACAAGTCACAAGCACTTCGCCACTGAAGCCGTCATGCCATTTTCCGGCTTGCTCTTATGGCATCGCTAATGTATCATCAGGTAGAAAGAAAGAAAGAAAGAAAAAACAGCAGTTGCCGTCATTATCTTGTCGTCAAATTAAACCGAAGATCTGAAGCTAAAGGGTAAGATGGATTCCCTGAGGTAGTCGTCACCACCTAGAATTGCTTCTTTTTCCGAATCCGAGCGCTCCTCCACGACATGATAGCAGATGCGGACGAACCACCTCGCCTTCGAATTTTGGACCTCCTCCCTTTCCGCTTGCCCGTGTAGCAGGGCTTCAGAATCGATCCCTGAAGACCGAAGCTGGCTGTGCCTTCTTGTGCTTCTTCTTTCTTGACGGCGACTGTAGGGGCGACGCTCTCATCCCCAGAATGTGCCCCGGTTTCTCTCTTGACCGATACCCTTAGTCGTTTGCATGGATGACTGATCACCTCAAAGTTCTGGTACCCTTCCTCAGCTGCTTGGTTGTCAATCAATACATCTTCAGAACTCTGCAAGCGAAGCAAGCAGTAAAAAGTAACGTAGCAAGAATTTGACTTCATTTATATAGTATATTTATTTGAATCGCTACTTTTCAGACCTTATGATTCGGTATGCATCAAATCTCGTCGATGAGAATGGGTACAAAATTCAGTAGACAACCACTATCACTACTTAGTCTAATCGCTCAAAAGGTTCATCAACTTGGAATGTTGACCACTTCTAAATCTCACATGGTTTGTTAGGCCAGTCTCAAGTGTTTAGAAGAAAGCTGTGCCACCCAGAAACATTGTGCTGGAGAGTTTTAACTTTTGAATAGGTGGCAGAAGTTGAAGCTTAAGCTCCTTCGAATAGATGGGAGCATTCCCTATTAAGTTATGGTGTGAGATAACGAGTCGTAGAAACTTTACCTGGCGTAATTCTCGCAACTGGTGTGGATCTTCAGCTGACAATAGGCTCATGGTGCTCTCAAAAATGTCCATGTTAGCTTCTCCGTAGCTCGAGAGAGCACTCTCAGGCATGTCAGCGTCATCCATATCACAATCCAACGTGTCCTGGGGTGATCTTTCAAGCACTCCAGCAACTTTGCCCTTTCCTGGTGAGCAACTTGATCTCTGTGCACCGTTGACCTGCATGTTGACTTTAAGGGTTGCTCCCTTACTCTTCTTGGCCATTGCTTTCTTGAGAATTGATCTCAGACTAAAGACTCTGTCTTGAACAGATTGAATGCTTAAAAGAATCTGCTCGACAGTAGTATCGCCGCCTCCTTCACCAAGTAGCCAATCAGCATCGTTGTTTCCTTTTGAGCTGTCATCTGCTGAAAGGTCAAGAAACAGTTTTTCAAAAAGGATTTTTCATCGGAAAGAGGTCTAGGAAGACTTTTGGGAAAACGTCAACGCTTACTGGCTTATTTCGCAAAGAAAAATGGTTAATTCATCCACAACACATAAAACAAAATAAAATATCTTACTCCAAAAAAACACATTGATCGCCAATATGCAAGGTTTCTTGTTAAACTGAGTTCTACATGCAATCATGAGAACAAAAGTTTTACTAATTGAGTCATCATATCTAGTGTGCCATTATTATTGTAAAGCAGGAAATGAGTTTCTTCCTTGACGCAAGATGCTGTCAACAATGTTTGTTTTACTCTATAAGTAAATGTAACACTAATTATTTTATTTTATGAGTAAAAACACTAGGAAAGAGAATCCAAAAACTACAACAAAAGGGAGTTGAGTATGCATGAGCATGGCATAACACCATAACTACCATTAGTCCATTAAACATGTTTGAGAGATCATATTTGTTATCAATCATGAAGGCTCAAGCAATTGACAGTATTACCTAAGTTCCCATCATCATCGTCAACAGAATGGCCATCTGCTTCTGTTTTCTCTGCAGGATGATTGCAATGAGCTGTCACTAAGGCAGTTTGTAATTCTCTGTGTAAAGTAGAACACAATGTTTACCATAATAAGAGAATATGGTGTGGTTTGAGATGTATGAGGAAGCATTCGTTTTCTCCTCGTTTCTCTTTCTCCTCCTCCTCTTCATAGTCTTCCTGCAGCAATGAGAAGAGAAGGGCACTGATCTCGATGAGGAGCAGTCCAACTCAATCATTTTTGTTTGCAACTCCTTCTCATGCTTAAGTACCATAAGCTCCCTGTCATATTTGGATACTTGAAATTGTAAATCCTTCATCTGCAGCTCTAACCATTGGCATCGCCACATTAATGGGCTAATATACTTCCTCCAATGATCGGCTACCTTTTTCTTCCTGTAATGGATGATAAGTTGTTGTTAAATACTTAAATGTGCTTTGCCTTCTTGAAAATAATATGAAATTTATACAGTAGGGGGCCTCCCTTATCGTTCCTCATAAAAAAATGAAATACAAAAATAGTGAAACCATTGACATAACATCATGGATTGGAATCCAAGGCATCGGGCATTGCTCCAAATCTAGAAACATACACAAATTGAATGGCATATTCTGTATCTAAAGTTCAGGCGTCATGCTGCCACGATTTGATAGCTGAATTTTTATGTTTATAGCTGCTTAGGCATAGAATTTTACGGTGAAATCAGAACTCACAAGGGTCTTAGGTTGATGGAGAAGGGTTTGAGGAAGGCACCAGTCGCAAACTGGAGTCAGCATGTGCATTGGACAGAAGAGTCAACACTTCACTTGTGACATTGCGAAGTTCCATTTTCAGGAATCAATTACATCAGACCAGACATGTTTCTTTATTACTAAGAGTTTTTGCATATGGTGGTTATTGAAAATAAAGTGAGTATGTAACACCTGACCCATTTAGCATCACGGCCTGTGTGGCCCATGTGGAGTTGCGGAGGTGGGATAGTCCCACATTGTCTCACATTATCCATTTGAGATAATGAATAATTATCAACATGCAAAAACATAAAATTTTCTTTGACCGATCTTCCAAGGGGATAAGACCTTTCAGATAAGAATGATTAATACTCAATCTTAGAGTATAATTGAGCACTTTCATTATGAGGGCAATCGGTAGATTCCGTCAGGAAAATGCTTATATGTGTAGCAACTTTGTTTCTTTGTTTCTTCCAGAATTTCCCTTCTGTTCCAGTCTATTATGAGGTGACAACTGACTGCTCGAACGACGACTTTCACATTTATAGGAAGAGAAAAAATCAAGGTTGGGAAGTAATCAATAACCAAAGCAACTTACTTCAATAGTCTATCCAAATTGTCAGAAACAGCTGCCTCCATGAGAGCAGCAGCATCACCATTAGGAGGATAGCGGCAGAATGGTGAATCCACCTCGATGTCACTAATCTCCGAAGGCCTTGCATCATCCTCTGATCCTGATAGAGTGTCCCCAAAAGAACTTGAACACTCTGTGGCATCAGGGTCTTCAGTTTTGGTCAATTTGCTGAAACCAGCACCACTATCCTGGCCAATAACGTCAACATCCCAATCCACTACTCCATTAGCATCCTCCATTTTTAAGTCTCAAACCTCTGAATATACTGCTAAATTTAACAAAACAGAAGCATTTTCAACAAAGTTTGTGATAATATAACTGAACTAATGAAACATTATGGAAGATGTATTTAGTTTAGCCCGAAACCCAATGATCAAGGACAAGCAATATGTCACCTACTTTACCGCAAGAGAAAACAAAAGACACAAGAACAAATTCTCAGCAGGTAACAGTATGCATATTGAACAATCACAAAGGGTGTTGCAAACAATTATACAATGACATTACTGTCACAAACTGAATATTTGTACAATCTCACAACATCATAATGAATTATGCATGTGGGTGTAAACGGGCCCTAAGAGCTGAATGCCCAAAATAGGAGCACAGGGTGACCATGGGCATGGATCCATCTCCCACCGTATACAGGCACATCCCCCACCATTTATGACACCAATCCATGCATAGAAAGTATAAAGCACAGGGATGCCAATCGCGCACAAAAGTGGGTGTATTTAAACATACCGAATACAAGTGCACCTACCACTTGTACAAACCAAGGATGCAATATAATTGAATAATCAAACTATAAGTTATCCATCCTCCTCACATTGCAATGCACATTGAATAATAGCAAATGAGCCAATAATAACAACAAACAAAAGTTACTCACCTAGGGACGGACCAATGGATGCCTAGAAGTGGAAGGAGCCACTTCAAGTGGGCGTGCAAGTGAACCTACGCCAGCCAGGTCTAACAAGCAACCAACTACTATAAAAATACAAAAGCAACTCAAATATAGACACCTACTGTAGACCCCCAGATCGTGGTTCTACAAGCATGGATCACAAAGCGGTCTCTGAAGAGAACTACTGAAAAGACTAAATGCTAGAGATCTAGTTTTGTACTTTTGTCATTTAGACATCGAAAATCGAGAAAAATGGGTTCAGGGACAAGTGTTCCCCCCTAGGCCTGAATTACCCTAATTGCACATAACTCTCTGAATTCAATGAAACCAGCTTTCTACATTAGAAGGCATTATTCTATACTCAATTGACTCATGGATTTTTCACAATTCCATCAATTAGAACATGAGTGTCACCACCAACCAGAAATATGTCAGTATTTACTATGCCCCCTTACCCAACTCTACAGTGTCATTCCATTGAAGAAAATTCTATGGTACCATTGAGCATTGGCATTATTGCCAATTGAGTTCCATTAATAACTAGACATCACGTAAGTAGAGACTACTAATTGCGCTCGCCCAAAACTACACAATCTGTTCGAATTAGTGAATTGGCATAAATGGAATCAATCCGTAGGACTGACCGACGGCGGCGCCTCGGCCTTGCGGCAGCGAGGCAACGGAACACGGCTGCGTTGGGCGACTCCTGGGGGTCGGTGTCGGCGCAATCAGGTGCGCGGCAGGCCAGAGACGGTGAGGAGGAGCAATGCCAGCACCTACAGCCCAACCGGGAGCCGCCCGGCGCACGCGCGCACCAGGCGGGAGCAACGGCGGTCCCTTTCTTGGAAGACCATCGCGTCTCTCGCGGCCTCTAGTATCCGATCCCCCTCGCGCTCTCGCTCTCTCTGCACACGCGAGGAAGGACCGACGTGAAAGCACCACGGCCCACTGTCGAAGGAGCAACTCGCGGGAGGAAAAAAAACAAAAGAGGAAAGGAAAAGAAAAAGAAAAGGCAGGGTAAAGACTAAAGAAAATAGGCCTAGTTGGGCAACCAACAGTGGGCCGGTTGTTACATATCCTTTTTTATTTATTATTTATTTTTTAGGACACATCCTATGATTCTTTCTACAATGAAGCAGAATCCTGATTTCAAATCCTCACAAAAAAATTCTGATTTTTTTAAAAAGAAAAAGAACATTGAAGCAGAAGAAAGACAGGCTGAATAACTGAAGCTAATAACAGCAATGTTTCCCAATGTCCTCTCCCTCCCTCGGTCCATTGCTTGCTCCTGGCAAGCCCCAACCTCCATTGATCAAAAGTTATCGATTAAACAAGCTCATGAGCATCGCGATTCACGAGCAAGAAGAACAACATCGAACAAATGAACTCCAATGGCTCAAGACTCCCAACTTTTCGAGCTCAACAGTAGTTTCTTGATCAAGGGAAGGACTGTGACATGTCCCAAACACTACACTGAAACCTTTTGCATGATGAAGCAAATTTCACTGGGAGTACAAATGCAGGTGCATCTCTAAATCAAGTAGCACCAACCAGACATCAAACAAACTGTAATTTCCAAGCAGATCGACTAGGTTTTTCTTTCTTTGAAAGTTCCCGATTGGCCAAAGAACCGAACTTGCGAAGTTAACAAGCACCTTCTTAACAAGAGGATAGCATCTTTTGTCCAAATCCTAACTTAATCAAACAAGGAAATGTTTCCACCGAAATACTCATCGAAAACTCAAGCTATCTATGAACCAAGATCCTGAATATCACAAACAAGACGTACTACGTCAAATAACTCAACTTCCAAGCAGAGTTAGCTAAAGGTTATATTTTTCGAACTCAACACTAGTTTCCTGACCAAAGGTGGCAAGTTTCGCTAGACTGCAGTACGTACAAGAGGAGGATGTATCCCTAATCAAAGAGAAACACCCCAGGCATCGAACAACTGATCAAAGGGAAACATGAAACGCTACGAGCTAGAAAGACACACGCCAATTCAAAGAACTGAAGTTCCAATGCAGAGCAGTTGGCTAAAGAAGACCTCTGATGATGGCTGAAATGTGCTAGGCACCACACTGGACCTTCTCCATGGAGACCTATCAAAAACCTTCCGTCGATCAAATCAAACAACCAGCCAGCCATGGCGGCAAGGGACACGAACGACCGGCATCAAAGGAACTAAATTTTTCCTAGCAGGGCCGGAGCAAGCTAGATTCGCTCCTAGAACCTGAACAAACAACAAAAGCTAGCTAGCTGGCGAGCGTTTAATTATTGTCGAACGTGAAGAAAATAACCAAACGAATCCTTTGATTTCAAGCGTGAAGAGGTCCCGTATGGATTCTAACCGAGCATTGATCAACCCACGCGAGAAACGAGAGCGCCGCCAGCTCAAGAGGTGCATCGGGAAGTGCGCGACGCAGAAAGGATGGATAAGAGGCAGGAAAATTTCTGGGAAGGAGGAGGGCGGGAGGGGAAGGGAAGGCACCTGACCTGCGGCGGCGGCGGTGAGCGAGCGCGAGAGGCTTGGTTTCTTTTGTGCAGCGCCGCCGTCAGAGAGAGGCTCTGCTGGCGAAGTAGGGAAGAAGCGAGGAAGCAACGGGTTTTATCCAGCTGGGGCTACCTGGGTCGGGCCGGGCCGAATTCTAGGACGGCATGAACGCTCCTAATTTCTTGTTTCACTTGGGAGATTTTCGCCTTGTGTTTTAGGGGATTTCTTGTGACTGAACCAGGATATTTAACTTGTAATATTTAATCATTCGTAAAGTGGCTGTGACCCGATGTTTTAAAAGGTAGTGATATGTCGATTGTGGAGATCACGACGTTGATGATCCAAAAGCTCAGACTAAAGCAGATCGAACCCCGCGATCACTACACCGGCTGCTTGATGGTTATCAAGCATCTTGAACGTGGTTGATCTCACCAAGAAGACTATCTCCTGCATGCGAATCGAGAACACAAGCAAGAAAGTAGAAGATGCAATCTGAAATTGTATTACGAATAATGATGAAGCTCACAAAATTGGAGTTCCTCAAGCGTGACGTGCGAAATTGCCATGCAGCATAATCTAAAAAGAAAATCCACCGAAACTAAGGGCTGATGGCCACTATGTAAAGGAGGAAAAGGGAGGGGTGGTGGCACTGTTCACACTTGAATAGTGCTATATGAACAGTACCCCCAAACCCTAGGTGACCGACCATATGGGCTACATGGGCCAAATAAGCCCATTACAAAGTTTGACTCAAACTAACCCTTAAAGGAATTCAGATACAAGCCTTGTAGGTTAAGGAAAAGTGGCGCTGACACCAAGTAGAGGCGGTCAAAACTCTTTGAGTTGGGGGTCACAAATTCTTTATCTCCTTTAGGGTGGCTTTAAAGTCTTAAAGTCCTCGCTGGACTTGTGGCCATTATTATTGTCTTCTCATTCCTTGATGCACATCAACTTCTTGCTGTCCATTCCTAGATTCCTAAGCACAAGCAAATCATGTCCATTAGGCTGCATCATAGAGTTATTAAATAATACACTCAGCCATAGAAACGAATTTAACTAATAATTGAGTTGACGAGCACGTGCCCGAGTAATTGAACCTTGCACATCATTCATAGCAGCAGCAATAGTAGTGTTCATATCAGTAGAAGTGATGTCCTCATCATCCTCCCTTTCTTGAATTGGAGTCATCCTCGACTCAAGCTCATCCTCCTCGCCCAAGAAAGGTCGTAAATGCAATGTTAAAGGTGGGGCTAATCCCAAATCTGCGAGCAAGTCTAACTTCTATGCATTATTATTAATATGTTCAAGCACTTTAAAAGGACCATCATCACGAGGCATGAGTTTAGACTTTCTCAATTCGGATAATCGTTCTTTACATAAGTGTAACCACACAAGATCACCAGATTCAAAAGTAATATGCTTGCGTCCCTGACTACCAGCAACTTTATATTTATCATTCATGATGTCAATGTTCTCTTTAGCTATCTCATGCATTTTAAGTATCAAATCAGCACGTTGTTGCGCATCAAAATTTATCTTCTCCGAAGCTGGAAGAGGCAACAAGTCGATAGGTGCACGAGGTATGAAACCATAAACAATCTCAAAAGGCACGTCTTTATAGTAGAATCTACAATGACGATTATAAGCAAATTCCATATAAGACAAACATTCCTCCCACATTTTTAGTTATTTTTAAGCACAACCCAAAGCATCGTAGATAATGTTCTATTGGCTACCTCAGTTTGTCCATCAGTTTGGGGATGACAAGTAATGGAAAATAACAACTTAGTCTCCAACTTAGCCCACAAAGTTCTCCAAAAATAATTAAAAAATTTAGCATCACGATCTGAAACAATTGTATTCGGAATACCATGCAAGCGAACAATTTCCTTAAAGAACAAATCAACAACTTTTGTAGCATCACCACTTTTATAACATGGTATAGAATGAGTCATCTTAGAGAATCTATCCACGACAATAAAATGCTATCCCCCTTCTTTTTCTAGCGACCCTAAAACAAAGTCCATAGAAATATCTTTCCAATGTGTGCTTGGAACAGGGAGAGACGTGTATAAACCATGAGGATTATGTCGTGGCTTAACTTTTTGGCATATGGTGCAGCATGCAATGAAGAGTTCGACATGACATCTCATCTTTGGCCAATAAAAGTGGTGGGTCAGAATGTCCTCGGTCTTCTTCATGCCGAAGTGACCCATCAATCCTCCTCCATGCGCCTCTGTAACAACAAAGATGAACGAAACTAGTGGAATGCATAGCTTGTTAGCACGGTACACGAACCCATCATGCACCACAAATTTATTCCAACCCTTTCTCTTGATAATTGCTCCTTTATTGTCTCTAATCTTTAAAATCAGCATCATGAACATATTGCTCCTTTATTGTCTCTAATCCAAAGATTTGGAAGTCAAGTTGTGAAAGCATGGTATATCTCCTAAACAAAGCATCAGCTATTACACTTTCTTTGCTCTTTTTATGTTTAATGACATAGGGGAAAGACTCAATAACTCAACCCACTTAGCATGTCTACGGTTCAGGTTGGGTTGACTTCGAATATGCTTCAAAGATTCATGATCAGAATGTATCACAAACTCTTTGGGCCATAAATAATACAGTTCAAAGTTTGAACTAGAACATATAATTTTTTATCACAGGTAGAATAGCTCAAATTAGGCCCATTTAATTTTTCACTAAAGTAAACAACATGTTTTCCTTCTTGAATTAACACACCACCAAGACCTATGCCACTAGCATCACATTCTAATTCAGAAGTTTTGCTGAAATTAGGAAGTTGAAGCAAATGGGCGTGTGTCAACTTATCTTTGAGAGCGTCGAAAGCTTGTTGTTGTATGGTGCCCCAAGTAAAAGGAACATCCTTCTTTGTAAGCTCATTCAATGGTGCAGCGAGGGTGCTGAAATCCTAAACAAAACGCCGATAGAAACCAGCGAGCCCAAGAAAACTCCACATTTGTATGTCCGTTTTAGGATACGGCCAACTCGGAGTGACGATCTTAGCTTGATCAACTTCAATGCCCTATGGAGTAACAACATAACTAAAAAAGAGACTCGATCTGTGCAAAGGTGCACTTCTTAAGGTTATCAAATAAGCGTACATCTCTCAAAGCATTAAAAACAACACATAAATGATCCGGTATTCTTTATATGACTTACTTTAGATCAGAATATCATAAAAATAATCCACCACAAATTTTCCAATGAAAGCATGCAAAACTTCATTCATCAGACGCATGAAAGTGCTAGCTGCATTAGTTAAACCAAAAGGCATCATTAACCACTCATATAGTCTGAACTTAGGTTTAAATGTTGTTTAACATTCATCTCCCAATTTCATCCTAATCTGATGGTACCGCTTCATAAGTCTATCTTTGTGAAAAGAATATAACCACTCAACTCATCAAGCATGTCGTCTAACCTAGGAATAGGATGACGATACCGTATTGTGATATTATTAATAGCTCTACAATCAATACACATACACCAACTACCATCTTTTTAGGAACCAAAAGAACAGGAACAACACAAGCTTTTCTGTACGTACGCTCGGTCCAAAAGGTCTTGGACTTGTCACTAAATTTTCTTAGTCTCCTCTGGATTGGTCCTATACGCCGCATGGTTTGGCAAAGTCGCTCCCAAAATTAAGTCAATTTAGTGTTCAATCCCTCTAATAGGTGTCAGTCCCGGGGGTATCTCAGCTATAAACACATCGTCATATGCCTACAAAAGGTTAGTGACAGCAGACGGCAAAGTGCTAGATATATCATCAAGTGAAAATAAAGCATCTTTGCATATCAAAGCATAGCATGACATATCATTATCAAAAAATTTAGCAAGATCAGATTTGGTTGAAAGCATGATACAACCCTTTAATTTAATTCCCTCAGTCCTAGAACTAGGTGCCAACTTCTCTTTCTTAGGTGGGAAAATATTTTTCACTACTTGCTGATTTTTGAATTCATTTTAATGTTCTTTTCTATCATTTTTAGCTATCTCTTTATCACATTTCATAATTTCAACAGGTGTCAAATGTAGTAAAATTATTTTCTTTCCTTTGTGCATAAGAGAGTATTTATTACTTCTACCATGATGAGTTGTATCAGTATCAAATTCCCATGGACAACGTAATAAAAGTGAGCAGGCTTGCATAGGCACTACATCGAAATCAACAACATCATGATATGAACCAACGGAAAAATGCACTCTCGCAGATAGTGTTACCTTCACCTTACCGCTGTTGTTGAACCACTGAATGTGGTATGGATAAGGATGTGCACGTATGGTCAAGCCAAGCTTCTTGACCAAACACGAATTCACCAAGTTATTACGACTCTTGCCATCAATTATGACACGAACGTGGCAGTCCTTGACGATGAGGAACATCTAAAACAAATTATGGCGTTGTAGCTTCTCCGCTTGATCCCTTTGAGTGCTCAATACTCGCTGCACAATTATGGTCCTATAATTATCCGTAGCAGCGGCACCTCAAATTTTCTCATAATCACTATCTGCCTCATGATCATCATCATTACCTGCAAGGTTAGCTACAAGAGCATATTCATCCTCAACATTACCGGCACTTACATAACCACCGTCTTCTGTCACAATGTACGCTCACTGACTTGGGCAATCCTTCTTGACGTGGCCCATCCCTTTGCAATGGTTGCACAAAATCTCCGTCGTACGACCCGTGGAAGCAACCGATGAAGAGCTCTGCGCTGGTGCCTGCACACTAGTAAATTTTCTTGTCTCGGTGTGCGCATGACGGTGGGGCGGTGCTGCTGGACGCGTCCTACTCACAAAGAGGGCAGCATACCAAAAAATAGGAGGCAGGGCTGTCTTGCCTTGCCCCGGCGTCAATATCGATGTAAACGTACTTTCAAAGTTACTCCTTGTCCTTTGTTGCCTACCCTGCAATTTCTTTTCTGCCAAACAAGCAAGCTGGAACAACCTATTTATATCATTATACTCTTTGTAATCAACTATGCCCTGAATTTCATGCCTTAAGCCCCTGTAAAAGCGAGTCATCTTATCCTCTTCATCCTCAACAACATTACAACGCAGTATGCCTATTTGTAGTTCTTGATAATATTCCTCGACGGATCTATTAGCTTGGTCTAAGCGCTACGATTTCTTATGCATATCACATTTAAAAGTAGGAGGAACAAATCTAGCACACATAGCTATCTTCAATCTATCCCATGTATTAGGTGTTAAGCCAGAATTAACTACTTGATTTCACCAAATGATAGCAAAATCTTTAAATTCACTAGTAGCTTGTTTGACTCTATGCACTTCAGGAACTAGATGGGCATTAAATTTTTGTTCAACTGTCATGTCCCAATCTAGATAAATTTTAGCATCATAAACACACACAAAAGATGGTATGACAAATTTAACTTTAGCAAGCGGGTCACCATTAACACAAGCATTGTGATCTGAAAATTATTACCTCCCATGCCGTGGCGATCGTGATGTAGCGGTGTCATTGGCGTGCATCTTGGTCGACAAAAGTAAGCCGGCATCAGGTTTCTCCTCTCATTATCATCTCCCACCACAAAATCTGGGCATCGCATCATGATCATACTCGCGTCCATTGTTAGGTGGTTGATTCACCATTCTTTCAAGGCGTGTAGTGAGCGCAATATGGTCGTAGTAGCTTGAAGCTTTCTATCAATGTCCTCATTAATGGTAGTGTGTTGTTCATCCAAAAGCGTCATGAGCTCTCCCTTTAAAACACACTCTTTCTCATTAGACGAGTCACATGTCATGGTTAGTAGAAAACAAAAGACAACACAAAAGTATTATCCCTATCAACTACTAAGTGATAGAAGGTGGAATCACATACTCTCAAGCGTCCTACCACACTCTTACAAGTGTTCTTACCAATGCAAAGAGTGAGTACATGTAGGTGGTTGGTTCGTGATCTGAAGTGTCGAGTATGGGTACGATTGCAAGAGGGGACATATTCTAATCAAGAGTAGGTGGAGTTCGGAAGGCAAAATATATAGCAAGGATTATCAAAAATCGTAACCCGATTAGCAAAGCTGAATAAGGGTCCAAAGTACTTATCACGGTTGCTGGTCTAAAAGTGTATTCCCGATGCTCCTGCACACTTATCTGCTGTCAATCGGGATCAAAATAGATTATATCTCCGTTTTCAAACGGGAGTCTGAATCAACCCGATTTGGGATCTTCCAAATCTGTGCCACCCGAGCCCTATAAATAGCCCCCTAGGGTTCGCCCAGTACTCCGCAACCCGGAGCCGCCACCCTCGTCGCCCCGATCGCTCCAGCGCCGTCACAATTCGAGTTTTAGGGTTTTCGACCAAGCTTCTTCTCCGGTGAATTGCGACATCATCGTTGTCGCCCTTGCCTCACTGACTACACCATTATGATCAGCATAGCTCAGGCTACCCCGTGCGCCCCTCTTTGTCGCCAGAGCGTCGCCGAAGCCCCTGTCTAACAAAAGCCAAAAGCCTCCTCGCTCAAGGCGCTCGCCGTCGGTCGCCACCGTCACCCGAACGCGTGAGTACACCCACGAGGCGCAATAGCCTCGGCTACACGCTGGTACCATCCATCGCGGCGAAATGCCGCGTTCGCCGAGGACCATCGGGACGGCGCGCTCTCCATTGTCATCCACGTCGCGACCACCTCGGCGCGATGTCGGCCCGTGCTTGTGTGTTGCCGCGTGGCACCCAATCGATGCCGTGTGTGTGCTGCGTGTACGGTCCACCACTTCCGATTCCGTGGCTCGTAAACTCATCCACCGTGAGCCATCTCACCGACATGTGGGCCCCACATCGATTTTTCTAGAAATTCGTCACCGGCATTGACATTGTGCAATAATCCAATTTTCTTTAGAAAAATAATTGAAAATTCGAAAATTCCAATTTAGGGTATTTTCTTTAGATTCAATCTTCAAAGCCCATATCTTTTGCATCAGAACTCCGATTGAGCCCATTAAAATATCTAAATTTATATAAATTTGAGATCTATTTATTTATGATTTTTATTTAAATTTTGGATTTGGTTTTTCCTTGGTTATTTGTTTTGGTTTGTTTATTTATTTTGTTTATTTATTTCGTTTACAGCGTGAGGCGTTAATTCTTTGGGAACTTTTGAGGAAGGAAAAGTGCCTCAAGGCCAAGATCGATTACCTAGACCTATTCCAAGGCATGTTATACCTTTGATCATATTGAACCTAGTTTTGAAAATACTTTGTTTCAATGTATTGCATTCTATTTCAAGTATTTAATTAAATGCTTTTGGGTTTAGTTATTAATCCAAATAGTTATGTCCACCTTGTATATTGTTATGCCATGATCTTTTATCACCCTACGTTAGTTCATTATTAGTTGGTATTATCGTAGCACCAACGTGGGTTGGTTAGATATGAGTAGATTGCTTAGTCGTGTCACGAGTCATCATTTCACGTGAGTTGCAAATACAAACTTGACTAAGTGATTATGGAACTGTGTGATGGCTGTGTGTGTTGTGTGCTATTACTCATTGATGGCATGTGTTGCACTTAATCAACAGGTGAGAAAGATTTAGACTAATGCAAGTGGTTGGTGGAGCGTGTCTTTGGGAATGATAATCTGTGTGACTTAGTTAAAAATTAAAAGTCTTGCTTTGGTCAATTAAGGACTTAACTTTGTGCGCTATTGAGTGTGCCTTCTTTGTAAAACCACATGCCTAGTATGGGACGGGTCTAACTTAGTAGGTTATGGAATCTTACCATTGATAACTTAGGTTGTAGGTTAAGCTGTGTGATGGGTTGGAGGTGTGTTTATCACATTGCGGGATGATTCGCCGCATCCCTGTGCAATGGTGTGTGTCGTACCCAAGCACGTGTGTATCGGTTGGGACTGCGAGAAAGCACATCAGGAGTGTCAATGTTGAGATGAAGTTTTTGAAAGGTTTTGTTATGTTTAGTGCTAGCTACATTGATTGTATCTTGTGGGTAAAATGTACAACCTCTGTAGAGTGTTTTAATCAATCTATTCGAATAGCCACGTCCTCGGTCATGGACATGCTCGAGGATTTCACACGAGGAGTAGATTTTCATAAAACCTTGGGAAGGGAGCTGTGTGATCTAAGTCATATGGCTGTGTGAATAACTTGTTTAGACTGTGTGTCTTTGTGAAATCAAATGATAAATTATATTATTTATTTGTTTTGAATTATATTTTCAATCTATTATTTGTATTCAATTGCAAATATTGCATTTCTGCCAAATAACCACAGAAGCCATTTCTTTGGAATAAGCCACCATCTATAAATTGTATTATGTGGTATGACTTGCGAGTACGGTTGTGTACTCGTACTTGCTATAACCAATCAACAGAAGTGGAGAAGTCATTGCCTGCTTTTGAAGAGGAGTTCTACGAAGGTGTCGATCGTCAGGGTCTTAATCCCAGTCAGTTGCCTGTGGTGAATTGATGGGATTCCGCTAAAGTTTATTTCTATTCCGCTGCTTCTATTTTATTTATTGTCAGCCCCGCGTGGTTTAATAAATGTAACTCGACCATAAGGTCAAAACCATTATTTGCTATTCAAGTTAATCGTTTATTCTATTAATCGTCTTGTGTGGATAGATATTCATCTATGTTAACACTGTTTGCACTAGCGTGATCCTGGACTAGTGCAGAATATACAGAGGGTCTAGAATTGCATTTTTGGGTCCCGACAACTAGGTATTAATAAAGGTAGCTTTCGACTATGCTATGAAACATGCAAAGGAATGTGACTGGTCGGATATGGGATTTGCCCCTCCTAACATAATAGGAGAGACATCTCTAGGCCCATCGATGTGATTGGATAAAGAAAGTACATGGCCATGTCGCTGGTGGTCAAAGAGTTCAACCACATGAAGTTATCCGACACTCGATTGAGAAAGTAATGAACAATCCATGGATAACACAACATCTCACCTGGAGTTCAACCAGATATCGTGAGGCAAAGGGAGAATACATGAGCGAGCCTTTCGATTCGATCGAATCTGAGACTAGTCATATGGAAATATGAGTGATCGTAAGATGGTCGAACATGATCACTAAGTGGTCGAAATCTAGTCGTGAGGAGTTACTGGTAGTCGATACCAAATATGAGCTGGTCGTATGGAATCTGTTTGGTTATTAGTGATAAGGACACAGTCGTATATCAAATTGCATTAAGGTTCGTCCAATATAATTTATGTGTATTCGTGAATCGTTATGTCCTGTTAGGTACTACTAACGACTCGTGGTCAGAATAGGTTTCCGTGTTACAACCAAACTACGAATGAACCTACGAGTGGTAACACACTTAATGGGTTGGAACAAACCATATACATATATGATTAGATCAAGCGTGTTCGAGCAGGACCCGTCATGTCACTATATCAAGAGATGCTTGAGGCTATTGGGGAAGGGGATAAGAGGAATCACGACAAGAGTTGACGTGAGTTTCTCCCAATCCTAGCCACTATTTTCTTGAGAGAGCCTGCCCCGTGCGACTTGGTACTAGCACACCAGCGTACGACGTTCCTGCCCCGGACGTGTGGATACCGTAGAGGCGCTACTGCGATTGTTGTGCTTTTGAGGACGATCTATGACCTTGGCAAGGAACTTGATTGGTTCTTTGAAGGAGGCGATGCATAGAGAGGCGATCGACTATGAGGACGATCGACTATGAGAATGATTGACTTGTGAGGACGCTGGGCGATCGGTTACAACCACTTCAACGATGCGCTCTTCGTTGAACCAGGCTGCTCCAACTCTTCTTCCGTTGCACTACGCGTCTGGTGGTAATGATATGTGATGTCTTGCTTGCATGACATTACAGTTTCACGTAGTAGAATTTTTGAATTATCAGCTAGCGTAGCCTACCCGTATCCCTTTAGTAGTATCAGAGCCATCCTACATAGTTTTTGATCTATATCGGTCACATATACTGGATATGTGGCAGTAGTAGATTGGATCTATTACTGGTTTAGTCTGGTAATCTAGATCGGTTCATACAAATGGAATGATCTAGGCAGCGGTCGATAAGATCGATCGATTTTTGGTGGTAGTAGATGGGTTTTGCGAAGAGGTACAAGTTAAGAGCACCAGATGAATTACTCGACTTGTTTTGGACAGCCTTGCATGATACTTCTACAGCCGAATTCCACCATCAGAGTATGCCACAATGTGTGGTCGTATCAAGGCGGTGGTTAGATTGGTCCAAAATAGGGTTAATACGATTAATCCGATGATTTTCGATAGAATTGGATTCTATGCACAACTTGTTTTTGCAAGGATTGATGTGAATAGTATGGCCCATTGTGTATGTGATACATGTATGGATTTTGTCATGGCCTGCGTGTCATGCTGTGAGATAACCATCGAGCTACATATTATTGTATAACAGTCTGCGTACCGATATGTGATGCTTGATATTCTCGTTTGTAATTCATTACTAGCTTTTAGGAGTAATTGCTTAGTAGATGAATATGGTCAAAGACTTCAAGCATGATGGTCAGAGGACAAGAAGCATGGTGATGGAGATCGTCATGTTAAGGGCCATACTATTTCACAGTTTAATTTGATTATCTATGAATATTTATTCCTGTTATGCTATTGATCATGTTTATCATTAGATGTTTTAACACGGTAAAATTGTATTCCTCAAGAAAAATTTAGTTAATTTGATGCATTTCCAATTGCTGCGATCATCACGATTTTGATAGTTAATTAGTGGGTCTACCGAAGTAGGGTGCCATTAACTATCTTAATAAGACGGGGTGAGTGTGGGACACGCATATGCATAGTATTGGTTTAACTTAACAAGACTATCAAAAGACTATCTTAATAAGACGAGGTCATCACAGGGCAGTTCTTGCATCGCGAAAAAGAACTATCACCTGAGCGGTTCTATTCACGACCACGTGCGTGATAATATTTTCATGAGCGATTCTTGTTTAGAACCGAAATGCGTGATAGTTTTTTCTATGGCAAAAAAAATAAAAATGGATTTTCACTTCGTCTGGAGCCTCCCGAGCCTCGCGAATGAATCTGATATGGATTTTCGGATTGAACTTTTCGCTAGCTTTCCCACAATAGCCGCAGCATCACAGTAGCATCAACTCAATCCATTCACAGAGCACTAAAAACAACATGGCATGCATCACCCACATCACAGTAGCATCAACTCAATCCATTCACAGAGCACTAACACATCACAGTAGTAATCCACATCACAGAGCAAAAGGGGGAGTAGAGAGTGAGGTCGTGAGAGGCTAGGGTGACGAGGTCATGGGGCGCGGCGATGAGGCGGGTGAGGTGGAGGCGCGAATGGCGAACTCGGGGATGATGGGGCGATGAAGTAGAGGCGGGGGTGCGAGGTGTGGGGCCGGCGGCAGCGGTGGCCAGGCAGAGGTGGAGGCCACAGGCGGCGAGCTCGGGAGGCCTGGGTGACGGAGATGGCGAGAGGAGAAATGGCGGAAGAGGAGATGGATGGATGGATAGGAAGAGATGGAGATGGCAAAGGAGGAGATGAATGACTACATTATATAGAAAGATTTTAGTAGCCCTACCCGCCCATTAAGTGCAAATTTTCGTTTTCCTGCAAGTATCACAGACGGTTTTATACAAAAACTTATGCGTGATAGCGTCCCATCACGAGACGGTTCTTATCTGACAGCCACAGTGATGAAGAACTTTATCACAGACGGTTTTTGTATAAAACCGTCACTGATTTTAGAGTTTTACCATGGTTTGGAATTTTCCTTACTCTTGAATTTACCATGGCTTTGATTTTTACCATGGTTTAGGGTTTTCCTTACTCTTCCTAACTTCTGCGATGATTTAGTGATACGACCGAGTCCGGACTAGTCGTATGGTGATATGACCGAGTCGGACTAGTGCGTATAGAGATCTGAGCTAGTCATAGTGCGGTCGAACACAACCACCAACTTTGAAAAGTTCAAAGAGTTTTAGTATGAAGTCAGCGAATCAACTTGGCAAGACAATTAAATATCTGCGGTCTAATCGTGGAAGTGAGTATTTGAGTCATGAGTTTGGTGATCATCTAAAGAAGTGTGGAATTGTTCCATAACTCACTCTGTCGAGAAGCACTTTCAATGGAATGGGGTGTATGAATGGCGGAATCGAATCTTTATAGGCGTGGATTCGATCAATGGCGAGCCAATTTGATCTTCCATTGCAATTATAGGAATACACTCTAGAAACAAGCGCTTTCACTTTAAATAGGGTTCCATCAAAAGCGCTAGAAGACACCATATGAGATATGGACGAGAAGAATCCCTAGATTGTCTTTACTCGAGGTATAGGGTTGTGAGGTATATGTCAAACGTTTGACATCTGATAAACTCACATCCAAGTCCGATAAGTGCTTCTTTGTGGGGTATCCTAAGGAAACTAAAGGATATTAATTTTATAATTGGGTTGATAACAAAATGTTTATTGCCCATAATGGTGTCTTCTTGGAGAAAAAGTTTCTTTCCAAAGGAGTCAGTGGGAGCAAGGTGCAGCTCGAAGAAATTCGGGAACCATCTGAAAATATTTCAACTCCTACTGAACCTTTACAAGATGAATAAAAATTGTTGAACCTGTAGATGAGGCATCAGTCCCACGTAGATCAAAAAGGTCACGTCAATTGCCTATAAGGTATGGACATGATGTTTTATTAATGAATAATGATGAGACTAAAACTTATGTGGAAGTGAGGGTGGACCCAGACTCTGAGTTATGGCTAGAAGCCATGAGAAGAATCTTGTGTTTACAAGAAGGTTAATGGGAGCAAGCTTGTGTTCCTGGTCTTATATGTGGATGACATACTACTGGTCCGAAATGATATTCCAATACTTGAATCTGTTAAAACTTCATTAAGAAATGGTTTCTTAATGAAATATTTTGGATATTCAGCATATATTCTTGGTATAAAGATATATAGAGATAGATCTAAAAGACTAATTGGATTAAGCCATGATATGTACATAGACAAGGTGTTGAAACGGTTCAACATGAGAGATTCCAAGAAAGGTTTCCTCGTATAGTGATATGACCAGATCTAGACTAGTCGTATAGTGACGACCGACGGATCCGGAATAGTCCTATGGAGATACGAGCTGAGTCGTGAGACTAGTGCCCATGGCGCATGGCATTAATCTTAGCGAGTCGGTGGCTTACGACCAGCGATGAGGCGAGACAAAATGAGTAGAATTTCATATGCTTCGGCTATTGGATTAATCATGTATGCTATGCTATGTACACGATTAGATGTGTCGTATGCTCTAAGGGTTACGAGCAGATATCAATCGGATCCAGGTGAAGGTCCTAAATAGCACTCAAGAATAACCTTAAGTACTTATGAAGGACTAAGGATGCATTCCTTGTGTATGGTGGTGAGGAAGAGCTGGTCGCAAATGGTTACACCAATGCTAACTTCCAATGACAAGGATGATTTGAGATCACAATCGAGGTTTGTGTTTTGTAAGAATACATGAAGCGGTCTATCAGTTCAATCGACCACAGACTAGTCATATGGAGGTGCATGAGCTGGTGCGTAAATTTGGTAAAGAAGATGATCACTAAGTGGTCGGTAAACTTGACGTTAATGTGGAGTTCTGGCGAGTCGAGACTAAGTCTGAAGCCCAGTCATATAGAGAGATAGGAGGCAGTGGATTAGTGATAAGGACCTATATCGAAGATCATAATGCAACGTGCTGCAGTTTGAATTTTTGATCCGTTGATAAAGCCTCTCCCGCAACCTAAGCATGAGGTGCACACAAGAGCAATGGGTATGAGATACCTATGATTGAATCTAGTGCAAGTGAGAGACTGTTGGTGATATGCCCTAGAGGCAATCCTAGAGATGATTGTATCACATCTATGTTTATGAGTTATTGAATAAGTGTTATTACGTTTCCTTGAATGAATCATCGCTTATAAATATTAACGAGTATGTGACTTATTGGTGAAGCTCTTTAACTTATGATGATGTCGTTTCTAAATGTATCCTCGGTCGAATGTCATTGGTCGAATACTAGTGACTCTATCGATCCAATGATGATATTGATTGATGACCATGTTTCACCATCATGGATATAGGGATATCGAATCAATAATGTGAACACATGTTAGAGAACATGGTGTTGGATTGATCCACCTTGAGACACTGCTGAGATTTTTATGATTTTATGGGTCATCAGTCGGTCTCAAGCAATGATGATGTATAATCCTTAGACCTGAGACTAGCATGGTTTTCTACATGTGTAATAGTACATTTAGGGGTTGCCAAACGCTACTCGTAACTGGGTAGTAGTAAAGGTAGTTTTCGAGTATGCTATGAAACATGTAGAGGAATGTGACTGATCGGATATGTGATTTGCCCCTCCTAACATAATAGGAGAGATATCTCTGGGCCCCTCGATATGGTCGGATAAAGAAAGTGCATGGCCATGCCACTGGTGGTCAAAGAGTTCGACCACATGAAGTTATCTGACACTCGATCGGGAAAGTATTGAACAGCCCATGGATGACACAACATATCATCTAGAGTTCAACTAGATATCGTGAGGCAAAGGGAGAATACATAGGCATGCCTTTCGGCTCGATCATTTACGACTAGTCGTATGGAGATACGAGTGGTCATAGGCTAGTCGAACATGATCACTAAGTGGTCGAAATCGATCGTAAGGAGTTACGAACTAGTCGAAACTAAATATGAGTGGTCGATAGAGATACGAGTGGTCATATAGAGATATGAGTTGGTCGATAGAGATACGGCCGATCGTTAGTGATTAGGACCGGTCATATATCATATTGTGTTAAGGTTCGCTCGATATAATTTATGTGTATTCGGAATCGTTATGTCTTGCTAGGTGCCACTAACGATCGGTGGTCAAAAAGGTTTCGAGTCATAATCGAACTACGATGAACCTACGTGGTCACACACTTAACGGGTTGGAACAAACTAGTACAGATACGATTCATCAAACGTGTTCAGATAGGATCCGTCATGAGCACTATATAAGGAGATGCTTGAGGCTATTGGGGAAGGGGACGAGAGGAATCACGACAAGAGTTGACGTGAGTTTCTCCAAACCCTAGCCGCTATTTTCTTGAGAGAGCCTGCCCCGTGCGACTTGGTACTAGCACACCAGCGTACAACGTTCCTGCCCCGGACGTGTGGATACCGTAGAGGCGCTACTGCGATTGTTATGTGCTTGAGGACGATCCACGACCTTGGCGAGGAACTCAATTGGTTGCTGGAGGAGACAATCACCACTGAGGACTTGGTTGCCACTAAGGACGATCGACTTGTGAGGATGCTGGATGATCGACTATGAGGACGATCGACTTACGAGGACACTGGACGATCGACTACGAACACTTCATCGATGTGCTCTTCATTAGACCAGGTTGCTCCAACTCTTCTTCTGCGACTACGATCCGTGGTAACGACCGCGGATCTCTTGCTTGCATAATATCCTCGGTTTAAGTGGTAAATTTTTTGAATTATCAACTAGCGTAGCCTACCCGTATCCCTTCAATGTTACCTTGTTCAACTTTGGTACAAATGACAAATAGAATCTGCCACCTACATATGTATGCCGCCATAGTCCTTAAAACTAAGTTCGTGTTGCATATAAAGTATAAATCAATGAGTGTAGCAATGAGTGAAGCACTTACCCTTGGTTGTAGGGTACATGTATGTACTCCTTATCACTGTGAGAATGTAGTCCCGTTGTTATGTAATCCTCGACGTAGGATGCATTGTCATTGATGCATTGCTCAGAGACCAAGTGTGGGTCAAGAAAACCGACCGGTTCTTTTCTTCGTTTGGCTTCTTAGAACATGTGTCTATACATAAGCAAGGAATTATAGAATTTATCGGTATTACATGAATGTAGACCACAATTGTACATACTTACGTGTCCAAAGATCTCAAAAGTGAGGCGTTGAGGCCGCGAGGTTATAGAGATCGAACAAGTCATCGGCCACCACGCGAAGCCAAGCTTGTGGAGAAAATGTCTGCTGTGTACTTGGCGTTGAAACCCGAATGGCATTTTGTCCTCGTCGCATTGGTTTGTCCCATGTACCACGCATGCAAAGACATGGCACCCATTCCCATGTTGGCTAAGAGCATATCCAAGACCAACGCTTTTCCTTGCTCGTATGTCCCGCACTTTTGAGTCACCTTGCTTTTCTTCAATTTGGTCTTGTTGACACGCATGTATGTGTTCTTCACGAGAGCGAATAGGCATGCTCTTCGATATGCTCGGTGTGTTCTTAATGGGAGTCGATATGGTGGCCTACCGATGAGGATCAGTGCACGGGGGGCATCAAGGGAGGGCCTGAGAGGCCTTAGGTCGAGATGGTAGTGTGGATCGGTGCACGTGGGGACATTGAAGGGAGGGCCTGAGATGCCTTAGGTCGAGATGGTCATGTGGATCAGTGCACATGGGGACATCAAGGGAGGGTTAGAGAGGTCAAGTTGTAGATGGTCGGTGGAGAGGCTAGCTGTTCATGCCGGGTAGATGCCGCACGAAAGGGTCCAGAGCAATGTCTCTCTTGGGCCATGGACGAATGTGTGGATGACATCCCCGTGTCATGATCTCGCATTTGGGGCTTCTCCAATGGGACAGACTGAAACCGCTATGTACTATGTCCAATCGACCTTCACGAAACTAGCCCCTAGTCGGGCACCATGCACTGCGTCCCTAGCGCATGGATACGCATCCCCGCTAGCCTCAAGGGAATGGATCCAACAAGCCGACAATGAGGTTGCATGGCGTGGAATCCTACATAACTCCTTTTATAGTAGTGTCATTGTTGGCATAAATATGTACTCCATGTGGTTCTATTCATTCACGATTCAACGAGGATTTTGGTGCCACTTAAACATCAAAGGATTTTTTGTATGGTTGGTATGTCATTTTGTATCAACTCCCTTATTGTAATAATGCATTTGTACGACTTCGGGGAATAATTATGTGTTGTCCCACAGAACCCCTACACCATTTATTTATAGTCTCAAATTACAATCTGACTCCAATATAACTTTCAATCCGACCATAATACAACTTCTATATTAGATTCTAATATGAACTCTCCAACAACCCCATCAAGATGGACATGAGATAACAATCATGTCCATCTTGTTACATATTGCAATACCATTACTAGACCTTACCAAACATACCATCGACTCTAGCTAATACCATCACAAAGACCAAAAGTTGCTCACCACAAATACTACCAGGGATGTCACCAAATCCATCTCCACCATCTACCAGCTGCCCTGACCTCAACCCCTCTTCCTCTATCCTTATGCCCCCAGCCACCCCTGGCCTCCACCACCTCTACCCACACGCCGCCAGTCTTAGCCTCCACCACTTCTACCTCTACTACAGACCATTATGCTTGACTTCAATCCCAATCCTCTTTCGGACCTCTCCAGCAACACTATCTAGCACCCATACCAACACCACTGCATAACACCAATACTATCACTGCCGCCCAACATAGCCTCAACTAGAGGTACCACTAGCTCCTGCTTCGTCATCACCATTGTTAAGCTCATCACCATCATCGAACTCATCACCGCCATTGAATTCACCACCATTAACACAATCACCAAAACCATCACCTGAGTAGTCTTCTCCCCTGTCTTCTATGCCTTCGTTGTAACCTCCAATCTGCACCACCTAAGCTTCCTCTACCACCAAGAAACATAGTAGCTAGAACTCTCAAGAAACACACCATCATCTCTCTCATTTCCCCAACTTAGCACACGCAGACACACCACAACACAAAGACACGCAATACACCAGATCCCCTTATCTCCTCTTCTTCCTCACCACACGGACCCTTCACCGATCCGGATCCACACCGATCGGATCCTCCACACCGGATTAGAAGATCCTCCACACCGATCAAATCGTCGGACTTCTACACGGATAAGAAGATCCTACACCCTCGAAGCACCCATAGTAGATCACGGACACCTTCTACCACACTCAAGCACAAGAACACCGACCCTCAAGCGCACAGCAAAGCAAAGCACCCTTCTTCCTCCGCCGCCTCGCGCTTCTTCCTCTCAAGCCCGACCTCCAAGCACAACACCCCACTTCTTCCTCCCGAGCGCCAACAAACCTTCCTCCCTTCCTTTCCTGCGGCCTCGCACCTCGCCTTGACGCCCGCCTCCTCGCCTTCCTTACCCGCTCGGATCGCCACTAGCGCCGGATCCCGCCACCTCGCCGGATCCGTTGCCCCCTTTCTCCGCCATCGCACCATATCCCTTTCCCTACCGGATCCCTCCTACTCGTCCACCACGACGGATTCCCTTTCCACAGCTCCTCTGTAAGAAGCCTCGAGCACGCCACATCATGCGCCTGCTCTTGGCCGCCTAGCCTCCGTCGAGCCACCACCACCGCTCGCTACACCACCCGGCCGCCAAGCCACCACTTGGGCCGCCGTGCCCTCGTCTCCTCTCCTCCTCATGTCGCGCCTCCCCACCTCCACCGCCGGCTTGAGCGCGCCGGATCCCATCTCCTCCTCTGCTCTTCCGTGTCATGCAAGGACCCACATGCAACCCGGCCGGCCGCCGGTCCGCTCCCGTGCGACACTGTAAAGGTTTGCTCGGGTTAGGCTTTTGGATGGATTGGCTCTGATTCCATGTATGGATTGGTTCTGATACCATGTAGGATTTTAGGGAATAATTGTGTATGTTGTCCCACAGGACCCCAACACCCTTTATTTATAGTTTCAAGATGCAATCCGACTCTAATATAACTTTCAATCCAAACCTAATACAACTTCTATATTATACTCTAATACAAACTCTCCAACGACATTACCATCGAAACAAAATGCTTAAACACCACAAAAAAAAAAGTGCCAAGATCCCTCAGCTCTTCAATTGTTTTAAATCATCCATTTTTTTAGTGGAGCATAAAATTATGTTCCTACTATTGAAGTGTTAGTGTACGCTGTCATTTGTAACAGTTTAAAGACTTGGTTGTAATCAGTTACTGCAGGGGGCTCTACAGTTATAGCAACCTCATTGAAAATGAAATCCTCTGTTCGGTAAAAAAAAAAAGGGAATCCTGACAGTAAATCTAACCAATTTGCTGGATCTTGCATCCTTTGGTGTTTGGAGATTATCCAGAGACCATGAAGAAGGCCGCCAGTTCCCACTTTCCTTCTCCAGCTATGAATCTGATCTAATTACCAAGACATTTGACTTCATTGGAGTGAATCACTACACCTCTGATTACACGAGCAATGATCCTAATGCATTAAAGGGGTCCCTACAGGACCTCACAGCTGACATGGCCACTTTGTTCAGAGGTTCAATGTTTGTGAACACTAGCTTGTAGTAGGCACAATGACATCTAAACAGTCTAAAGTTTGCGCATTTTGTGTTTTCTTGCAGCTACCAAGACTGACCCACCTATTGCACGGGTTAAATGATAGCACAGTCCTCCCGACTGAAACTAATATACTGGCAAAACATCTGTAAAATGGCTTTGATTGATGTTCTTGAAGCAGATTCTACCAGGTCAAAGGGTAGATC